>CM069456.1:26412410-26955519 GCA_035610835.1 Ophiura sarsii
TGATTTGGACGTCATGTACCAATTCAATTGAATGTAGAATTGGCCGGGTGCGATTCCTCTTTGTAGTTCTTTACGCATGGCTACGTCCATAACCTCTCTATTGAAGAAAACAAACACTTGTAATTTACTGTCAAATCTGCTCTTTTATTCTGTGGTCATTTTATTTTCCTTGTTTTAACGGTCGATTCAGAGCTATCTATTCCATTTGTGATTGATGCATTCTCTTTAATATTGGCATGCGAGTAGCAAAGGGTTTTAAGGTATTCTTGTGCGCAAATATTGTTGATTTCTAGAGGGCAGAGAATTTTACTTTGCGTCCTTGCAAGAAGTGATTGGTTTCTTTTGCAGCTCAGTTCATCATTTGTAGGCCTTTATGGCAGAAAACGGAGTATATTTATCTAAAAGCCAGAATTGTTACTTGTATACAGTAAGTTCGTTAATATATAAACGAAACTGTATGCAAGTAACACTTTCAGCAACCATTTCAAATGTTTTCCAGAATGGATTTGACAAGTTGAAAGTTATTTCCGTTGCATCACAAAGTACGCTACCATCGCACCGCACATGTAATGTCCCGTACGTGTCCAATGAAAATGTACAACGCTGGGCAAATTTCTAGACAAGTTGGAGAAAAAGATGGATGCATTTGCAAATTTAAGACCGAAAAACACATCGGCGTAATACGTGGATATGCACTCTGCAACGGACGATATAATCCATATCACTTTCTATTTGTGACAAGTTAGACGTTGTACATGTACAGATGCGACAAACGGATTACCCCGTACCATTATACTATTTCCTGTCCTCGGTCCTCATATTGACTGGTTTGGGGTTTTTTTTATCAAAATAATACAATTGTTTAAGATGGAAGTTTATGCTAGTTAACGAGCCTGAATACTTAACATACAACGTATATTTGATGGTTGACAGCTAGAAGGATAAACTCCCTTTTTGGTTATTTTGAGCTATAAAATCCTTGTCAGGAATAAAAAGACTTACCGGCACTCCAAACTAAACCATGCAGGTTGTCGTCCCGCGAACATGAATCGTCATAGTCGATACAATTAAAGGTGGATGTTCCGATCACTAAAGCTTTTTTCACATCGACTTATTTTGATATCAGAAAAAAAACACCATATTTTTCTCATTATTTCTATAATATCTTAGACGCAAGATATGTTCCATGTAGACGTTATAGGCAAAAGGTGGTTAATACCCGGCAAATTTCATGTCACCTTGTGCTTCCAAAATAAGAACCATAGGAGTTACACGACTCAAACTTTGGAATACAACTATTTTAAGGATGACCCTTCATGTAGAATAGAAAATACCAAATTGAAAATCGGGCCAGAAAGGAATTGTTTTTCTTGCTAAGACACATTCTAACTTTATTGGTATTGCATACAAGAGCAAGAGTTCCATTTGTTTGAGGAAAATGTTTTAAGCTGGTTAGAAATGTGACTCGGTTAAAAGAATAGATGGCCAGAAGGCTTCGAATTTCCTTGGCAGATGACTGAAATTGTTAAGGCGGCAAAAAGATGGATTACAAATCGAAAAGGAGGGACGAACGCGCATTCTTGCTAAACTGAAAATGAGGTCGTCTACTCTAAGCAAAACGTAAGATTGATGAACATGTCTGAGTCGTGTTGGTCGCTGTGGCGTCAAAGAAAGGGGTAACCGTACTATCAAAGTACACCTCTATACAGTCGCCCTCACATTTTTGACCGTATGTTCCGTGCAGCCCACCGTCCACAGTGGCGCATGACGTATATTCAGGCCCGTAATTGAATTGACGGGAATTCACGATCGTAACCGCCCACTAATTTTGGATGAATACATGCGCGCGTATATACCCCTTTTATATCAATGTTTCTAAAGGCGACTCTATCTTGAGTATAAGTCTCTATAAACAACTAAAGTAAAGGTAGGGGCGAATCCAGGATTTTGTTTAGGGGGGAGCCAAATATTTGAATATTCTTGCCAAAGTGTGACGAAAGCGTGCGCACCGCGCTCCGTGCCCCCCTCTGTGCCCCCTCACAATTGGAAATTGTTTCAATTGTTGAAACCATTTGGTGCAATCTGGTGTATACTTTTGACCAATGTTTTATTGAAAAGACACCTCATCTTTTCCAATCAATATCTTGGTTTTTATCAATGCAAGAAAGAATTTTTTTGAACCCATTTGGTACAATCTGGTATATACAGTACAGCTCGAAATAGAGTGCACGATATCAACGCACATCAGTGCAATGTCAGTGCAATGTCATTGCAATATCATTGCAATGTCATTGCAATGACATTGCAATGACAGTGCACTAATCGGATTACAATTTGCAATGTCATTGCAATGTCAGTGCAATGTCATTGCAATATCATTGCAATGTCATTGCAATATCATTGCAATGTCAGTGTACACTCTATTTCGAGCTGTACTATACTAGGTCAATAAATGCGTATGTGTTGTTTCGAGAGAAATAGACAAATCAATGCACGCGCGCTGATGTTGATGTGTGAATTATGGCACGACACCGCAGGGGGAGTGCTTATGTGAACATATCAACATTGTGCAAGTGCATTGATTTTTCTAATTTTCGAGAAACAAAACATACGCATGTATTGACCTAATTTATACACGACACTATACAAATCATAATTTGTATCATGTACTAACGAATAAAAAGGTGTTAACAAGTTTGCTAACACCCGCAGTGAAAATCGGCGAACCCGCAACGCCTGTACAACAAATCATAACAAAGCGCGTAGTGCGCGCATTGAACGGCGCACAAGCGGAGTGCATTAGACACTTTCAATGCACTCCGCGTATTTTGATTTCTTGCTTTCTGATTGGTTCGACACTAGTAAGAGTGTAAGAATTTTGGATAATGTTACAGCGTACGACTTTCCGATGTATTTATTCCGCTTCTCATCTCATGGTCATAAAGTTTTAGCTAATTTTTAAATCGGCATGCGACACGGTTGAAAAATGTGACACACCGGTTGTGTAACTAGGGTTTTTTTTTATATTGGGGGGGGCAAGAAATGAAAGTAAACCGACAAGATTGTTTTGACAAAAGAAATGGGCGCGTAGCGCGCGAAAATTTTGACTTAACATTTATTTTTGCTATGATTGAGGTGCATTTTGGGTCTAACAAGCTTGTAAATAACAAGCTTGTAACAAAATATTGAAATGAAAATTTTGACTTTACATTTATTGTTGCTATGATTGAGCCTACATTTTGGCTCTAACAAGCTTGTACCTAAAACATTGCATTTTGGGGACACATGCGCGCGTAATCCATCTGTGTACTTTCACCATCATAATTCTATGATTCCATATTGCTATTTTACACTGGCCATATTGAGGTACAGTTGGGCTTTGAACAAGCTTCGAAAATTATAATTTTGGGGCAAAATGCGCGTAGCGCGAGAAATTTTACTGCGCTTTCCTAATTTAATGTTTAGTGTTGGTAATTTATTTTTATCTTATTTTTTCTGAATTCGGGGGCCCGAGGCCATCTGGCCCAATGGTAAGTCCGGCCCTGGCGAGGAATCAACATGTGCCATTGATAAAGAAGAACAAGGCGACGAGAACAGCAAATCCCTGAAGTGGTTGTGATACTGTGTTGTGAAGGATTGTTAGGTGAGGCTTAGACAGTTTAAAACAACAAATAAGTGAGAAATTTAGCATAACAGCAATGAGGAAATTGCAATATTTTCACTAATCTTGTTTATGTAACAATTATAAAAATATGTGCAAAATCGATTATACAAAACACTGACAAAATTTAAGATTACGTTTAATACATACATGTAGAAACAAAAGGTAATCAACAAAGTGTCATACATAATACAACACAATACACTATTCGAGGGAGCACGTGAGTTCCGTCCACGATAAAGGTGGAGTCTTTCTCGAATAGGAATAAGATATTTAGGGGGTTTCCATACAAATGGGGGTTTTCAGATACCTTAAAGTATCATGTTTGGTTTCTGTAGAAAGACTTCGTAAATGTGAGTGTTCTCTAGCGCTACATTAATCGCGTATCTTGGAGCTGCGATACGCATTTGGAAACATGTTCGTTCAATAATTAATCAGACTACAGCAACAGTATTTCTGTCTGTTACAAATTCAGTGGACCTCATGAACTATAGAGATTATTCTACATTAAATTTAAATCGGTGCATGACGTCCAATTAATTGCATAATCTGTGTTACCAAATATCATGAAACACCTGTGTTTTTTTGGAAATCTTGAACACATTTGTTCAACTTCTGTTTCCCGCCATAATTGATATTCTCGTTCCCAGGATGCAAAGTTGGTTGTGATGAGTGGATCGAGCACGTGACTCAGAGAAGAAAAACTGACTATACATTACCCTTGAACCACGGAAAATGTTGTATAACCCAAAACAACCTGTCTTCTTATTATTTTACTAATTGGTTCTAAGGCGGTGTCAACTGCTTTCGACTGACGTGATTCGCTGTAAAGGTAAACTTGTAGCTATTTGAGGATACCTAGAATAAGATCCTATGACACAAACTAGTCCCGAAGTTCTTTCAATTCAACTGCAAAACGTGTATTCAGCCAATTTGCAGGGATCGTCGCGTTGTGAATCAGAAGGCGATCCAACCAGTAGATCTGTATAAGGAGGCTTCACCAATATGTGGATCTGTTCAAACTATATATAGTATTGCAGTGTTTTGAGGTCAATCACCGGAGTGTTTTTGAATGAGGGGTGGGGTGTAGATCCGAACCGTGTTTGTAAACTCTTTAGTATTGAAAGCTAAGTCAATCACGGAAGGTCTCTAACAATATGAAAAACGATGTTAAAACCAAAGTCTCAACAAAAAAAGGCGCGTAAATATCTCCGCAAAGTTGTCACCAGTGGTGGCGTTTGCATACAGTTTCTTCCGCCATCCGCATGACGTTTTGACGTTGATGGCGTTTGTCATCCACACCATGAGAGTTAGATGAATTGATACATACATGTACATGTCGACGGGGAATCCCTGTCTGCGGCAGCGGAATGGACCAATGGCAATGGGCTGAACCTAGTCGGGCTGGACGAGGGTACGCCCGTGTTTAAAATATAGTAGATACAAAAAATTAAATTCCTCAAATAACAACGTAATCACGCTATTTTATAAGCATTAACATTAAAGGGACACAATGTCATGTTGATTTTTTTAATTTTAATTAATTTACTTCAGAATTCAAGATGAACATTAAAAATTGCCATTAGTGTTGTTTCTACTAAAAAAAACACCAGCAAAACTTAATTAAAACAGTGCAGTGGTTTAAATATGTTGGAATACCACCCTTAACCATGTAAAATGCTGATCTGCTGGAGATCGGCATTTTTGAATCGACGTTTTGTTGGACAAAGATGAGGGCTGATTTTTCTTAATCCTCCTAGGTGTAAGTTCATACATGTAATAGTAAAAATATACGAATCCAAGTTGTTATCATATATTTTTGTAATTGAGGGCGCTGCCTCCATCACATCCTTAATGCACATTTAACGGCCAAAGCCAGGAGCTGCTGACTTTACTGACAGTTAAACCCGTCGGTCACTCAACAACAAAATAAATCGAGCAATCAATCAGGTGAGCTCAATTTTTCATAGGTTTTTTAAAAATGCGGTTGAGAATCGTTTGTAGTATAGCGTTCCTGATATAGACAGATAAGTGGGTCAGTCTAACGCTACGTGATTGTTTCAAATATATTAACACCACGCGTGGGCGCTCTTGCAAAAACCGTTCTTCACTTGCTTTGCAATATTTAAGTAGTGTACGGTATGTGTCTGCACCACGGCGACGACTCGGCGGGAAAACCTGTGAAAAGATAAAATGGTTATTTCAAGTCAGAAATTCACTTTCAACATGGCGAAACTCTTCTTGTCTCGCTGGTTTCTAATTTAGAATTTGTTAAATATTTAATAACTAAGAGTTAGCCGAACTATGCTCTAGATATATCTCAAGCAAATAGGTTATAGGCCTACTATTAAAAAGCCTGGCTGAACTTACGGTTCACATTTTATCTTGCTTCATAAAATGTTTAAGTTACCAGCAAATTTGGACTCTACTCTCCAACGTCGGTCATTGGCGTTCAACGCAATGAGGCGCAAACTCCTTTATCAAGTTTATAAAAGACTCATAACAAAAACCAAGTTTCGTGTCAGATTTGTAAGGCGATAGAGTTTTTTAAAGACCAGCCATTTTGTGGAGGGAGATTCAGGCATTTGATGAGTGGAAGACTTAAAAGTATGTGGTCATTGGTTTCGAGCGTGATTTCTAGCATTCGGTGACAGCAACACATGAGAACTATTGGTTATTTGGTTGAAAAAAGTAGACGTGGGTGATTTTGTGTGTGTCAGAGTGATGAAAAAAGGTGTGATCTTCTACTTCTACAGTCTTACATTCGGGCCACTTTCAAAAATACGAATCAGACACAGTGGCGTAACCAGCGGGGGGCAGGGGGGGGGGGGGGGGCGGGAGCCCCCCCACTTGGAACCCTTGCCCCCCCCCCCCGCTTGCCCCCCCCCCCAAATGAAATCAAGTACGGCTGTAAATGAAATTTACAAACAAAGTACACACCAAATCCCCCCCAATAATGACATCGTGTCGGTTGAGATTGGCACTGTCGGTTCATTTGACGAAAGGAATCATGGAATTATGATGGTCAAAAGTACACATATGAAAAAATTTCGCGCGCTACGCGCGCATATATCTTCCCAAAATGAAATATTCTTTGGTACAAGCTTGTTTAGAGCCAAAATGTAGCTCAATTGTCCAAAAAATAGCTGTAAAGTCGAAAATTTTCGCGCGCTACGCGCGCATCACTTGACTCAAAAAATCTTAGGAGCCCCCCCATTTCAAGTCACTGCCCCTTCTTGCCCCCCAAATGAAAAAGTCTAGTTACGCCACTGATCAGACACCACTCTATGAATGTTTATACAACCTATATGTCACGTGATCGATTCCGTCTAAAGACAAGGCAGTGAGATATAACGCCATATCACATACATACTCAAACCCAATTGTAATTGTATCCATATCTTCCTGTTATACATTACGGCCCTATGGGTACATGAATGACTAATTACCATCGTCAACTGATTGTAAAGCTTCGTCAACATGAAACCAGTCATAGACCCGTTCAGTGAAGGCTACCTGATTACTGGTTGAAGTTTTAGGATGCGGCATTTTTTTCTTCAAATATTCAATCAAAATGTGAATACACAAAGCTAAGAAATAAATCCAAAGGGTCACTGCTAAATGGGTGAATATGATACCCGTTTAATAATTCACTATCGGACACTTACATTATATCCATTCAAATAATATCTTCAATATAGCCAGATATATACACACGCGACAGAGAGCATCCAATGTCTCAATTAACCGCTAACCAGGATTACCAAAACTTACCTTTCGGTCAAATAATAATTATATATTTTCTCTATCCTTGTAATTTTCTTTGCTTTACAATTAGGATTTGGATACAGTTACAAACCTGAATGGTGGAGAAAATAAAGCTGTTACTACTATACCCTTTCCCACTATCGCTTTTCAATCGAACGCCCTTTGGGGGTGCGAAAGTCGGAGTTTTTTAAACCAGCCGTGGTAGTCGGAATGATGTCTGCCCCTGGGTAGGATTTTGAGCAACATCGGTTATTCTAGCGCTTACGCCAATGGGGCAAAAGTCTTAACACTTCACACGCGGCTACTATTTTTACCATACACACTACAGATTTTCAGAAACCTTTCCCAACTATCAAAGTCTATCTCAAGTATTACTGAACCTATACTAGGAATGTTTGTACTTATTGTAATGCATTTCTCAAGGCAATTCCAAATATGGCGTTGAAAGTCAATATTTTTGACATTTTTGAAACATTTTGTGAAATTTTGGAATGTCGTCTGCAGCCGCCTGCCGCGTGGAAAGTGTTAAGCTTTGTTATGCTCTTCATTTTAGTCAATTTATAACAACCCGGTTGTTCAAAAGCAATACAATTGCTATTACTTGGCAACACTGCTCGGGCCGCTGAAAGTAGAATTCTGAGCCACGGCGCCCGTTTGGCCCACCGTCAGATAATCTAGAAAGAGGCCATCAAGCGTTGAAAACAGGCCAGTTTTATTCAATGCGGTATGATTGCAAGTAGTAAATCATTGGTGAAATCCTTAATGAAGAGCAAAGTGAGAAAATTAAGACAATTAGCTGCGGAATAGTCGGGTATATTATGTGCAGGAAATTGTAGTTGATAACACGTGATTTGAAAATTATTGATCTCGAAACTTGATCAAATTAACCAATGACGTCACTATAAAAAAACCGTTTTTGAAAAACAGAACGGCACGATTTGACTCATTATGGGTTTAGTGCGGAGCCATTATATATAAGTTAATTAAACGAGATTCACCTGTCGTCGCGTTGACCTTGAAGAAGGCACGTTTTCATTATTGAATTATTCATAAACCAGAATATTAACACTTTCCACGCGGCAGGCAGCTGCAGACGACATTCCAAATGTTCACAAAATGTTTAAAAATGTCAAAATTACTGTATTTCATTACCATATTTGGAATCACCATGAGAAATGCATTGAAATAAGTACAAACATGCCTAGGGTTTGGTCAGTAATCTTTGAGATAGACGTTGAAAATTATGAAAGGTTTCTGAAAAATCTGTTTTGTGTATGGTAAAAATAATAAGCCCGGATTCAATTTGACAATTGACGTGTGTTGTGCCTTTAAGCGTAATACGTTATGCGATTTGAGTAATAGGCCTACTACATATTGACAAATAATTGACAGATAAATACATAAATAAATGTAAACCAAAATACATAATCTCAACATGATTCAACATGTAAGACAGCATATCTAGGCATCAAAAGGGGTTTATATCGATTATGATAATGATGACGGCGGGTTGGTGTAACGTTGAGCGGATTGCGATTAAATCCCATTTTTTAAGCTAGTCCGCTTGTCAGTTTCTGGTATATGAATGAGGAAGAGCATTTCATATGCGGTTCATAGGTGGTATAAATGATCTTTTTAGCATCTCTGCTATCATATTGATACGCACCTTTAAAACCTAAACGTATTTCTAACCATCCAAGTGTAGGAATATGAGACACAGTCTCCCGGAGCCATAGTCCACACTCACAGTAAAGTATAGGTTGGTATACATGGTTTTAGGGCACTCATCTCTACACGCAACACTAGTTTCACGCTTCATTCCGTGTAGGTCTATGGGGCCGGGCTATGGCTCCAGGGGTATCATAGCTCCTTGCACACCGGTAAGACATATATAACATCACAACAACCTAAGTCAAATCATCCTGACACATGCATGAGTTGCAAATGGACTCCAGTTTCAAAATGCCCCTATGTAGGCCTACGTGTTACGGACTTTAACAGTAGGCCTAATGATAATAGGCCACAACATTTGTTCTGATGTTTCAATAGTGCAACCTAATTTACAACATTAATGGCGGTTTCCACTTTGATGTTTTCAATATTGTAATATTTAAATTGTCTTTTACCGCCTCTCTTGTGACGATTGCGCGTTGTTGGTCGTACTTTATTGTCTGCATATCGTTTAAAAACGCTTTATAATACATTTTTATTGAACATCTATATCCATAATGGCTATTGGTCGGCCTCTAAAATCAATCAAACTATAGAAATAGAGTAACACACAAATAAAGCCACAATTTAATTTCAAATATACATATATATCACAATCATTATTTCCCCGGCATCCATGCTGTGTATTGTAATACACTATAACCCATTTCATAAATTTTGCTCATTTAATAGAGTGCTTTACTGACAGTTAATGATGGATGGTACACCGTAGATTTTCTCACGGGAAGTGGGCAGATATACACTAAAGAATTCAATCGAGAGGATCATAGCGCAATCTGACTGTCTTTCTGTGCCGCTTATCACAGGCCAAACAAGGAACCCAGAGAGAGGGTGGATGTCACAAAGCTAGCCATCAAAAGGGTTTTAAGGGTCTTTGTATAAACTCCACGCCATTTATTACACGATAATATGAAATGATACCCTAATATATAAATACTATAAAGTCAAACGTAGAAAATGCCGTGATTATAAAGTTTTGTACACATTTTCGGCCATCGGCCTTCATCGGGTACGATTGAATGATCTGTTTTGTTTAATACATTCTAATCTGCACCCAAACGCGTGAGAAGCCGAACGCCAAACTGATGATACAACTTTTATCGTGATAGTGCACTTTCCGCATACAATATTAAGTCGTTATCATCAGTAGATAGACAAGTTTTAATCATCAATAGATAGCAAAGTTGTTATTAGTATTGTAGATGGCAATAAAAATTGTTATCAGCAGAAACTAGTATCAGCAGTACAAACGAAACAAATTTACAATCAGCAATGAATAGCTAAAGTTGCTACACCAGCAGACAACGCGGTATAATCAGCAGGAATGATGTTTTGACCACTCAACAGTACAAAGCAAAGTTGGTATCAGCAGCAGTAGGCCTACCGGCATACAAAGTAAACGGATAACATCAATAAATAGCAAAGTTGCTACCATCAGTAGATAGCAAAGTTAGTTTAAGCAATACAAAGTTAATAATCAGGCGTTATAAATGTAAAATATCCTCCAATTTGCTCAAGCTTGACGCATTAATTTCCCAAGTTCACTTCAAAATCGATGTTAAACTATAAAATAATCCAAAATAACGCCCTGTATTGTTTCAGTTGACGAATCTACTACTTCATCGAATGCTGATAGCGTTGTTTAATACCTACTACTGATGATACTACTCGTAGCTATCTAATGACAATACTAAATCTGAAATTATGCTTTATGTATCCAGGCTTTACAATGTAAAATAAGGTTTGTATACGATCTGATTTTACAACTTTAACGACTGGTAGGCCTACTTACAAAAGTTCTCGTTTGTCTCAATGAAATTTTAACAAATTGATCACCACTTAATAAATCAAATCAGAATATATTTAGTTATTGATAACAGAAATAAAATAAAATGTTTATCAATTATACTATTTTTACATTTTCAACGTAAGAGTTGAAAGTAGTAAAGGAGTTTACAATGTCAGTCACAGTTTATATGCCCATAGCATTTTCAAAATTATCTAAAATTAAAATACAAATCATGACTTCAGCGTTTGTTTCTCTTATAAAGTCGTAGTTATTAAAGGGTTTGCTAAACAATAGGTATATCTTTAGTGGAATAGTTTTGCTTTTACTAAATAAATACAGTTCAATGAAAACCACAGGCTGACTTTTTAACCAAATCGCCAGCGCAGCTGTATGTGTTATTACTGTTAATAGCGGTTGTCCGCGTTTTGCCCCGAGGGGCACGCTTAAAGAATTTGGTAAGTGTATCAGTCCTGTAGATAACTAAGATCAAAAGTCCCTCGAGTTATTCAATGATGTGTTACTTTAGCCATTTATAAGGCGATGACCCCTGTAACAACTAAGGTGAAAAGTCTACAACCGTTAGTTGAGATGAATCGGTTGTGATAGAAACGTTTAAGGTAGTTTGTTGTAAGGACGTTTTATTATATTAACTCTGATTAAGGTATGTATTTAACTGCGCGTTGGTTTTGATGTGGTGCACAACAGAGTCTTTTATAAGGAAATTTAAAAACTATAACAAAGCTAGCGTGTACAAAAGAAATCAACTTGAATAATAGTCAAATTGATGGTAAATGAGGTAGTCAATTCAAATGAAGGAGCTGAAACCTGATTCACAATCCCAACCCATATCTAAACATAATTATCTGTGCACCCCCTACCCTCCTACCTGAACCTGGTTCCCCCACCCATATGTTCCCCTTACACTCCCATTTATACGGAACTTATCTTGGCCCGCTGGAACAGGGGCAGAAAGCATGAATGGATTTATCAGCTATAATGTATCCTTCCATGCATACTGTTACAATGTTATTTAACAAATACAACATGGTTTGAGGGAAAGTAGTGCAAACTACTGGTCCCGCGGTTTTTGATGACTAGTGACTACCTCCCAACGCGGAGCGGAGGGAGGTAGTCACCAGTCATTCAACACCAAGTGACCAGTAGTTTGCACTACTTTCCCGAAACAAACCATGTTGTATTTGTTTTATTACACCGCATACATATTTCATTGTCTAAAATAAAATAAATATCGAAAAAAGCTTACGTTGCTCTGTCCCGCGTAGGCTCGTTGTAGGCCTACACTAGGCTTCAAAGTACACCTATAGCGAGCAAGAAGCGGCGGACTATATTCCCTTGGCAGAAGAACAAACCCGTTAATCCTATTCTTCATAATAATTGCCGCAGACCTTCACGGAATTTTGTATTATGTCATGCTATGGTAGATGCAGCATAAGTATCCAAAAGAATCCTCAAATCTGCGTCTATTTAGTTCGCGAATTATGTAATCACGTATGCACGGCTTACGCTCCCGGAATGCTCAGGTGCTGTTCATGTACTAAATAACATAACTGGCCAGCTGCCAACAATAACAAAACATGTGGCACCCCGTACACTTCTTACGCAACTCGTGGAAATGAATGTTGTTAGTATGCAGTATTCGTCTTCAATAGTCTCGTTTCGGGTTTTCATGAATAATGTTGCCCAGTATTAAATAGATTCATAATGTATACGTTATAGGCTATATCAACAATAATTTTGATTGCATATAATGTACATGTATGACACAATAGGTTGCCTGAATTGCCTGTATCTGAATTCGATTTTTTTTCTTCCTGGACTTATTTTTTCCATTAAAGTTAAACTCGTGATTTGTGTTAATATTTTTAAATACCACCGATGTAGCAGGAGACATAGTCTGCCCTGTACAGTGTGAGTAAAGTATAGATTGGTATGTCTATGGATGCCGGACTATGGCTCCAGGGGGACTATGACTCCTTTCACATCGGTACCAAGGTTGATTTTGGCGCTTTAAGCTAAGTCATAATAGATCAGTACATTTTTGGACATTCTAATCACCGAGTCTTCTCCCAGTAGGAAAATTTCTGATCACGCTCGTGAGATGCTGCTTGGATACATTTTTACGAGGTCCAGTATTAATAAAATGTTGCAAATACACTCCTATATATATCTGTAGATTGCAAATACCTCTGTGCATATTTCGGTATAGTCAATTGCGTTTGATGAAAACGGGATAGCTAAACCACGTCGTTATATCAGGCTAGGCACAATGAAATCGTGGGTTTCTTGGTCAGAGGTATTTGGAAATTATAGCTCTCGATATACAATCAATGCCTTTTCTAAACCAAAACCGGATTAAGTTGCAGACTGTTTATATACGTAACTTTATTTATGCTTCCGAATCTCTTTTTTTCCGGCTATGTGTACTTAATAAAAGTTCAAATGTGTGAGTCAACAAAATAAAGAATTAACAACAAACACTTACGATTATTTTGATTTTTAGAGAAACCTTCTGCAAATGATGCTTTAAAATTGTTATTGGTCTGTTATTTATGATGGTCGCGGTATTTTATTTACTAACTGTACTTATTATGTCCATGTGGTGGTCAATAAACTCAAAGGTAACATTTTATGAGCATAATGAACTGCTCTATCTAAAATGACCGAAAATGCCTATAAACCTATATTCCTTTTTTTGTCCCATATTTTTAAATATGATATTTGGAGAGATAATACGCCTTCAAAAGTGTAACTTGATGACGAACCGCTGATTGAGTATGCCGGTGCAGTGTAACAATGTTTCATTTTGATCAATTTCTTATTTTAAATAGAATCTATCGATTCATATCTGTTCAAGATATATATCTGTTCTTAATCCTGCTTAATCGGATTTGTAAACAATAAACGGCAACAAAATGGAAACTATAGCAATCCACATCGCGTGCAGTGGTTTCAGGCGGGAATTCCTTACGGTGCTTTAAAGCTGATAAGGTCTTATGAAAGTTTTACAACAATTAAACGAAAACAAAATCTCGGTAATATCTTTGTTTGCACGGCGAATGGTTATTGTTACCCCCAAAAGATCCCCGAGCAACTTTGTCGGGGAAAGTAAAGCTGTAAATGACTCGGGGTTGGCATCCAAGGCAAGTAGGTTTTCTCGCTGTATAATGCACGGCGGACGTACGCGGGCCGAAATCTCGTCAAAAATGACCCCTTGGCGTTTTATAGAGTTTTTAAAAGTGAAATATAGTGCGCGGTAAAGATCTGAACGCATTTCATGTGTGCTCAACTGGAAAATCGGATTTGCTGTGAAAAAAAACTGTCACTATGTATGAACAAAGAATGGCACTTGTGGGTCCTCTCAACCCTGGCAATGATAGTTTCCCATGAAGCATTGCGAATCCTATAAACTAAGCATTTCTTTTAAAGAAATCAGGCGCGGGAAAATTAGCCCGCGGCGGAGCAGACGACAAAATAGTTCTATGCGCTGCAACATGCACCAGCTGGTATCCGCGTACCTCTACGGACAACTACCATAATGCATTACGCAAAATATTAACAGATAGTAGCATTTTAGCCAAACTAGTTGTGGAAAACGTGATCGACACGGCGCGTTGTAGCAGTGAGTAGATAGTCCTACCCTGAAGGCTTGGGGGGACTTCTTCAGTGACCAGCCGCGTGCTTGTAGGAAACTTTGTATACGTTGGCTTGCGTTTGGCACCGCTGAGACTACAGCATTTATCGCTCGTGCCTGCGGTGTTACATTTTTCTTGGTTGCTCCTCCTTCGCAACGGGTATGTAGGTGGTTCCAGTGCACCCGATGTGGGAAATAGTTCTCCATAAATCCGTTGCCCTATTGATTTGAACTGGATAACGGGGTTTTAAATTACCATGATTTATACTGCGGTATAAAGCTGCATGATAGTCGGTCAATCTTCGTTCAATCTTTATTCATTCATTATCTTTTTTTGAATGTTCTATTTGTAAAGATTCGTGTTGTTATATTTGATGAAATATCCCTTCAAACAATCGACCTGATAAATGGTAAAAATCGATGACTCTTAATGGGGGGAAATATGCATTTAAACAAATTGCATAAAGGAATATGAAGTGGGTCTTTATATGTAAATTGTAACACTTTAAAATCTAAAAGCTCGCACATGAAACTGTTATTACCACAGCGAACCTAGCTATAACGTCTACGACATTAGACAAGTAATATTTTAACCGAAACACACTTAAACAGCTACCATAACATACTGGATCAATATTTGATCATTTTATCTGGCCAATACCTCCCATCCCCTTTTTCCGTTTGAGAGACCTACTTATTTTTGTCACCAATATCGTATATATATATAACGTTGCCAAGCTGAGATATTGTCGGTATCGTTATTAGCCAGATGGCGTTGCATGAATGGTCTATTTCCCGTTCACTAGCCAGGTACTCGTATCGCTACTTTTGCCTTTAGGCCCTCGGGGCACTTGCTCGCCATCTGCCCTAGCGAACTGTCCAACTTATTGTCGAAAACAGCAAATTATTTTGTTCTCTCACACTATAAATATAATGTGTATTGTATAAAAAGTATCATGTTTAAAGGTATTATGGCCTAATACTTTGTTAATTGGGAATTATTCGATCACATTTTCCTACCAAAGGGTATTGTGATGTGGAGACACTGTGAATCTCATATGTTTTGATAGCATTTTTAGGGATAAGATAACAGCCTCACTAGATTAATAATATCACAACTACTAACATTTGTAGAAATGTTGATCCGCCCGCAGTAGTTGGATGCTTATTTCACGGTACGTATTCGTCATCTTCATGTCGAGTAAGTTACAGGAGGACTCAACTCAGCACGCGTACACATGACCCTCTAAAAACTGGGCGTATTAATCCATCTTGAAGTACAGCCATTAATTTTACTTCACTATCGCCTTAAGGCGTCGAGTCAAGGAGACCTTCCATGGCTCCGAGTTGTGTGTACTTTGAAAAATGTTTAATTCAACTTTTTGTTATTCCTAAAACAATTTAAGGACGTTGTTCCTTTATGATTGCATTTGGTTAATACAAATGGATACTGGTTCAGATATTATATTCTCTTTTGAAATATAAATAAGACTGCTGTTCTTTTCATATAACTCTATAAGCATGGTAGGCGAGAATGTGAATGAGTAAATGAGCCTCGTGTCAATGGCCTGCAGTTTATCATTCTTTAATATCTAAATTGAGGCCATGTATCAAATACAACATTTGAAAAACGTTATTTATTCAAACAAAACATAGACGGTTTTATAGTTGGGACGTCTCTAAGATATGACCTCTCTATATACAAAAATAGATAAATAGAAGAAAAAAAAGGTTTAAAAAATACCTTTTTCCGGAAGGTTTTACACGTAGGCCTATACTATTGCTTTCTCACTGCAAGAATATACAGGTGCCAGTAGATCAGATCACACATACAAAATACAACAATACACCACGTCCAAACATAATGCACACAATCATTCGAGTTTAAAACGCCATCTGACTGCCTCATGTATTTGCTGATAGCGTCAACTCATCTCATTCCAATTTATCATTCCCGAATATAAACACGCATTATCGACTTTTTTCATTGTTTATTTGCTTATTCATCGTTTTTTATCCACAGCTAACTCACACACATAGCGCACATTGTACAGACAACATAGCTCTGTGCATATTTGAATTTCTAAAGTTATTACGACATGCAACATTTATTACGTTCATATCATATACATGACAAATAAAGTTAGCTTTCCATGTCCGGGACGCCCCCGCAAGATGATTATATGACGAACGTTTCAAATCTCATTAGTACGTCAGACCCGACGATAGAACATGCTTTCGACAAATTAGTCGGTAAAGAGAAACGCATTTCAGAGGAAAAGGCATCTTGATTCATAAAGTCGCGCAATTCATCATAATGCATTAACCATTCCTTTGATGTGACAACTCAACCTCCGAGTCTCGTCTGCGTACAAAACAAACACAGGATTCATTCATATAATTATTAGGCCTTTTGCATGTCGTTTCTTTCCAACATGCCTAGTGTTTTATTCAAATGTTTTAATTTACCAACTATAGCGTGTAAAATTACGCCAATTTACAGTACATACCGGGCTATAAATGTTCCAATTTTCCCATACTAGCATCCCTGTGTAGTACGCTGTGCACTGTTCTTATAATCCAACCACTTAGCACAGAACGAGCTATCTTAATCTATATTGCCACGCAATACATCATAATTATTTACTGGCTGATTAGGTCAGTATGATGAAAATGCCAGGCAAATTCTTCTGGCGTATATAAATCAGATTTAGTTGGCCTAATAAGATACACGTATATCGTGCGTGAACATCAGGCAGTGGTGCAGACTCATGCGGAAAAGAGAGTATTTTGTTCATTTAAAGTGAAATGTAGATGACGTTTTTAGTCATTAATGTTGCATGTGACTTTCGGTTTTTCTTGTTTCTGCTCGTGTTTTACTGTGGTAGCTTGTTGCAGAGTTATATAGATCAAATGATCGTCCAAATGGAATCGGCGTGTATTTTAACCACTCAAAGTATCGCAAAATGACATTTTGTGTTTATACAATCTTTATTTTCATCATTTGTATTTTTATCTATTTATTTGTCTGACGCTTCATTATGTCTATCCTTTTTATATAAGCTGGGTTATAGTATGGTTTTCTTTTTAAAATTCTAACGCATCGTTTTTATTTGTCAGAAAATAGATGTAAAATCATTTGATTCCATTTGAAAGAGTTTGCATGTCAATGAAAACGATTATATAATGATTATGTGGGCATTTGCTACAATGTCCCTATACTTTTAGATCCCCCATCTTTTTCCTCCTCGCCATCATCCGCTCTCCCACTCACCATATGTTGAGACTTACAATTTTGCCTTTATTTATTTACCTTGTTTGTTTGTCTCTATTGAATCCTACGGGATCCATATCGTGTGCCCTGCTGGACAATTGGAACTGTCGTTTTGTATTTACTCTCTACTTTTAGATCGACTTAAAATTTAAAACTACGTCTAGTGCAGAGGCATCATGAAATTAAAAGATAACCTACAGTATGCCATATTCTCGTGTTTGAATCATTTTGCATATTTATCATTGGTGGTGTTTCTCGTCGCGTATCAGGAGAGTCTTGAAAGCTATATGTTCAAATCCAACACAATCCAAGCTCTTTTACTAACACTTTCCAAGCGGCAAGCGTCTGCAGACGACATTCCAAAATGTCACAAAATATTTCAAAAATGTCAAACATTTTGAATTTCATTACCATATTTGGAATCACTGTGAGAAATGCATTGAAATAAGTACAAACATGCCTAGTATTGGTTCAGTAATCCTTAAGATAGACTTTGAAATTTGGGAAAGGTTTCTGAAAATCTGTTTTGTATATGTTAAAACTAATAGCCGCGTTGAAAGTGTGAAGCTTAGATCTTCACTGTTCTGCACACCATCTTTGTAATAAACTATATTCATTCTGGCAGTAATACATCTGAGATATATCTCGGATTCCAAACTGTTACTTTAATAATTCAATATCAAATACAATTCATATACGAGACCAGGGTGTGGAATAAACAACGATGATATACCATAATTGCAATTTGATTGCTATCATTCCAAATAGTTGAAAGAGACGAGACCGCGTCGTAAAAGTCCTGCTTTCATTTGACTGTGTTTTTTTATTCTCCACCAGCCCGGAAACCATCTTAGCAAGGACGTGTCATTCACTGTTAGCTATAAATGCATTCTGAAAAGTGACACGTCCAAATATGACCGATTGGAAAACACGCCAGTCATGAACACTTTAATTCACTCTAATTTTATTATTCTAGAGAGTTATCATTGCTCTCGTTGCCGGCACGTTTGTTTAATATTATATTTAGATGCTTTAGTGTACGCTACGATATAGATATATCTATTGATGGTACCATACGTAAGTTGCTTTATGAAATATCCGACTAAGGCTTTATTAAATATCTTTAATTATTGATTTTGATTGATCTGGACACTTGTGTCTATCTGTCATCAACAAATGGATTTTATGGAATAACACATATTAGATGTTTGTAATACCGCATTGTAAAATCAACGACGCTTGTTATAAATAAGGCCTAAAATAATATTCTAATTACATAAATTAGTAAACTAAATGATGTAATTAACAGTTCCTTTAGTAACCACAAATAAGTATGGGCTGATATAGGAGTAGCTGTGGTATAGTGATTCCATGGCTAAATAGATAGACGCGAGGAGAAGGCACAATGCTATATATCATGCGTGACCCAAACCGCGTGCGTGTGACCATAGTCGCGCGCGTACGCTTGGATTACTTTTGTGCGCGGAGAGATCAAACAGAATATGACATGAAGTGTGTGCAGAAATGTTATTTCTAATGTGCAATGGACAAATATGACGTTCATTTTGAAAAAATTTAGTTTTCTTTTCAATCTGCACTCATGATATGTTTTTAATGAAAATAATGATATGCTTTTGGATGATTTCTAAGGACAAACATATCATCAATGATATACTTTTATTTGTATTCTGGGCAGTGATATGCTTTTTAGAAAGAATGCTTTTAGAAAGAAATATCAAAAAATATAAAATTACTTTCATAAAAACATATCATGATTTGTTTTGAATAGAACAACATATCATTTTGGTTTTCAGTATTTGTGGATTGGCTATACCCCACACCCACACCCCACCCACACCCACTGGATCTATGATTATACATCTCCAATGTAATTCGTTGCTCAGCATTTCAACTACGTAATATCAGCAGAATCCGCAAATATCTTAGTCGTGATTCTACGGAACAAATAATTCATTCGTTTATAACCTCTCGTCTTGATAACAACAATGCTTTTTTATGGATTACCAGCTAATGAACTATATCGTCTTCAGAAAATTCAAAATACTGCAGCTTGCATTCTCACATTCTCTAAAAGATCTTATCATATTACGCCAATTTTAAAGAGACTCCAATGGCTCCCTGAAGCTCAGAGAATTGTTTTCAAACTATTGCTGATTGTATATAAATGTATCAACAATGTTGCCCCATCATATTTATCTGAATTATTATCAAACTATGTGCCAAACATCATAGTCAATGCTATTGACACAACACAAAGGCCAAAGTTACAACTCCTGATGGGGACACTGATGAATTTGATGTATTGGCAGGCGTTCTCCAAGGTGATTCTCTTGCTCCGTATCTTTTCATAATAGTGCTGGATTATTGCATGCGAACTGCCATAGAAGGCAGAGAGGAAGTTCTAGGTTTTACAGTCAACCCCAGGAGCAGCCGCAGAGTTGGACCACTGATGGTAACAGATTTGGATTTCGCTGATGACATAGCACTAGTGCCTGACACTGCTGGCCAGGCGCAAAAACTCCTGGAAAGAGTAGAAATTGCAGCTCTAAGTGTTGGCCTCCACATGAACGCCAAGAAACAAAATACATGGTGTTTAACCAACAGGATCAGGTGACCATTAAAACTACCGATGGAACCAGTCTGGAATTAGTCAATGACTTTAAATATCTGGGATCCTGGACATTGAGCAGCTTGCAAGATATCAAAACAAGGAAGGCACTAGCATGGAAGGCGTGTAATAAGCTCAACAAGATATGGAGATCCAACCTACCAAGATCAACTAAAAATTAAGCTATTCCAAGCTACAGTGGAAAGCATTCTTCTCTATGGTTCAGAAACACGAACAGTAACAACAAAAGTTCGAAAGCTGTTGGATGGATGTTATACCAGGCTTCTTAGATCAGCCCTTGATATAAGTTGGAGGTTACACATCACCAACAAAGAACTCTATGGTGATATTCCTAGAGTAAGTGAAAGAATCAAGATGAGGCGACTACAGTTTGCTGGACACTGTGTCAGATGTTCTGGGGATGTGATATCAGACTTAGTTCTTTGGAAACCAGTTCATGGCAAAAAGAAATGCTGGACGACCGATGTTAAGCTATGTGGATATCCTATGTCAGGACACTGGCCAAACACCTGCTGAGTTAAAGACCTGCATGGTAGATAGGCGTGTCTGGAGAGCCATCGTTAATGCCCGACAGAAGTCGCCGGAGTGAGTGAGTGATGTGCCAACTCGCACTCTTCGTTCTGGACAAATGCAACTTCTTCAAGAAACTATATCTAAGAAGCGCTCTTGGGGAAACCGATCTTTTGCTATTGCAGCTCCTCGTCTCTGGAATGAACTTCCTATCCATATTGAAACTGCAAAAACGGTTACATATCTTTAAAAATCTGTTGAAGCATTTTGTAATAATTAAGTAGTTTTATTGTTGTTGTTTATCGGGTTTTTTATTTATATTGTATTTTAAGTTTGTGCCTTGATCGAGCGCTCTTATTTAGAGTGGATATGTGCCTTGTCACTATTAATTTTTTTATTATTATTATTATTATTATTATAGTCCAGGGCCCAACTCAAGATTAATCTTAGGTTTGTAAGTTAAGAAGAGTTCCTATTAAATTCTTCTTAAATAAAGAATAACAACTTTTATCGGGATAAAAAGAATACTACCTTAGATTTAAAAAGAATTTAAGAAGAATTCCTTATTAATTTAAGATATCTTCTGACCTCTACATAAGATAAGAAGTGACTTAAGAAGGGTATTATTCTGAAAGTTTATTTATGAAATAGAAGACAATAACCATCTTTAACCTAAGAACAGTTCATGATTCAAGAAGAAGAATTCTAGATTTAAGAACAATTAATTCTTCTTAAATCCAACTTAAGAAGATCTTTAAAGTTTTATGAAAAAGGGCCCGTAGCAACACGAAGGTTTTGATACAAGACAAACGATCTATCTATGGTGGACTATTGTAGACCAAAAGAAACTACCAACAATCGGCATTCACGTTGAGCCGAACCCTCTTTTTTGTGCCTTAATTGTTATACAAAAGTCTTCCATCAATGTGTCCTATAGGACGCTATGCAACAGGTGACATGTATGGTGGAAAAAACAAGGACATCGTTCTCCCATTATAATACAACTGGGTTATCACCTGCAAACCAGCAGGATTGCGAGCGAAACATCACGCTTTAAGCATTATGACTTGCCTTACAAAAGGTACCAAAGACAATAAGATGTATAAAGCATGTCTCGCTCCATATACTAAAATAAATGCTAATATATCATAATACATCATCGTTACTAATTCATTATAAGGTCGTGACATAACCTATATATTTCAATGACGTCGTTGCAATGCAATGCAATCATATTAGTTGCTAGACAAGAGAAAAGTGCGATCAAAGTATAATAATAACAACTCGCTTATCCCCCTGGGGTCTACCTGTCTATCTTACAGTGGTTTTGATTGGTTTATTACAAGATGTACTCATATGAATAGCCAATTCAAATGCAGCTTGTAAAATGTTTCACTCCCATCTTTATCAGGGATACAATTATTCTAACAATGTCTCTCATTGGTGCAATAAATGATGTATCCATATTTTTAACCAATCGGCCGGTAGTTCTCAGGGGGTTAAGTCTAGTCCAATCAATAATGATCTTATCTAGCGTCTTACGAAAATTCCGATGCTTCAATCCGATTTGAGAGAGAGAGAGAGAAACGGTATGCGTATGAACCTGAATGATAAGTCGATATCACAAGCACGGATGATTTCCTCACGTATATTAAAAATAATTCTCCGCCATCGAGTACTTGACTTTCGGATATTGTAACTAAATTTGCCCGCGGGATTTTCACAAGACGTCTTATGATTGACGTCAAACATGCTCGGGTAATATTTCGGCAATTATATACGATTTACTCCTTGTCTCAAATCATTAAGGTATCGCGGAATTATATCAGTGATTTTGGATGTTAACGAAGGGAGTGTTAGGGTATTATTAGTAAGAGAACCTGTATAAGTAATCGGTTTAACAGAGGCTTTAAGCAATGTAAGAATTCAAAAACGAGTTTAATATTTTTCAAAATTTGAAGAAGATATTGAACATGATGAAGTTGATAGTGATCAATTGGTAAATTTAGGAACACACGGTAACACTATATACAGGTCAAACAGGCACATTCTATGTTTAATAAACATTGTTTATGGTGGAATTCTAAGCGATCTTGCTATGTACGTGTGTGTTACGTCTGCAAGAAATGAATACCTTTGAAAATCCGAATGATATGGGTGGGGGTTTTGTCTAGGAAAAAGTGTTCTTCAGGTCCCAGATACTGGTATACTAGTATTGTTCAATACTGGGACATAAAAAATGCTGCAGTATCGGTATTTACTGGTACGATTCCAGTATCAGTCGATACTGGAACACCAAATTGTGTACAGTGAGATTTGGCCCAGTATTGAACGATACTGGTTCATAATTATGTTCCAGTATCGCCCGATACTGGAACATTTTATATGTGCCAATATCGGCCGATACTGGAACACTGACTTTGTATCAGTATCGGATGATAGTACGGTCCAGAATCTGGGACCTAAAGTACACTTTTTCAATTTTTCCATTTTCTATTTAGAGCGACTCGGGATTTGTTTTTCTATGAAAGGAATTATATGATTTGGACGAGTTCTTTCAGGTAAACTACCAGCGCTCAGAATACGACGAAATACATATCTGATATGTTTTTCTCTGTGTTCTGATATGTATTTCTTTGAGCCCTCAGCTAGGACAATTGGAGAGATGAGAAACAGTTTAGCTGGAAGTAGACTCTTACATAAATTCATTTTCTTCGATTTATCCTGTTCGTATCTCAGGGAAAACAAGAAAATAATGAGGTTCTAATATAACACCAGATTGTTAACGGTTATTGATTACGTAGATTCAAGGTTAAGGTTGAACGAAACAGAACTTTCAACACCTAGTACTTTATACAGAGTTGAGTATTGACTCTAGATTTCCCTACATCATTTTAAATCAAACTTCCATTTAAGCATTCTCGAAATGATGAAATACCATTGCATTGTGCATTTGAAATTGCCGGTGTGCGAAATCAGATCTAAAATGAAATGATAAATTTTAAAAGCTAAATAAATTGGACAAATTGAAACAGATTCATCAAGAGTACCACTCTAAAGAAATGGATTTGATTTTATACCACGCCTACCATCCCTATACATTTCACCGGGTTTTGTTTTCGAACACACCGACAGCAATTGTACTTTTTTTTTCTCTATTTCCAAGAAGTCACATTAAGCCACCATCATGCCTTTCGGTAGAAGTAGGTCATTAAATCATAATTATGGCCACGCTACGTCGGCTTTTCCCCCCTACATTTGTCACCAAATCCTATCCCCTTCATCCGTCAGAGATGTATCGGGTACTTTTGTAGCCTACGAATTATTTAAGAGCAAATCCCCGACAAAGTGAAAGTTTTTAATTGTACTAAAATTGGGGACTTATAACTGAGCATCGCGGTGGCAGAAAAAGACGCGACGTTCGTTTCAAAGTGACTGCGTGCGTGCATTGAGCGTGTTCATCCATTTTAATATATTTGATTTGTTTTGCCTGAATTTGAAATTGGTTTATCACGTAAAAAAAGTTAATCCTAAAAATAGAAACAATTGTAATGAAAACTAAATTATTTCATGATCCCAATACCGTTACATAAAATCAAACACCGAGTGATTGTATTTGATGCTCAAAGGTATGTTTTACGCAGCAAGTTTCAAGGTAGCGTAAATCTTCAGTTATCGTCAATGCGCAACACAATATTGATCTTTTACCGTAAGGGATAGAAATTATATTATATAAATAATCATCGTAACAGTGGAATAAAACGTCAATTTAAACAAAGGATTTCGACAAAAACGAACAAAAGACGGAATAAACATCATTATTCTCTTTCCCCTTAATGACTGTTTTATCTTATCATATCATATCATATCATATCATATCATATCATATCATATCATATCATATCATATCATATCATATCATATCATATCATATCATATCATATCATATCATATCATATCATATCATATCATAGCATAGCATAGCATAGCATAGCATAGCATAGCATAGCATAGCATAGCATAGCATAGCATAGCATAGCATAGCATAGCATAGCATAGCATTGCATAGCATAGCATAGCATATCATATCATATCATATCATATCATATCATATCATATCATATCATATCATATCATATCATATCATATCATATCATATCATATCATATCATATTATATTATATTATATTATATTATATTATATTATATTATATTATATTTATATAATAATATTGGATGGCTTTGAGGGTGATACAAGAAAATATTGCACGAGTCGGAGACGAGTGCAATATTTTTTATAGCGAGTGCAATATTTTCTTGTATCACCCGAAAATAAGACATCCAATATTATTATTATTATTTATATCAGGCTTTTACGGTCCAGGGCTGTCAACTCTCCCGCATTACTATTAGGCGTGAGTCTCCCGCCTAGACACTCTTTCTCCCGCACTCCCGCATAGCATATAAAATCTCTCGCCTCAACAAAATTACCTCAATTAAAATGTTGGTGGCGGCAAATCCCAAAAGTTGACTACAGCCCTGCTTTTACCCATCGTTGTGTGTTGGTTTTATTGTAATTGCAGAATCTTTGTTCCGCAAAAGTTCGTTAAAATCATCATCACTTTAGAGAGAAGCGAATCTCCCGGGAGTCTGCTGCGGTTGCGACATTTTGCAAACTTGTTGATTTGTTCAGTGTTTTCGTAGTGGCTCCCCATCACGTAAGCCTGCTTCCCGATAACACGTATTTTGCGAAACCCATGCAATCAGCGAAAATTAGTCTCGACTGCATGCTTAATAAACGCTAAAGTTGCGTGAGCTCCTTTGTATACAATAGTATAGACGAATATTCGTAACGAACAAATAATGGGTATGAGACTAAAAAATATTGGACGGCAATATTTTTAGAATATTGGATGCATCCGGGTACTTTGGTTAAACAATATTGAATACACAGTTTTATTGTACCGTCAAAAAGCCTGATATAAATAATAATATATTATATTTAGAGAATAAAGGTATTGTTTTTAGACCGTACCCGTGTTATATTGTCTGACATAAATGCGGACGATAGTATTATTTTAAGTAGAACAACGACGCCGCAGCCGGAGTTGTTCTACGCAAAAAATAATACCTTTATTCTCATTCTTAAACAATCATACTTTAGACATTTATCAAAGAAATAAGTACATTTTATTGTCCACATTTGACAACTTTTACCCCTGCTAGGATCGAATAACCCACAAACATTCCATCCAATCACATGCGTTGAGTAAACCATGCGTAAGCGATTCGGCGCCGGCATAAACGCAGGAAAAGCGCTAAAGACGCACTGCAGAAGTGCGTGTTATGGAGCAAACCACGCATTGTGAAGGTCGGGCGCACTGTTAAAACGTAAGCCCCACATCTAGATGTCGCCGATTTCTCTGAGAACCAATGAGATTGCTTAAACTTTCTTAGCTGTTTAAGAATATGGAATAAGGCGAATTTTATTTGTTTAATTTTTCGCCTTAACGTCACTAGTTTGCGCTTTAATGTCATTTAAACAAAAGACGGAATAAACCCTATTGTTCTCTTTCTCTTTAATTGTGGTTTTACATTATATTTTAATATATTATATTTATGACTAAATTTCTTTTCTAAAGAAATTCGGCTTATTCCACTTTTGTGATGATTATTAATATACTAGCTTAAAACCGTCATTAAGGGGAACGAAAATAATGATGTTATTCCGGGAATTTTCGTTATGGCGAAATTCTTTCCAAAGAAATTCGCCTTATTACACTATTACGATGATTAATATAATATAACATAGTTATTAATATAATATGTAATTAATATAATTATTAATATAATATTAATGTAATGTAATGTACTGTGATGTGATGTGATGTGATGTGATGTGATGTGATGTGATGTGATGTGATGTGATGTGATGTGATGTGATGTGATGTGATGTGATGTGATGTGATGTGATATGATATGAGATCAAATGATATATCTTATTAATGTATCTTAGTAATGTATTATATTATATTAAATTATATTAGCTTATTAGTGTTATTAAGGAGAAAGAGAACAATAGGGTTTATTCCGTCTTTTCTTTAAAACGACGTTAAATTTTCGCGTTAACGTCACTTTTTTTTCGACTTAAAAGTCGAAAAAGTGACGTTAACGCGAAAATTTCTACAAAGGATTTTCGCTGAATCATCATTAAAGATGATTATTTTTATATTATATTATATTATATTATATTATATTATATTATATTATATTATATTATATTATATTATATTATATTATATTATATTATATTATATTATATTATTTTATATTATATTATATTATATTATATTATATTATATTATATTATATTATATTATATTATATTATATTATATGTTATTATATTATATGTTATTATATGTTATTATATTATATCATATTATATCATATTCAGTGTGAAAGCACCTTGTCACTAACACATAATTTGAATGCTATTGTAATGGCGTGTGTTGAAACATAGAGCCAAATATATTAACTGTAATAAGCTCGTTCAGATGTCATTTGCCATTCACAAATATGCAATGACATTAAAACACTAGGCAAATGCTTTTATTGTTTTAATGAATTGAAAGATATATCATAATACCTGGTCTACTTATCATGCTAATGTCGACAGTGAGTAATGGGTGGAGTGATGTTATCTAACTACAAACGTTCTCTTAATGTAACATGATGTTTATTGTGTATCACCCAGAGTTTATATGATAGATCAATTTGGTGATCTAAGGATGCGGTTTGATACGCATTACATTTTTATGTACATCACATCTTATTCTGTGAATGCACAACAAGTTTGATGTAACGGTCTACGAACCCCGTAAACATGAGACATGAGTTATTCATTTAGAAGCCCCATTTGCCGGTTTGCCTAGGTGTTTGGGACTACCTTCTCAAGATAGTGGTGTAGAGGTCAGACAAATACTATGCTAAAGTAAGCATTGGTCAGCCTGCATTCAATTGAATCGGTGCATGTCGTCCAATTCATTGCATGAACCGTGTTACCAAATTAGCATTATCATTGATGGCATGATGGCAGCTAATCCGTTACAGGGATAACCTACACTCTTAGAAATAAGTCTGTCAAAATACAGGAAATTTCCTGGTAGTCATTTGCCAGACAATTTTTTTACTTCCCGTAATTTTACGGGAACTAAATGTTGACCACAAACCAACTGTCAAATAACAAGAATCCTGCTATTTTAAAACACCCTTCCTGTCAAAATTCAGGAATCCTGTTATTTTCAAAACACCCTTTTCTGTCAAATTACAGGAATCCTGTTAGGGCCTTTTTTTAATCTCATTTCCTGTTGAAAGACAGAAATCCCGTTATTTTCTGAATCCTAGGTTTTGATCTAGTCAATTTTGAAATTTTGAACTAAAAACAAACGTATAAGGTATACGCGTAAAGTTCTATAACATAGACATGCAGACTATTGATTTTTTTGACACACGCAAAAAAAGGTTGCCGGATTTGGAAGTTCAACGTCATGAAAGTTTAGAGTGAAATGGCCAGAAAACTCCACTCAAAATGTATATTAATGTATAATGCAAAGATCAATAGTCACATTCAACCTCGTTCCAGTGCACAGTGGTAGTAATACTTTTATGTAAGCTAAATAATTGTTAAACTGTTAAATACTTAGTTTATTTAATTTTTCAAATAATTATAGAATTAATTTGACACTAAAAAGAATATAAGCTTTATTTTAGTACAGGGTAAAGAGGATATGTTTACTTTTTGAGTACGGCAGCATTATAACGGCGGCGGTCGTCATATCCATCAATGGTGTTCTCGTGTTTATAATTGACAGACATGCCCTGTAAATTCTCAGATGTGCCTGCAGGTAGTTTTGATATGTCTGTCAATTTAAGGGAAATTTCCCAATTTTGCACACAAAAAAGGGTTCAACCTGTATTTAAACAACCAAACAACAGTAGTTTTCCTGTAATAAGGCTGTAGGTTTACAGGGACTTCTAAGAGTGTATATTAATTGACGTAGTGAACGTTAGTAATTCATGGTTATTGGTTCAAGTATGGGCCATACACCTGTTCCTGATTATGATATGCAATATATTATTTGTCTTAAGATCAATGTGATCAGTGGTTCGGTTATATTTTCTAAAGGCGCTGTCACACCTAACCGATTTGGCTCGCCGTCGCTATACCGAAGCACAAATTTGGCGATTTTCGGGGATCGGTAATAGAACGGTAGCGCAACGGTATCACATCGTTAAGAACGGTAGTACGTCGTCTGAGCATCGTCAGGACATCGTCAGAACATCGGCGAAAAATTGGCAACGGCGGAAGGCGACGGTAGAAATTTTTGAACATGCGCTCACAAATGTCTGCAGTTGCGCTGCCGAGGACTACAACGGCAGTACAACGGTAGTCAACGGCAGTACTCCGGTATAACTTGTCAAGTGTCGCCGGTAGAGCACCGGTAGCGCTCCCTAATGGATCGGCGGCTCTCCGTTGGCCTCATAATAGTAGAAGGGGTGTGTCATTCAACTTTCCGATCTGAAGCTACTTATGTTTAACCAGTGACGTCACTAGTGACTGTCCCAATGTTGGTAGCATTGTTTGTGTCGTCTGCTTTAGGTAGTAGGCTTAATTGAAGTTTACACGGAATTGTTGGAAATATTCCCCAAAATGGTGCGGTTTTTAAAGTTATGCTAAAACGTACAAGCTCGACTGTTTTTACAAGCCTGAAATATATGATACTTCACGATTCATTATTTATTTTAGGTATTGATATTCATTCTCTCACTTCACACCATACCGTCATTGTTTGTGTACTACGGGCTTGCTGCGAATCTATGTTCTGACGATGTCCTGACGATGTACTAACGTTCTTAGCGATTTGATACTGTTGCGCTACCGTACTAGTACCGATCCTCGAAAATCGCCAAATTTGTGCTTCGGTGTAGCTACGGCGAGCCAAATCGACTAGGTGTGACTGCGCCTTTAACGTGTACGCTAGCGAATTTGTAAGAGAGGGTGTGTGTATAATAACATGGCGTATTTTGAATGATGAATATGTTGGCTTTTTATAGCACAAATGTTATCATTGTCGTAATACAAATTAAAAATAATCACTTACGAAACACTCATAACATGATCAATATTACACCAAATGCGCGTCTTACGTTTAGTCATAATTGAAAAATACAAATCCTAACATTGTGATTGCTCAATCGTCCGATACAATAGAATAGAACAGAATCGATTCAACTACCAAAAACTACGCACCAAAAATACAAACTAACATTTGGGTTAATTTGACATTTTAATGTGTTAACGATTTGACCACAAAGCTTAGAATTATCCCAAAATAGTCAAATAATGTGTTTTGTTGAGCAATCGTGCGTTGCACAAACAACAACAGGACTAAAACTTTCAAAAGTCCTAGATTAGTGTGTCAATTGTTTGAAAGACAGCTAACGGCTATAACCAAATATCGTAAACATCTAACAATTTGTACCATTCAATTTAGATAATACCGCCTTTGAATTAAGGTGTTTAAGTTCTTAAACCTGGTATGACCCCACTGTTCCAGGTGTGTACTGCACTTAACAACACCGTGACGCATTCGAAACCGAAGTTACCATTAGCTCAGGTTACTACGATTTGATCGTATTTGTATTTTCGGCGTATAGATATTCCAAACAATTATAAGGACCCTCCCAAGGGGTGTAGTCAGTCTTGTTAATCTAGGTGTAAAAAGGGGAGGATCTAAGGACTTGTATATAATAACCCCATATTTTACCAGGGCCGTATACTTGCCACTAATTAACCATAGTGCATGGTTGGCTACCTGGCTGTTAATTGAGCACTGGTTTCCTTTACAAAATGAATGGGTTCGAGCTCGGCCGTGGTTAGTATGTTTCGTGCTTTTATTTATAATCACCATGATAAGTACTTTCCTCCATTGGCTACCAATATGCAGAGAACTTCAGACTTTCACATTTATTTGACCAATGTGGTTATATGGGGTTTTATAAGACCACTCCCTTATTCTGACTATCTATAAACATTGCAGATCTGTTTACATGAATTTCGTATTTTTGGTGGTGTTTAAGATTCCGCAGTGATTTTAACGTGAATGTATCATGTTTTCTGAAGCTAAACAAACTAAAAAGTGTATTTTGATGAAAGTGTCCCATACTTTCTTCTGTCGTGTGCGGGCAGAGTTGTTGCCGTTGAATTGGGCGACATTTTCATGGCAGCACATCGAAACTTCATGGTCTCCCTATATATGCATTATATGTGTCATGTAAGATCAATCACACTATATGCTATCTCTCCATTCGATCTTATTTGACTTGACAAATCCGTTCTAGATTTTTCTGTTTACTATTAAGAGTAACGGCAAAATCTCTAATTTTGACATAAATAATGACACTATCTGTATCAGGATCAGGAATATATTGAATCACAATTAATTGGAGCTAATATATTATGAAATGATTTCTTTTTCTCAGGTAATATTTTTCGAAAGATCATCAAATTTGAAAATTGTTGTTATTTCAATAAATGCCCTTATGTGAACCTTTTACCATTAATATATTATGACTTGATAAGATTAACCAATATAATAGTATGATATTGTATTTTGTTACGTTTTAAGCAAAAACCTTTGATATTGATTGAAAATGGAATAAATCGTGAGCGGACGTGAGCTTCGAACTCACGCGTCGAAAAACAAGTCCCGGAATCGGCATTTGTTTAACCATGGTTTGTTTAACAGTGGTGCGATGCCACGGTGATATATGACTATTCCCATGGCCAAGAATTATTAACAAATACCTAATACTTATTTAAATTGTCATTATCCCCAATAATCATGAAACTAAAGGCCAGAATATCGTCAAGTAGGTCTACTATATTATTGCCTATGACTAGGCCATCCCTTTTATACCATTTCGCCTCAAAATTGAGGTGCATAATATGACATTTCAAGCTACACACTCTAGCCGTGGCCGTGCACCCATGAATGAATGTTAACTACCCAACCAAATAGCGCGTTATTCAAACATGCCATCATATACCCCTGTCACACATACGGCGATGAGGCCAGCGATTGCACTGCGCTCAAAAAAGTATCCGAAATTGACCATTTTAAATAAAGGTCACTAAAACCCTTTCATATTCTGCTGCGACCAGGCCGGCCGGCGCTTGGATCGCTAACACATTATCAAAACGCCAAGCCAAACGCATCAAGATCTCGGTGACGCAGTGGGAACTGACTGGGACCTGGCTGAGAGGGTCGTGAGAGGGTCCCCATGGTCGCCCTTGAGCGCAGCGTTGTCTTGTCCTGTCGTTCTATGTACATGTATACATGTTTACTTGTCAAACTCCATGAACAGAATGAGCATCTTTTAGACAAAGACATGCATGGACAGGCCCGTAAGAAGGGGGGGCGATGGTGGCGATCGCCCCCCCCTTTGAAAATCTTCCCCGGAAAATGTGTACACAGATGAAAAAATTTCGCGCGCTACGCGCGCATTTGTCTTCCGAAATTACAATATTCTTTGCTACAAGCTTGTTTAGAGCCAAAATGTACCTCGATCGTGCCAAAAATAGGTGCAAATTCGAAAATTTTCGCGCGCTACGCGCGCATATTTGACTCGCAATTTTTTTGTTTTGAAAACGCCCCCCCTTTGAAAAAAAGTGTCTTACGGCCCTGATGGATGGAGTCCAATCAATTCGATTATTAAGTTTAACAGGTGTTTGGTATTGTACTTGGGGTGATGATTTGAATAATATTGACCTGTTTTGACAAATTGAATGTTACAAAATCTCATTAATTAATAATTCCGCTTACATGCGGGTAATTAAATTGCTCGCAAATTATAGCTAAATTGACAAAACACACAATCAAATTTCCCTTCCAGATATAATACATCAAAGACAATTAAATTTTATAAGCCAAACATACTATCATTATTTTTTTTGGTGATCCATATAATTCAATATGGTTTTCTTATTGAACCGATCTGAGAGGGACAAACACATCATGACACTATATCGCTATATCATTTTAATGTATTCAGATTCAACAATGTTATTGATACACCTGTTAAACACCCCGCCAAAAGACGCGCTACTATTTATACAAAAGTGGCATTATCGCATTACGCTAAGCTAGGATACTGCTCTCTAAATAGGATTTAAATAACAATCAATTTATCGGCAATATGATTAGAGCTTTAAACATGGATCATTGTTATTCCTTCTTTATCTACTATATTTATGTTTGATTATAATACCCTTCGTGCAATCGCTATGTACTCCCCGCGCACACGCAGAGAACGTTGCAAACTACCATCTACAAACTACCATCTACAAAAGAACTGGATATCTTGGGCGTCACCATTGACAGCAAGCTTACCTGGTCAAAGCACATCTCAGGCATTGCAGCTGAAGCTGGTCAAAAGCTTGGCGCTCTACGCAAAGTTGCAAATAAACTGGAGGCTAAAGGTAGATGTACTGTCTACAAGTCGCAAGTCCGCAGCATTATGGAGTATGCTTCACTAAGCTGGGCGAATGCTTCACCCACCATCCTAAGCCAGCTTGACAACATCCAAAAGAAGGCACTTAGAATCATTGGAGTTAATGAAGCTACTGCTCGTTCACAGCTCAAAATTGACAGCCTGCTTCACAGGCGACAGGTAGCAGCGGCTACGGTCTTGTACAAGATGCATACTACCAACTGCCCACAAGATCTAGCAGGGTTTACTTCCCGCACCATGTATGTCCAACGCCGTGCTACCCGTTCAAGCGTATCAATGCCAGTCCATGCTCTTTCTCTGCCGACAGCCAGAACTCGTTGGTTAGACAGAAGCTTCATTCACACTGCTGTTCCCTTATGGAATAGTCTTCCAGATGATATTGTTGGTAACATTTCAGCAGCTGGAATCCAGGCTTTCAAGTGCCGTGTGCACGGTCATCTTCTCACAAACTCTTAACTTGTCATAGCCTTCACACTCTTTCATGACACCCTTCATTCAAGTCCTTTCAACATCCGACTGATACATATATAATAGCATGGTGGTCATGGGTTAAGTGTAGGTTAATGCTTGGTTGGGGAGATGGTGGTCTGTAAAGCATGTAGCCAGCTGGGCTGGTGATACGGTCATGCCCCAACAGGTGACAACAGGCAGCTCCTGGTAGATTTAGTTCCCAAGTTTGTTGTGTAGGTTCTCTTGATGCCCATCAGACCTCCAGATATTATTATTTTTCTATAATTTATATTTTGATGTTGTTCTCTATGTTTGGGCTTTTATCTTATTATTATGTCACTTTCATTGGCATTTTTAACCTCTGCCCATTTGTGTATCTTGTTTTATGCATATTTTCTGAGTTGCAGTGAACCAATTGATTGGCCTTTCAGAGCTCTCTTTCGAGAGTTACCAGTTTGATTTTTAATCACTCTGGTCATTAACCTTGTTAATGTCTGTTGGGCTATTGTTCACATTTGCGCTTTATATACAAAAAACAAACAAAAAAAACGTATTGAGAACGTACGCAAACAGCAACTTGAACGCACTTAGAATGTTTACAGTGAGTGGAAGCGCAGTGAAAGCCCGTGAGACTGTAAAGTAGAAACACAACGGGTGGTAATAAGACCGCCGTGAAAATTTGATAAGTGAGATAGGAGCGTACTAAGAGCTACCTTGTTTTAAAACGTTGATAAATGTTAGCATTTTTCCGTGCTCTTTTCTGCGTGTTACATAGGGACCCTCTCCCGCTCTAACCAGTGTCCACTGCATCCCCAATCGATTCATATGCGTTTGCTTGGCGCGTTGATACTTTTTCAGCACAAGGTCTGATCGCCGTACACTGCAAAAAGGTTGCTTAAATATTTACTCAACATTTTACACAACTTTGTTCAAGTATTCATCCGCTTATTAAACTGAGTAACATTAGCCCAACATGTTTTCACCAACAGTTGAACAATTCTAGTTACTCAAAAGTTGGGCAATTATATTCACTCAACAGTTGTTCAAGTATGCAACAGCTCAACTGTTGAGCATTTTTTAACCATTTGTTGAGTGTTTTATTGTTTATTGATTGTGGGCTTTTATTCAGTTGCTTTTATTTAGTAATTTGTTGGGTATTTTAAACCTATACGAACATGACGAAATAAGCTTATTACATGGACGACCACATGGATCTATCACATCATCTTCTTGACAGACCAAGCTTCAAACATTCAAAACCGGACTCACGAAACGCCTGTCAGATGTCACAAACTCTGATGTTGATGCTGATTCACCGTTTTATTTACCAGATTATAATTTATCCAGATCCAGAGATCTCAGCTCGTGCAAACAGTTGCTCGTGCACAAGACGCCATAATGATTAAATGACGCAATCACGAAATTGGCTTTTTTGGACAACAGTTGCCTAAAATTCACATGTGCGTAACTTGCATCAAACTGTTGCGTGATTTTCCTCAATGCTCATGCAACAGTTGCCAAAGTGGAATATTTTTACGCAACATATTTTAGCAACAGAAACAGTTTCCACTAACATTTTATTGACATTGTTTTCGACGAATTGCTCAACGCTGGGGATTTTTTACTTTTATACAACGCTTAACTTTCTACATAATTATATTGAATGAATTTTAATCAACACGTCAACCAACGGATGATAAAAGTATTTTTAGCAACGTATATTTTAAGCAACCTTTTTGCAGTGTATGTGTGACAGGGCCATTAACAAGTGACACAAATTGATCAGTTTTAAAAAATATTAAATTAGGAAGAAAATCAATTTGGGCAACGGCAGCACGAGAAAACGTTGTCACTATTCTGGATATGAACTACCTACGATGTGATTCAAGACACAGGGAAGCATATAACTATCTTATGATTTCAAATCAGTGCGTCAATTGGAAGATATTACCGATACTGAACATGCTGCAATGGTACACCGGCAAAGTCTGCCGTCTGAATCTACTACAGTACCGTATGTATTTTGCAGTCGATGTTTCTCGGGAAATATATAATCATGAATATATCGGTATGTCATTTTCTGACAAATGTAATGATGATAGTTAATTAGTTATTTTCCCCTTTGCATAATGTACATAATGTTTGAATCTGTTCCACTGTCTGGACTCTGTATAAATTGACTCACACTCTGATTCAGTCGAGGAATCGAACTCGATCGGTAATCCATTGACAGCTGCAAATAGCTAGGTTAACTTTTTGTATTAATAATACCATTCATTTCATTTTTTAAATTTTCTATTTCGTTATTTAGACACCCTGTACAGTCATGCTGCAGCAAAGAATGACCAAAATACAAAACAGGTTGATTGATCATCTCGTAGTATGGCATATTCATCTGCTTCGTCTCTCGCTCTACCTCGCGTTCGTTGTTGAGAGCATTTTATAATAAATATTCGCTAGAAATGCCTCTCACAATTCGCTGACTTGAAAAACAGGAAAGACTGATCCGACGCGACCCGCGTGTAACCGGAAATAGGGTTGACATCCGATTGGCAACGCCTCTTTATAGCCCAACGTTTTAATTGCAGATCGTTGTCTTCTTATTGTTTCCAGTTAATTATCACTGAAGACGGCTGCTATATTTAGAATGATAGTAAATAAGTGCGCTTCACTTATATTATGCAAAATTAGAAATGATGTATGGATATGATCAGTATTTTAGCAATGCTTAGGTACATTTTATCCGGGATTTATAATGTTCTCGTATTGACATTATCTGCCTTTTCACTCGTTGGATTAGTGTTAGTCCCAAGACCATGGCAAAGGGTTTAGAATGTTAAATTGTAATGTGCCATTCATTTCCATAATGCATTTCTCAATTTCAATTATCTGTACTTATTAGTCATTTGTGGATAGGGACAAAGGGTAATTCAATGATTATGGTTTAAACGTAGGTCTTGCAAATAATTTCATTTTTTATTATTGAATTTAGCCAGTGTTTTCTCAATATAAAACAATAATTTGAACCTGCTTATGTGAGAGTGTCAGTTGGTGAAAATATGTGATGAATCTTATTCTATCGCTGTAAAGAATATGATAAGATATCGGCAAAGGCAATGGTCACTATACGCGCTCGTCTTCTCGAATAAATTAATAAGACCTTGTTCTATTTTTGTCAGTCAAAAGATCGGGATTAATTGACTAGATACACCCAACAAAATATGTAAGTTCCCCCTAGCATATACTTGAACATTTCCAAAAATATTTGATGGATTTGAATAAACTAGAAAGATGCACCCAATTGTTAGGCACATTTTGATACCAAATTTGTTGGCCTTAAGACAATGCAACGATAAGAAATTGTGTCATTTATCAATTTTTATACAGAAAACAAGTGGCAATAAATCTCACTGGCTATGGCTTGTTTTGTCCAAATATTTAACAAACATTTTAGACAATAAATGCTACCGTGTCTTGGTGCACAAGATTGTGATCTGCTTATTGATTTTCTTGAAATGATGCCACACATAATTGTTTGGTAGATTCTCATGTCTGTGCACGAAAACCCATCAAGAAAAAAACAGCCATAGCTAGTGAGATTTAGTGCCACCTTTTTTCTGTATACAAATTGATAAATGGCACAATTTCTTATCGTTGCATTGTCTCATGGCCAACAAATTTGGTGTCAAAATGTGCCTAACAATTAGGTGCATCTATCTATATAGCTGAAAATTATTTAAATCCATCATATATTCTTGGAAATATTCTAGTATATGCTAGGGGGAACATACATATTTTGTTGGGTGTATTACAAAGTCTATAAAGATTTTGACTTAACACTTTCCACGTGACTATTAGTTTAACCATATACAAAACAGATTTTTCAGAAAACTTTCCCAACTTTCAAAGTCTATCTCAAGGATTACAGAACCAATACTACGCATGTTTGTACTTATTTCAATGCATTTCTCATGGTGATTCCAAATATGGTAAAGAAAATAAATAATGTTGACATTTTTGAAACATTTTGTGAAGTTTTTGAATGTCGTCTGCAGACGCCTGTCGCGTTGAAAGTGTTAACAAATCAATGTGCTATGTGAAATCTCATTTAGAGAGAAAGACATTATGTATTTTTAGTAAAATGGTCCATGTGCTTTACATATCGTATCAAGATGGATAGTGTTAGAATTAATGCCGATAATGAATTTAACGAAGCCATGAATATCGAATAAATTAAGAAAATCAACGAGATTATTTTAGAGTTCAGATCAGTAGTATAGTACCACATGCTATACGAGGACACAACACGTCTCAACCGAGTGCTCACTCCTAATTTGCAATTGTCTTCAGTATGTCCTATACCACCTGCGCCACGATCGTGTCCAACGTTCGTCTCTGCACAACTTCCCACTTCGTTTCCTAGTTCGTAATCCTTGCACGTGTGACACAGACAGTGTGTCTCTTTCTGCATCTGTTTCTACTTTTTTATGATGCCCAGTAGCTTGATCATGTTCCTTGTTCCATTATACCAAAATATTTGCAAAAATTGTATTCAAAAGTATGGTTCTCGTAACAGGACAATAATAATAGGCCTACTTCTATTTTGATTGATTGTGACCAACCTCAAAATTGAAAACATGTGATGGAAGTTCTATCCTTACTATGGATCTGGAAATGACGTAGGTTTGTTTGTTATCCTTAGTATAGTAATCCGTTAGTTTAGATCAAAGTGTCGCCTAATTTGCATGAAAGATAGAAGAAAATACGGGGTGTGTTATAAAGTATATTCCAGTAAAATTGGTTAACAATTTGCAAAAACAGCACAAACGCTCAAAAATATCACTAGAATTGCACGATACTGTGCGCTGCACGTACTACCGCGCAATACTGTCGCGTGCATGTCTTCGCATAGGCGCGCTGTCGAGGCACAATACGCACACCCATCCACATACGGCACTGTCCGGATGGGCGGGCGGGCAAATAGATAAAGCCAAGGGATAGGCCTAGGGGTACATGTATAGTGATGTTGTATAAGTACCGCCGGTGCCGGTGGGGGTTAATAAGGGGTCGTCCAAAATTATCGCCATTTTCACTTACGTACAGAGCGTACGTAACTTCCCCCACCCCCCCCCCCCTCGAGTTACGTACGCAATAAATGGCGAAATTTCATTTTATTTTGTACTTTAAAAAAAAAATCCCGCCTCTCAAGATCGCCATTTAAGTTACGTACGGTTGGGGTATATTTCGTCGCACGTCCTGCTGTAAGTGTAAGTATTGATAAAAATTATAAAATACAACAAAGCTGTAATGGGGAAAATACCAAACGAAATTGACGGAAGAAATATATGCGATGGGAATACGGGAGGAAAGGTTAAAGGTATGGTAAAAGAGAGCCTATAAAACGTACGCAAAAATATAAGGAAGAACAGAATGGCCATCTCCCTCTTCCTTCTCCCCGCTATCTCCTCTCTCTTTCTTCATTTTTAAAACTGCATATCTTATAAGTTCATTGCTTTATAATTCAGGCTGTTGGAAATACAAATCTCTCTCTTTCGTTTTGTAATCATCATATTCCACCGGAACTCAAGTCTTACAGCAATGGACAACGCATGAACTCAAGTTACAGTCATGAATTCAAGTTTTACAACTCGGTGAGTCGATTCTACCACCATCATTATTTTCTAATTAGAAAGTTTCTCGACAGAAAATCAACTGAAATGCTGGTACATGCATTTATTACATGTCGCTTAGATCAATGTAACAGTCTTTTACACGGCCTTCCAAATTCGCAGATAAACAAGCTTCAAAGAATTCAGAACTCTGCTGCAAGATTAATCACTCTTTCACGCAAACATGACCACATAACTCCAACTCTCCGTGATCTGCATTGGCTGCCTATCAAGTATCGTATTGTGTATAAAATATTACTTCTGACTTATAAATGTCTTCATGGTACTGCGCCAATCTATCTTCAAGATCTAATCAAACAATATACACCTTCACGCAATCTTCGTTCTTCATCTCTATCGCGTCTTGTCTGCTCTTCAACGTCCACTCAGTATGGTCAACGTTCCTTCTCTGTGTCAGCTGCAGAACTCTGGAATAATATTCCACTTCATGTGAAAAATGCAGAGACTATATTTCAGTTTAAGAAATCCTTAAAGACTCATTTGTTCACAAAGGCTTTTTAATTGTAGTCCATATCCATGTATTTGTTTGTTATTATGTTTTTATGTTAAAGCGCTTAGGGATCTCGATGTTAGGCGCTATACAAATATGGTTATTATTATTATTATTATTATTATTATTATCATTCAACCTCTCATTTGCTCATCTAGCGGGGCTCGAGCGCAGCGAGGGTATCCCGCTAGTTAAAGTAAATCCGCAGAACCGTTTTGGTATACATTGGTAAAAACATTCTCATGTTTTGCTGACCAAATATTGAGATACTTATTAATTATCGATTAAGAAACAGTGCAATTTTATAAATTCAAAACACGAACAATTCATCATTAGTTTAAAAAGTATTGTTTAATCGATAGTTCATAAGTTATCGAAATGCATAAGACTTTAGTCAACATATGCTGAACACAAAAGGGAACAGTTCCATTTATTCTCGAAATAATTATCAAGACCAATCAAGACTCGATAAGTTTTTATCGAGATAGATTTAAAAAATATCGAGGCATGTATCGAGCAACAAGGAATTATTTATCGAGCATCATAATACCCCTTGTATAAATAACAACGGACAAGTGGTGCATCAAGTAAATAGATCTTTATTGTATATTGTAACATATTGTCCCGCCCTCGATACGGACTCGATACCAGTCTGGAAGTGATAACCATAAACATGACTACTGGCATGACTCTCGTATCGACCCCGATATCGAGAGCAAATGTCTATTTTGTCGCGCTTCAACGTAAAAGATATCGACCCCGATATCGAGAGCCAATGTCTATTTCATCGAGCCTCAACGTAAAGGATATCGAGCCCCCACGTGACCCATCATGTGACCCCGAAACCTTTCGAGTCTCCATGCATATAATATATGAATATAAATGGAACTATTTCCTATATAAGCAATCTTAAATACGAGGGTCGTATGTTGCTCGATACACACGATACACTCAAAGTGTGATTTTAGACAATACAATATTTTATTTCTCTGGTTGGCAAATTCGTCTTTGAATTAAAACTAAAACCATTACGTGTGTAACATTCTGATCAAAATGTTTCAAAAACACTCATTGTTGCAATTTGATGTTCAAAATCTTAGTTTTATACACGTATACGATTTCAAATATTGGTGTTAACAGTTACGGTTCTATCGCTACATTGATTTTGATTTGACCAAATGAAAAGTAAGTAACAGTTTTATCAACTCAAAGATGGCAGAAATCCCTTATCCTCACATTTAGTAGCTGATTTCTGATTTGTTTTAAAGGTCACCCAGTTGAGCGCTTAAAATATCATCATCAAATTACGCATTCTCTTCCTCTCGCCATTAAAGTTGATTGTGTTACACCTTTTTAAAAACATCTAAACCCTTCGTTGATTTATTGGCAATAGTTTCGAATTTAACCAACTGCCCGGGATCCCTTTTTAACTAAGACAAAACCAAAGTGCAATGAATGCTATACTGTCGCGTTCATTACTGCACCATATCAATACAGTCTAACGAGAGCTAAGAATACCATCCTTATTTCGTTATACTGACCATTATCCCCGTTACAACAACAAATGTCTTGGTAAATGAATGGGGATGGTAAATGGAAGGCCATCAGTCCACTACATCGCTATCACTGTCTGAAACAATACTACACGTCATACGACTCTGACTCAATTCGTTATCAAATAGATTACGGTGATGATAAGGCCATAGATTATAGATTGCATTATTTCAAAAGTTGGTCAAACTCCTTGCAACAATTGGACAGAATGACCAACCATTAGCTGAGGCTAGTAGACGGTTCGGCGAGTACGTGGTGACGGTCATTTTTTCTTTTCTTTTTTATAACTGGTAAAAAGGTCTATCAAATTTTTGATTTAATTCGTAATTTACATAATGCAGTTTATTTTATATTAGGGATGTGATTGGAAAAATGAAAAATAAGAGTTAATAATGTAATTTCGATTGGGTCATTGCTGTGGTCAAAGTCATCTCAAATTCCTTAGAACATCATACAATTAAATATCAGAGGGTTTTCCTGTGGGTTTTCAAGGTACCCTCAAGCTGTATGTTTACAACAGTTCGCACTTAGATCTTTTCAAACGTGAGATAATTAATTGAAAGATAGAATCAAATTCTAATGCACTCTTCAACCTGCGAATTATTGAAGTTGTAACTTGTATGCATTGAAAAGGAATCGAATTGAAATGTCTATAAACATGGTATAGTGAAGTCTGCCTTCTGTACATTATTAATGCGTCAGTAAATTTGGTGTTTTCAGTGTGTTTCATTAATTGGGGTGCCCACTAATGTATACATACCGGTATTGTTCATGAGATAGACGAGTAGTCCCCTTGGAATCAATGTTTTTATCAGGCAATATCATGGAAGTTAATGAGGTGAAGTTGTCCCCTGGAAGATATGTCGGTGAAAGCGAGTGCAATACAATTATCTAAAATTACGCAGTAATTGAATCATTAATCCAGCTCATTGTATTGTTCACACTTGCATTTGTTTGTTTTCTGGGGAACAATTTCACCTGGTACAATTCCACGTAATCCCCCTTTACTTTCTGCGTCGCTCTAAACCACATCGCTTATCGGATACTTTACGATTATAATAAATGTGTTGTGTTTGTGTATGAGGCGGATCGAAGATTTCAATATTATGTGTCATGGATATAGGGGCCTCTACCCATGGCTGTCATCTTTTGGGATTTGCTGGGAGGGAGAGATACAATATTACAAATATGATGGCCAAAGTGTACCAACAAAAAAATAGTAAAAGGTAGCCCCAATTTTGTTTTGCAGTCACCTCGTGAATTTCAAGTAAGTGGGAGGGAGGTCAAAACAAATTCGCACGGTCAAAAAAAATCGCACAGTCCAAACGGTACGGCGAATGAACGTACACACAGAAAACACTATGTAACAAATTATGTAAATATAGAACTCCATAATTATTATGTAAGAGTTTACATAAAACATGTAATATATACCCAAACTTGTGTAAATTCCTATGCAAAAGCTTAACACAACTGTTTACATAGTATTATGGAGTTCTATTTTTAAACAGATTATGTATTTTTTACATAATTTGTGTAATTTTTTTACATAGTGTTTTCTGTGTGTAGGCGGGGTGGGGGCTGTCAAAAAAATTCGCACGGTCAAAAAAAATGGCACAGTCCAAAAGGTACGGCGAATGAACGTAGGCGACGGGCTATGTCAATATGTAGTACGTTGGTGATCGGAAAGTGTAAAGCACTGATTTATAGCATCTCGCGAGGAAATAAACGCGTTGATAAACATTTTAATTGATAATTTTTTGAGGGAGTACGGGAGAAAGATTGTCTAGGCGGGAGAGTTGACAGCCCTGCTCTACCTTACATGCAATAATCGCTTGCCCCCATCCTTTATACCTACAGACTTGTTATTAATGACGATTTCAATTAATACGATACTGCATTGTATAACCACGGTGTTTAAAAGTATAATACTATTAATATAGCCCTCCATTTTATAGTAATTATGCGTTCGCAAAACAATCAAGCGCACAATAGACAAAATAGCCAACGTATTATTACCGTACAACTGTCGCAGCAACTGTAAGGCAGGCTTGTTTCAAACAACCTGTTTTTGCCAAATATTAAACGAAATAATCCATCAGACGGGTAGTTTTACTATTCATAAACGCGATTCTTTTGACATGTTTTGGGTGCAATGGGCGGGTTAATATACTCGTATGAATACACCTACTCAACGCGCGTCGAGGAATGATCTATAGGCAATATCCGCGCAACATCTTACCTGGACTCAACGGGCGCCTTGCTGTCGAGTTGCCTGATAGACTAAATCAACTTTACCTTTTTTTTATCATCGAGGACTTTACCCGAATTGAACTCCCATCGAAGAAGCAATAAATGAGTTGATTGTTTGAGGGAGCGTATTTGGCATATACATGGTGAACTGCCGATGTATTGTTTAGTCCTCGCTGTTATTCAATACTCACGATATTAAAGAGGCAGAACAGTGGACTGTTTTGTTTTGTTCAGTTTTTAAGTGATCATCATTTACCTTAAGACTCTTAATTACATTGTAAGCTGCGCATGCAAGCACAGCTTTACATACATGTATGCGTACACAAATCTTGACATAGATTATAATGAATCCCTGGAATGATTTTACATTCTTAACTAATAAAATTAATTCATGTTAAAGGCATTCATTATAGGTCAATAAATGCGTATGTGTTTTCGAGAGAAATTAAACAAATCAATGCATGCGCGCTGATGTTGATGTGCGAATAATTGCACGACCCGCGGGGGAGTGCTATTTTGAGCATATCAACATTTGCGCAAGTGCATTGATTTTTCAATTTTTTTTGAGAAACAAAACATACGCATGTATTGACCTAATTCATACACGACCTATACTAATCAAAATTCAAAATTTGAGCATAATTGTGTTCCATGTAATAACAAATAAATTTTTTTTGACAAGTTTGCTAACACCCGCAGTGAAAATCGGCGAACCCGCGATTCCTGAACAACGAATCAAAACAAAGCGCGTAGTACGCACATTGAACGGCGCACACGCAGAGTGCATTGGACACTTTCAATGTACTCCGCGTATTTTAGTTTCTTGCGTTCTGATTGGTTCGACACTACTAGGTGTGTGTTAATTAATCTCAAGTAGGCCTACCTTTCCATAAGCAAAGCGTATACATACGAATACCATTATTTCTTCTACGGAAAAAGCAAGAAATATATTGAGTTCCAGGTGCTCTCTGAAGTCATCTTAATAGGTTAATATCTGTGTGGACACTTTGAAGACAATTCTGTTAATATTTCCGTCTCCTTGATAATGAATTCGAGAAAAAAAGACAGGGGATGAAAGAAACACGCTTATCCCTTCTCCTTCAAATTGATACTCATTATAAATGCAATCAGAACATCAATTATTTACCATATTGTTGATGTCGTTGGAGATGTAGAAATAAAGGATTTGGATTTTGAAATATTTAAAAAGAAGCTGTTTATTCGGTATCTTCCCGTGACGAGCGAGACCATCCATGCTATGGTGAAACCAAGCACCACCAACATATGTGACTCAAGGCTTATGATTAGTACACAGGCGATTTTGATCGATATATTTCGGGAATGGTTCAAAGATGGATGTTCCAATCACTTTAGTTTTCTTTGCCCATCAAAAAAATTGATATCAGAAGAAACCCCAAAATAAGAACAATTGGAGTTATACAACTCAAACTTTGGAATACGACTATTTTATTGATGACCCTTCATGTAGAATAGAAAACATCAATTTGAAAATCGGGCCAGCAATCGGAACATCTACCTTAAGTAAATTACAATTAAAATATTCAAAGATACGTTCAAAAAACAAAACATAAAATATAAAAGTTTTACTTTAGTTTAAAAACTGTGAAATAGAATGAAAAATAATCGAATAAGAGTATAGAAATAAAATACTTGTTTATTATATTGGACCAATGATATAGCCTATTCACATTTATTTTTAATATTTTACTTATAAAACCTGTAAAATTAAACACAATTATCGTATAAATCGAAATTAATTTCAATACAAATCAAGGGCGTAGCTGGTAAAACTGTGCTAAGAAACAATATCTTCATTGCTGAATATACAGTATTGACGATATTTGTAATCAAGTTTTGTTCCATTCGTTTGTTATAAACGAAATATTTCAATTGATAATTGGGTTCTGTTCGGGGCATTTTGAACTCCTTTGACGCCTTTTTTCATTCCCTCAAATACATTATAATCGAATATTTAAATATCGTGGTTCTACTATAATTGTTAGCGGTCATGGTCACAGCCTCGTCAAATTCTATTATAAAAACTTCGTATCATATATCGTTAGCTTTTGTCTTCTACGTATAACTTAAGCAGACGACGGAAGTCAGGAATCCCGATAAAACGTATTTTGGTCTTAATTTGAAGGGAAAAAATAATAATTGAGTTCCAACGTGACCAATGATTGATACGCTTGTGTCTTGTCTAGTACCTTATTTTACACTTGTCACGCGTAATCCGGGCGCGTAATTACCATCATGACCATGCTGTAAAACAATAGTGATTTTGTCCCATTTCTTTTTCTGACGGTGTGAGAGGATTTAGTATGATTTTGCATAGGCCATTTCTGTTATCAGATGTTTAGATCTATACTACCGTATATTAGTTTGCCTTAATTTTCGTTAATTATGATTTTCATTCCGATTGTCGAACCTCGTTTTTGATTCTAATAGTAGGCTAACTCTTGCGTGGCGTTTTGTGTGCGGTCATGGTCAACGCCCCGTCAAATTCTATTATAAAAACTTCACATCACCATAATTGCTGGCTCCCCTTTTGTTTTGTGTAAAAATGAACCGAATTCAGGAATGAAAACGAATCAAAATGTGTGCTTAATGTACATGTACGTATAGACTTATTGTCTATTATTTCGTTTACGCTTAGTACAGTGTATCGCAATTTAATTATCACACTGTCAAACAATATTTGTGTCATTTGGTCATTGGTTTACAAAAATTAGTTTGATACAATTTCCCATTGAATTCCACACTAATGTTATAGACAGATTTCTCATCAAACGAATAAATCACGCTGTATCATTTAAGGAGTAGGCCTATGTATCACAATGTTAAACTCTGGTTAAAAACTGCACATTTGTTTCTACATTATTAACGATAAGATCGTTCCAGTAGGCCTACTTAAATAACATTCTAGTAATAGTCTAATAATCTACAGGAGACGGTGACGTTAATTCTTTATTAACTATTGGCAACACAAATCGCGTGCGCCTACTCAGGGCGCTGGGCGTTTACACATACGCGTTGAAAGACGGAAGATACACACACGTGCATAAATATTGCGCCTCTAAAGTTACGTCACTGTCCAGAGGAAGATAAATAAACTACTAGTATAGGCCTAAATGTTAATACACATTTTTTGATCAAGCTATAAATGATTGAATGACCTATAGTAGCCCAGCAGAATGTTTTAAAGGAACAGGTATAGGTATAATAAGCCTACATTCATTTGCATTCATCTTCGTATATAAGCCGACGGTAAAAAAAAAAACCTGTTCAACAGACCCGACCCGACCCGACCAATCCATTTTGTCTCATTTTTAAAAAAATGACAGTTTTTCATAAATTTACATTTTGAAAATTGTTAAATTCTTTTTTCGTCGCCTAATATAACAATTTTGACTCCTGTTCTTTCTCCTTGCATGACCGCATCTCATTCTAATTAGTAAGTCTTTGGTGGCGGTTTCTTTGGTGTCAGGGTCATCGCCCCGTCGAGTTCTATTATAAAAACTTTAATCATAATCGTTATCTTTGTCTCTTGCCTCTAATGGACGAAATATAGGAATCCCAATAAAAAGAATTTCGTTCCTAATTTGCATATAATTTAATAAGAGCCTAATCATCAACGATTAATTAAATTCCATTGTTAAAATAGTAGCCTATGCAGAGAGCAGTTCAAAGTTAATGGTCTTTTACGGTGCTTTGAATAAAGTACAAAATGTATTTGGGATATAAAAGTGGTGCTAAGCATGTTGTTACTATTAAAGCATCGCATATTAATTAGCCTATCTCCTTATCATTTAACAATAGATTTTATTTTTACAAATAAATTGTTAATTTACCTATCTCTTCATCATTTAAAAATAGATTTTATTTTCACAATCTAATGGGTTTTTTATAGATTTTATCAGTTATAGACAGTTTTAATTTCCGTAATATTTGAATAATTTTTTTGCCGCAATATGAACTGCGTGACGAGATGCGTGACGGCGCGCATTAGGTAAAAATTCACCGGTTTGTGCCTTGTGGTTGTAATGCAAAGAAGATTTCCTTTGCAGTCCAGCATGCGTCACTTTTATCACATGACCACCGCTTCCTGTCACCAGTGTCTTCTGGTTTGGTTTCCATTAACATTACATTGCAAATTGCAATGTAATGTTAATGAAAGGCGTAGGCCTATGATGTTGTTAAACGAGGGTCTTTAAGAAAATCATGCTGCAACTGCAAGTGTAGTACAGCTGATGTGACTTCAATTCAGTTCTCTCTTGTTTTCTTAAAGATCCTTTATATTGTGAATACAATGTATGTTTTAGTTGGGATTCAACTTCTTTTTTCTAAAGTTATGCCTCTCTGTCCATTGTAGGCCTATAGGGTGGAAGTCATATGACTTGCAGCTGTTAATTACTTTAACACAATTGACACTGTACTCTCTTAATGTGAAAGAGTGAAAAACCACTCAAAAAGAGTGAAAGCTCACTCCTAAAATGAGCTGTATGAGTGACGCATCTTTTAGAGTGAAGTTCACTCTTATGAAAGAGTGACAAAATTCACTCTAAGGAAAGAGTGAACTGATCACTCCTTTAGAGTGAACTAATCACTCTTTTAGAGCTGTGAGGGCAACTCTTCAAGAAGAGTGAAAAAATCACTCTTTTGAAAGAGTGATTTTATCTCATGGTCTTAAGGGGGGACTCAAGGAAGTTTTTGATTGATTTATCGAGTGCTGTAATTTTTGAACTATTAATCAAATGTATATAAAAGTATACATTTTTTGATAGGATTTTGGTCAGAGAATCCATTTTTGGCATCAATTTTGACCAAAAATGTTGTTTTTTAGAGAAAACCACAAAAAATCACTTTTTTGACCCAAAATTTTTGTGACAAGCCAACAAAATTATTTTTGAGTAAAAAATGCCCAAAACGCTGGATTGTACTGTTAAGACACTAACTTAGGGGCGGATTTTTTATTTTTTCACCTAAACTTGTATTTTTTTGAAATTTTGACCAAAAAGTGCCAAAAATGTGCCCCTAAGTTAGTGTCTTAACATTACAATCCAGCATTTTGGGCATTTTTTACTCAAAAATAATTTTGTTGGCTTGTCACAAAAATTTTGGGTCAAAAAAGTGATAATTGATGCCAAAAATGGATTCTCTGACCAAAATCCTATCAAAAAATGTATACTTTTATATACATTTGATTAATAGTTCAAAAATTACAGCAGTCAATAAATCAATAAAAAACTTCCTTGAGTCCCCCTTAACCCAAGAAAAGTAAAATATATCAAGTCCTGTAACGTTAATGTGATGTACATCAAAGTATACATTTTTTAAAGGAAATGAGTCGGAGAATCCATGGCACAAAATTTTATTGAAAATAAAGCTTTTGGAGAAAATGTGTCAAGAAACACTTTTTGACGCCCCCCCCCCCCCCCCAAAAAAGGAACTATTTACTTTTTGGTTTAAAATGCCAAAATTTGCTCATGTAATCTAGAGACAATTCTTTAAGATGACTTGTGCTTTGCTTTTTTGACCAAAAAGTTGAGTTTTAGCAACAACAAACAAAAAAGTCAATTTTTGGCTTCCAGATAAAACAAATAAAAAATACCATTCTAAAATTGTCTTTAGAAAGCAAATTTCAGAATTTGTATGCAAACAGTGATTTCTGTACCAAAATTGAACTTTTTGGGGCCTTTTAAATTGATGCCATAAATGGGTTCTCCGACTCAATACCTTTAATAAATGTATTCTTTGATGTACATCACATTAATAGTTCAAAAGTTATACAGGGTTCAATATATTTCTTCTTTTCTTGGCTTAGAACCAGCCTCGAAAGATGAAGAAAGACCATGCAAGAAAATTGTAGTTAATTGCAATAATTAAATGTAATATACTTTGAAGGTGTTAATTTTTTGTTTTCTACATGTATTCAAGCATTTAATATTGAATTAATCTTCACATTGCATGGTTTTTCTGTTCTTACCCAAGACACAGATTCACTATGACAAAATAAACCAATATATCCATGTGAAATTCAATCCTTTGTATTTATTTCATGAGGTCTCGCCCCTTCAACAACTATATACACTTTATTCATTTAGTTGAACACATTGAGCAGCACAATAACATTTGTAGACCAAAGCATTCATGCCTGTTGAAGTGCTCCATTTCCTCAAGCACAAATTGAATAATTAATGATTCTAATTTCAATTTCTTAACAGCACATTCTAAGATACATTAACTCTTTCCATGCGGCTGGCGGCTGCAGACGACATTCAAAAATTTCACAAAATGTTTTAAAAATGTCAACATTTATGAATGTCATTACCATATTTGGAATCACCATGAGAAATGCATTTAAAAAAGTACAAACATGCCTAGTATTGGTTCAGTAATCCTTGAAATAGACCTTGGAAATTTGGGAAAGGATTCTGAAAAATCTGTTTTGTATGGTAAAACCAATAGCCGCGTGGAAAGTGTTAACTTCATGAAATACATCACATTCTTAAAATATCAAAGAAAATCCAACATTTTCAGGCAAATCAGCCAACTGCTAAAAAGATATTGATGTGAAATTTCTCAATATGGCTACAAAAGGTCAAAATCTTGTAAATGTGTTGCAGGGGCCACAGTGCAGGAGCATGTGATATACGGAAACAGTGTGTACTTTCAGTAAATTCACATCTTCGCAATGATAAGGGCTGTACCCATATTCACTTTTTGGGTGTAGTAGCTGGCAGTGGATAATTGGCATACACCCCATACATGCAGCTTTTACGCATGCATCACGTGTTGCCGCTTTTGCGTGCACACATAGAAACTAGGCCAGCACTTTAGTACAATGCCGATTGGTGTTCCAGTCATCCAATTACGCACAGTCTATACTGCCATGCCAATCCAGGTTAACAATGAAATCATGGTTTTGATCTAATTTACTGTTAAGGCCAAACAAAAAAAGGTTGTCTCAAAGCTTGCGAAGGCTTCATAATCGGACGGCGCGCGGGTTTTTTTAAAAACATTTTTATTTCTGTGTCAGTCATCACACTTAATAATATTTGCAACCGTTGACACTTTCTGATATTGGTTTTTTGTATTCAAAATGAAATATTGTGATGTAGTTGTGAGGTGGAAGGACAATAAAGATAATAAAATGACAGTAAAACAATGTTAGTGTTTTTTATGTATCCTTTTTTGTTACTTTTAGTGAAAAAATCCACAAAAAATTTGTAGGTAAAATAAAATAAAATTATACGATTTCCTACATTTCAGACGCGGTATTTTCGGCATTTCAAAACCAATGCGCGCGCAAGCTTTGAGACAAACCTTTTTTTGTTGTTGGCCTAAACAATCATTTTTCCATTTATTTCAAGCCATCTCCATCATCATTGGGTTTATTTTGTAAAAAGAAACAACTTTTACTTCAGTTAGTCAACTGCCCATTTTCGCACTCAATTCTGTGGTAATGAATATGGAATGCCCAAGTATTTTAAAATAAATAAGATTCGGGGTAAAAAAAAACCTGTTGTACTTAGGCTGCTTGCCCTAAAGTGAAAAAACAAGAAGGAAATTTGATGACGAATCCAAAATGCACTTAATTTCTCTGCAGCTTCTAACTCAAAGGCGATACAAGTAAAATATGAGCATGGTAACAAGCATTTGACATTGTTCTTGGCATACTCTGATGATGTTGTACAAAATTCACCTCAAAATTAGGTTAAAGTTGGATAGTCTTACTTGAAAATCATAGTTCCTTCTGGAATACATCAAATTCTTTGAAATATCAATTCTTGAAATGCAACAAATTATTGAAATACAATTCAATTCAATTTTAATTTAATTTAATTTAACAGCAAATTTCAGACAGCATATACAAAATTCCAGTAAGGGTATGGTATAAAGATTGTGCTTGATTTGAATGAGTGGCCAGGAACAAATGAATGACTCTACCTGAAGAAAAAAAAAGCACAACCTTAGAAGTTTTGGAAAACGTATATTTTGGGCCCAGGAATGCATGCATTGGACAATACTGGTATATTTTTGTGTTCCAGTCTTGATATGAAATTGGACCAGGTTAGCACGCTCTCAGCTACACAGCCAGATTATTCACCTAGGTGTTCACCATATAGTAAGTACTCCATGTGTACTCCCAGTGCGACTGCAGAGTACCCACTATCTACACACCTACACCAAATCTACTGCTTAGCTACTCCAAAGTACACACCCTACTAGGCACACAGGAGATGATGTCCTTCAAAGTACACACTCAGTGGTATACTCAGTGAGTCAACTTTGTATTGGTACACAGTAGGTGGAGATACTCCATGTGTACTTTCTTCATTTAGAGTACCTACAGATTACCTACTACATGGTGGCCATATGTGGTGGGTACAATGAAGTACCTATTATATCATTATGCGTAGAATTTTGGCCCCCTCTTAGGGACACACCAGGTGAGGAATCTGGCTGTGTACGTAAATATGCCATAACTTGTCAATACTGGTACATGACAAATGCTCCAGTATTTACCAATACTGGAATAGTCCTGTATTTGGGACTCAAAGTATAGATGAGTTGACATGTGACGTCATGCCCGGCAGTTTGGTCGGCAATGGTCATTGTTCCTTGCCCGGCAGTATGCGCGCGCATCATGTTTTGGTAAGGACCTGTGTTTTCAAAATTCGCACCAGTTCAATAGAGGGCTATTGAAACGCACTATGGTAATTTTGCTGTCCGCTCATGCATAACGATGGACCATCTCCTTTCCTCTGTTTATAAACACTGATGTCAACTCATCTATACTTTTTCATAAATGGTGTTAACTGTTTTTTTATTTATTTATCTTATTTATGAAGGTAACAATAATTTTTTTTGCCTAATAACAGGATTTCTTTACAGAAGCCTAACAAAATTATATGAAGGTAACAATCATTTATACATTTGTATTGTTCAATTGCTCAAAATCTAACTCATCAGTAGTGTGTCAGGGATGAAATGTAGTCTCAATCACATCATGGCTACAATTATTTCTGACCACATATCAGTCCAAGATACTACTCAGAAGAGATCGCCATCATCTGCGAGTACTTAGCCCTGACAATGGGCTTAACGTCGGATGACTTAATGATTCCGTACACAATGGCATCACAAAAGTTGTAAAAGGTTTCTAACGCATGAGGATAACTCACGTTGAAGACAAAGAACGCCTTATACAACTTGTCAAAGGATGCCAAGGAATCCTTCCCTACCGGGATGGTCATGTTGTCAACGATGATAAAATGTTCCACTGGATTACCTCCATTGCATAAAGCAAGTAAATACGGCTGAGAGTAAATTGGTTCCTTCTTCTGTGCAAACAGCTCAACATCTGTTCCAACCTGCAAGTCAAAATTAATAGAAGGTGCATCATTAACCTAACTATATAACAAGTTAACCATATTACGGAGTATGGTGAATTCTTATGCAGTGGGTGTGGTTTAGTGTTTTAACACGCAATCTGATTGGTTCTTGCTTTGTCTCTGCCCATCTTTTATCCGACAATAGATGGATATAGCAACAGTGGCCGGACGCGTCTATAGCAACAGTGGCCGCGTATCATAGCGAATTGTAGTGCGTACTACGCAAACGCGCTAGTTTTACGCGCAACTGAACTGGTAAACAAGTTTAGTTCATTTAACAAGGGGTGTTTTCCTTGTTTTAAGTTGATTTTTTGGCTAAATAATAGTTTTAAGTATGACACTGATAAGATAACTGAATAAGAATGAGAATAAAGATAATGAATGTTTGTTTTTACCATCTGGTCACATTTAATATAATGGTCTGTCAAAAATGGTGGAGCTGTTACATGTAACAAGTTATTTTCATTTTTCAAGTAAAATATTTTTAGGAAGAACCAAACACATATTATAAACAATTTGGTATCTTTTTAAAGCCAATTTTGTCCTCTTTCTACTGCAAAAAGTCCCAGGTCATTTGAGTGAAAAATAATGAAGCTATGCTTTAAAACGTTCAAGTCAGGGTGGAGCCGGAGGCGGAGGCGGTGGAGCCCCATAGACTTGCACATAAAAAACTGAAAATATGCCAAACTTTAAAACTGCATAATTTGAAAATTATAAGTCCTATAGGCCTCAAATTGCACTGCACAGTTATTGCAATGATTAACATATTTAACTAATCAGTATATAAACTGTAGTCAAATGTAATACTAATTAGTTCTTTAATTAAGTGCTAATTAAGACATTTTTCCTGTACGTTACTGTAGAAGAGTGCACACATGCTCAGAAATTTTCCAAATGACATATCTCTTGAAGGAGTTAAAATACTTAGGTTAAAACCACACCCACTGCATAAGAATTTATCGTAGTGGATACCGGCGCACTACTCAAAATCTTCTATGACACGGTAGAAGATGGTAAAAACAAACATTCATATCTTTTATTCTCTAACTGGAAATTTGCTTGGGAACATTGTTACTAATAGGAGGTATTTAATTCCACAATAGCACTTCTGTGCATGATCTCTTACTCCTCATATCTGAACCCGTCATATTGTCACCATGATTCAGAGGTGAATTAGTTCAAAGAATCCAGTGAATTGGGGCGTGAGTTCCTTTTGGATTCGGTATGCAACTCATTTTACTTGGTTAATTCCTATTCCTAAATTCCTTACAGGCCATACTATGAGTGCACCAAGGAATTTAAAAGGGGGGGATAGGTACTTTAAAGCTTAGTATGGGCGTGGTGGCCATTTTGATGGTCACATATGGGGGTGAGTTAATGTACCTCCGGATTAGGCGTAGTCATTCGGCGCAATCTGCGCAAATTATCATTGTCTCGTATTTACTGTGCGATAACCTAATTGTGCGTGTGATGTAAGTACACGTGTAAGGGGCAACACACGCAGACTGAAAGTGTTTGGCGGGCTTGGTAATGAAAAAATCTGGAGATACAATAACTCAATTACTCGGCCTCTATAGGTGATGGCTGCCACGGCCGATTCCCCCTTTTAAATTCCTTGGAGTGCACCAACCTGGGAGTGTGTAATACTTGAGTTTTAGGCTTGCTGTAACACACTGTTGTTACTTACTTGGGTAATTGGTTAAAGGACAAGTTAACATTGATAAGCTTGTGAAAAGTATTGTTTGATAACTTTACAGCAAGGCATAAGTCTACACACATTGTACACTATGAGGGTATACACATTCAATTTACGATCACTGTGATATGACCAGTATTAAACTTACCACACTCCGCTGGACAAGAAATGTTACTGCATCAGCTTTGTTAGGTCCTTTTGTGCCCTTCTTTTTTGTTGGTGGCAACAGTCTTGCCAACAATTCCAAGACGTCCAAGTCACCTGGAAACATCCAGAATACATTATTTATAGGTTATTCTTATATATTGGGCGTGGTTTAAAATGTCAACCCATAATATCCATCAATTTCATTGGTTCTGTGGTTAGTTTTTTTATTTGAAAAATGTCAACAGACAACCTTTTTTTACTGTGATAGTCCCTCACTCTGAATTTTACCATGATTCTCGTAAACACTCTTGGTGAGAATCAGAATGCTCAATTTGGGTGAGAATCAGTTGATTCTTTGATTCTCGCAAAGTTACTTTGAGAGAATCAAAAATGATTCTCCCATGAAAGTGCGAAATCTAGCCCCTGATTTTTTAACACCAACTTTTGACATACGACCATGTGCGGTCTGTTTGTCTTAACTAACCGATCCTATACGTAACTCAAAATTGACTCGCGTTGCATACTGGGGACAAAATAGGGAATTTTACAATAATTTTTGTTTTAAAAAATGCTCAAATAGCTGATATTTTCACGGACCGATGGTCTTGTACGAGGAATACCAGCGTCTTTTCTCGGTCCTGTCGAGCCGCACCTGGGACTCGAACCCATGGTATCATGCTGTCAGACAAGCGCGCTAGTGTATAGACCAAAAGAGGACTTCCCCGTCAGGTTAATAACACCAGCGTACTTATACCTTCGTTACAATATTTCCATACTGAACACCTATTTGATATAAATATGGGTGCGGTTTGTTCGTCATAACTGAAAAAACTCATATGCAAGTTAGCAACTCAATATCACTTTGCGATGCATATCGGGGAAAATATGGGATTTTACATGAAACAATGGCAAAATCACTTATTTCTTTACTTAGCCTACCTGGGCCTAAAAATACTTAATTAACCAATATTTTCATGCCAAACACTTTTTTGACGTAAATATGAGTGCGGTCTGTTTGTCTTAATTGACCGATCCTATACGTAACTCAAAATTGACTCGCGTTGCATATTGGGGACAAAATAGGGAACTTTACTTAAAAAAGGAGCGAACGCTAAAACTCATTTTTGTTTAAAAAAAGCTTAAGGCCACATAAAATAAAGAAGTTGTTTCACGTCCGGAGGTTTTTCAAAATTTGATGCGGGAGGGAGGTGTTTTTTTTTTTTTTTTTTTTTGAGCGAGTGAGCCTCCAGATTTACCCTTTGTAGATGTAGAACGGTTGCACAAGCTACCGCTCCAATCTTGCGAACCGGAAGTGTGCAGTACAGCGTTCGCGTTAAGTGGTTGCCCGGTTGCCCGGGACACCCAAAATTAGCACCGGGCAACCAACATGTGCTTATTTGGTTGCCCGGTGGGCAACCAATTTTTTTACAAGAAGTGAAACACTTAACACATGCATTTAAATATTTTACAGAACGGGCAACCAAAAAATCTGCCGGGCAACCATAATTTCCTGCTTGGTTGCCCGGCGGGCAACCAGATTTTTTTCCTTAATTCGGACGCTGGTGCAGTATCGAGTCTGTAAAAGCGACGTAAACATCGAAATAAAAAAAATCATTTAAAAAGGAAAGTGGCATCTCGATTTTTAGAACGTTTTAGCTTATTTCTAATGCAATATCAGCATTTTCATCAAAAAAAAAGAAAGAAAAAAAAGTGATGCGGCACCCAAAAGTGATGCGGGCGGGGACGTGAAACAATTTTTTTTTTATGTGGCCTAAACAGCTGATATTTTCATACCGAACACTTTTTTGATATAAATATGGGTGCGGTTTGTTCGTCTTAACTGACCAAACTTATACGCAACTCAAAATCACTTTGCGATGCATATCGGGGGAAATATAGTGGGATTTTACATGAAAAAATGGCAAAATCACATATTTGTTTTCTTTGGCTCTTGACTTAGCATAGCTGGGCCTAAATATACTTAATTAGCCAATACTTTGATGCAAAACACTTTTCTGACGTAAATATGAGTGCGGTGTGTTTGTTTTAACTGACCGATCCTATACGCAACTCAAAATTGACTCGCGTTGCATATTGGGGACAAAATAAGGAATTTTACTTGAAAAATGAGCGAAAACACACATTTTTTGTTTAAAAAATGCTCAAATAGCTGATATTTCCATACCGAACGCTTTTTTATATAAAATATGGGTGCGGTTTGTTCTTCTAAACTGACCAAACTTATAACAACTCAAAATCACTTTGCGATGCATATCGGGGGGAAATATAGTGGGATTTTACATGAAAAATGTTCATCCTGATTTTGCCCCTTTTCTTCCCGATTTTCTGCCCAATTTTGCCTGACGGGGGCCACTCTGCCGTTCAATAATTCAGTCATGTTTTGCCGTCCCGGTGTTGTCACTCAACATTGACTAGGTGTACGCATGATCGTTCTAAAAATCGCGGAAAAGGGGTATTTTTCCAAGCTTGTCCGCGGACATTTGATGTCCGCGAAATTTTTAAAAGGGGGTGTTTTTAAGCACAGTGTCCGCGATTTAAAAAAATTGGGTATATTTCAAGTGCCCACGGCAATGTTAGCACAGTAAAATTCTATCTTTTCACCATTTTTAGAATGCTGAAAAAACAATTTTGTTATAGGCCTAGGGCCTAATGACAGTAATGTCCTTGTTTTTTTGCATGAAATAGGGGTATAATTGTAAAAGTGTCCTTGAAATGGTAAAAATAGGGGTATTTTAAAACAACAAATTGTCCTTGTTTTTCTGTGAAATAGGGGGTAAAATTGCCTAAATATGTCCTTGAAATCCTGCGAAATAGGGGTCATTTTAAATTTCTAGAACGATCATGCATTGCGCCTTGGTATACAGGGTGACAACACCGGGTTTGCCGTTCACAATACATACATGCATATGCAGACGGCCAGCTCAGTGTGACACTGACAGCGACAGACTGTGTGGTAACGTGGTAAAGCTTAAATATGTGCATGTGTGTACACGTTAATCGTGGCCTTACATACTCCTCACACTCACAGTCAGCAGTTCAATATCATTTGGTCGTTTAACAGGCAGGCTGCTCTGTTTTAGAGTAGGCCTATGTGAGCGTCATACTGCTAGAATCGGCAGTAATCCATGTAAGCCGTGATGTCATTATGTAAATCCCCCGATCGGCGGAATTTGCAATCCCGGTTTGCGATATAAGAAGGCTTTTATTACAATTGGATTTCTGCCCATTTTAATACGTTTTTACATAGAAAGAATCCCCTCAAATTGAAGGTAAGAAAACATAGAACATTAATACATGCTTTAAATATCTGTAACCAATGCAGTAAAACCGTTACAGATGCGCAACGAAACCGCTGACATGACGATGACCGCCGCCGCCGAAGACACGCTATCTATAGCCATGCTCATTGCCCTGTACACTAAAATCAACACTCACGCAGTAAAAATGTCAAGGGCATGAATGTATCGTGCTAGGCGCAGACTATCACAGTATAAGTTTCGGGATAAGTTACCCAGTAATAAAACTAATAGTATCATAGTAAGTCACATTTTACGCTTCTCCAGCCTTGGTCTGTAAATGCTATGAATTATGACCTACACATACAATGTACTCACCATGAAATATTTCGATTATTTCTTCATTAAATCCGGTATTTTCAAGCCACTCGCTTACACTCATCTGCATTTCGTCTGCCATCTTGTTAACAGCGCGAAAATTATCGGCCGATTTTCGGCGTTCCTGATTGGCTAATAGTGCACTCTGAAAAGAGTGAGATTTTGAGCCACTCGACAAGCGAGTGAGCACACTCAAAACCGCGAGTGAAATATGTGAACTGTTTTTCACTCTTTTAGAGCTAAAATCCACTCGATTAGAGTTAACTCAAAATCACTCCGAAATTCAGAGTGGTTTTTCACTCTTTGACATTAAGAGAGTATGTTTTCGGGAAATGCCCTGTTGGCATTGTAATGTGGTGTGGCAAACCGCTAAGAGCGTGTTTCTAAAGGGGAAGAAACCGCTAATAAACGCTAAGTTTGCCCAGTAGAAACAGCCAGAACCCGCTAAGAATCGGTATTTTGGGTAATTCCAAAAACCTTCACAAACCAGGTTTGGAACCGGCAATAATCGGCAATTAACCCAATAGAAACAGAAAGGCAATTAATCTATAGCGGTTTGCGCCGTGAACTGTGTCACGCTGGATATACACATTATGAAGTAATCTTTTTCAGGTGCGGTGGATTGTTTGGTATTACAAAAGGTCAAATGTCGTGGCCCATCGACTAAGAGCGATAATTTTAGCGGTAACTTTTCGCGAGTAGAAACAGGGGGGATTAAAAACTTATACCGATTAAATCTTAGCGTTTATTAGCGTTTACTTTTTGCAGTGCCCCTGTAGAAACACGCTCTATGATTAATCGCCTTTCTGTTTCTATTGGGTTTATTGCCGATTATTGCCGGTTCCAAACCTGGTTTGTGAAGGTTTTTGGGATTACCAAAAATACCGATTCTTAGCGGGTTCTGCGTGTTTCTACTGGGCAAACTTAGCGTTTATTAGCGGTTTCTTCCCCAGTAGAAACACGCTCATACAAGTGCTATGAAACACACATAGAGCGTGTTTCTACTGGGGCTAACCGTAAGATATAGGCCCTAACGGGTAAGATTTACCGGTAAGATTTTAATCCCCCTGTTTCTACTCGCGAAAGCTTACCGCTAAGTTTATCGATCTTAGTCGATGGGCCACGCCATTTGACCTTTTGTTATACCAAACAATACCGCACCACCTGAAAAAGATTGCCTCACAATGCGTATAATCCAGCGTGACACGGTTCACGGTACATAACGGTAAGATTAATCGGCTGGCTATTTAAACTTGGAAACTTGCCGTTTCTTACCGGTACCAAACCTGGTTTGTGAAGGTTTTTGCGGTTACAAAAAATACCGATTCTTAACGGTAGCTGGATGTTTCTACTGGGAAAACTTACCGGTAATTAACGATATGTTCCTCAGTAGAAACACGCTCATAGTATCAGATCTAAACGACACTTCCAATAGAGATTATAATCCCTGCACTAGAAAATCTTTGCCACAACAGTTGGTGTTAATTTGTGCCTGCAATAAACGTTAACTAGGCTATTATATCTATCGTGGGTATTAAAGGTAGGTGTTCCGATTGCTGACCCGATTTTCAACTTGATGTTCTCTATTCTACATAAAAAGGTCATCCTTATAAAATAGTCGTATTCCAAAGTTTGAGTTGCATAACTCCAATGGTCCTATTTTTAGAAGCACAAGATGACATGAATTTGCCAATTGAGTAGTACACAATCTGGCCGGGTGGGTCAATCACCTTTGGCAGTAATTCACTGCATTTTGGCCTTTAATATCTAAATGGAACATATCTTGCGCCAAATATTTTACAAAAATAATGAGAAAAATATGGGGTTTCTTTTGATATCAAAATATGTTGATGGGCAAAAGAACCTAAGGTGATCGCAACATCCATCTTTAAGTACAACAAACTTCAAAATGTTATCGGTTACATTTTTCATGGGTAATTTGATACTTGAATGATAACTTAAACCATTTGGGTTGAAAATATTGCAACAACTATTGGCTCGGGGGTGATTGTGGATTGAGTAAACCTCCATCCTTCATCTGGGAAATATATCTCACGGATCTCCGTATTAATCATGTAAATTTCATCTGCTCAAATTTTGTGTTATGCTGTATTATGTGCTATTGTGCAGAATTCTGGCTTAACACACGGCACACATGTTCCCATTTTAGACCCACCAACGTTACCATAGTGATTCTTAGAATCTTCTGTTTCAAAACAAATAGTATGCACGTGCGCCAAACACTCGTCTGTAACTTATAGCTTTGATTAGAACGTCTGTTTCCTACAATGCTGAAGCGTGAAACAAAAGTTACGATAGGGTGGAACAAAATGTTGCAAATGTTCGCGCCAAAATTCCTCTTAACTTTAGGCTGATATCCAAACTCTCAGCGGTGTTACACCGGTATTACACCGATGTTATACCGATATTACACCGATGTTATACCGGTATTACACCGATATTTGTATAGAATATCGGTGTAATACCGGTATAACATCGGTGTAATACCGGTGTAACACCGCTGAGAGTTTGGATATCAGCCCTATAGTTACCTCCGTTTAGCTATCGCCTTTTGTGCGTGCTATAAAAAACAACCACTCTACTATAAATTGAACTTAGTTTTCTTAACCAAGCTACGATTACTTACTTTATTAAACATTCATTAAGCCTACTTCATTTCGACCATATACATAAATACGTAAAGTGATCATCGATTTTCATATAACAGACATATACATTCAGTTGATGTTGAAACCACGAAATGGTGAAGCATGTGTGTAACATTACTATATATACACGAGTATACTATCACAAGACTTGTCTATAGATTAATGATGGATCGCCAACGCTCTTCAAATAACTGTTTAAAATACGATACAAGATAGTCACTTTTTTACTTTTTTCTCTTTCAATATTGTTAAACCACCATATGCTACGATTTGTAGTATTATGTTAACCATGTTTGCTCAACTCAGTCTACCGTTTCAGTCGACATACAAAACCAACACGAAATACAAAATGACTACATTATCTCTACTAAGCAAAGGCACATGAGGTGATCATGTTAAATTGTGGATTAAGACCGAGATAATACACATTAATGACAATGGAAAGTTCGCGATGACAACTATAGTTTAATCCGATACAAATTGGCGAAAAATACTCGGTTTTTATCTCTCCGCGGGAAAACATAGTCCAAGCGTATGCGCAAAATTATGGCCACACGCACGCGGTTTTGGCTCCACGCACGCGTCGCGCCTATAATGCACAGTGCGTTTGTTCCCTTCATGTGCGCCCGCGTCCTTCTGTAGGCCTATTTATCGCTGCTGTAATGCATGAGGCATCGCCAATTTGGAACTTATCAAATAATAACAATATTTTACTATGCAATTGTGATAACATTTTCTACATCAATTCACAGTAACGTTTTAAAACTAGTCTTAAAAAATGAAGTTGCCATGGGTTGTGAGAATACATAAATGCAAACTTCAATAAATGGAACAACTCAATATCCTATCTATTATTTGCTTTGCAAATTAGAAAAGTCAGTCTTTCAAAAATCAAAATAAACTATGTGCAGTCATCAGGAATAAAACCGATAACATACCGATTGCTAGTCGTCGTCCCATGGTTCAAGACTGTATCTTTGTGGCCAGGTAGATAATTGAGTGCCATGCCACTGATGTCTTTTTACTATGTAATGTGCAGAGATAAGAGATAGACGTGATGCTTTATTGACGTGCCTAATGTCATTGGGGCTCCAACGGACCTTTGGCACTGCTACGGTTTAGATATCCTTCCGTGGATCCTTCAATTCTTTTTCTAGGTTGTCCCCTCGTCTGATTAAAATGGCAACAGTATGTTATCAATCAAAATTAAATTTAAATGGACTGTAATAATTGACTAAATACAACAACTAAACTGCTCAAAAAAAGTTCGGAATTCTTTTCAAACGCCTATATTTCAAATATTGATTAACCCGGTCATATCAAAATGAATATGAATGGAAAGCTGAGGTGTTCTCCTTTAAAACGGTACCGTATTCGTAACAGTCGCATGTTTCAGAGCTGATCTACGTGGTTGCGAACAGGAAAGTCGCGAACTGAAAGTGCCAAAATCACCATCATTTTTGCATTGAATAAAACAAACAACCAACCATATCAGTAAAACAATTTTTCTACCAACAACAATTTTACATTTGATCAAACAATTAAAATTACGAAATTTAGGAACCTCAGTAGCGGGTAGAATATCCATATGCAGCAATAACAGCCTGACATCTCCTCCTCATACTGGACACTCTAAAACATGCGACTGTTACGAATACGGTACAATTTTGAAGAAAAAACTTCAGCTTTCCATTCATATACATTTTGATATGACCGGAATAATAAATATTTGAAATATAAGCGTTTGAGAAAAATATCTTCTTTTTAGCATTTTATAATTTGATAAGTTCCAAATTGGAGAGAAATAATCGGTTTTTATCTCTCCGCGCGCAAAAGTAATCGAAGCGTAATCGCGAGATATGGTCATACGCACGCGATTTTGGACGCACGCATGCAACACGCAAATGATGCACAGTTCGTGTGCTGCCTTCACTTACGCCCGCGTCCTTCTGTATTCATTCGCTGCTGTAAGGAGGCTTCGCCAATTTGGAGCTAATCAAAGTAGGCCCTATACGCTACTCGCACGCAATCGCCATTTTAGAACGCGCCAAACCCTTTCATTTTAAAATGGCGATTGCGTGCAGATACACTTTTTAGACACGTTTTGTCGGCCTTTATAACCTATTTCATATAGTATTTTAGGTATTTGTTTGAAATAAGAAAAACGTTCAAAAGGTATATAATCTGCAATGGGGTTACAAAGTACATTGGAAAACAAATGAATGGCTTATTTGAACTACTCTTAAGGGCTATTCCAGATAAATGTTGCCCTCCCCCTAGCTATAATATAGACTCTCAGATTTCAATAATCTTGAACAAAATTTAGGCCAGGGTTCCTATTTCTATATAAGACTTCACGTCCGGTCCAGCTGAACACAAGACTTTCAGATGCTGTTTAGAAAATATGTGGATATTCATCTTGTTAGCAACAAGTCGTCATATCCTCTATCTTGGGAGGGCGATATTCATCTGAGATAGCTCATACCGATCCTATGGTGATGGAGTCTTATATTGACTTAAACCGCGGTGCGCGGTCAACTCTGATGATTTCTATTACGGTGTGTATCACATCCTCAAACAATACTGTTTGAGTTGCCATAGCTTCAGTAGAGAGATGAATTCATTTTACTCGTAAATGATGAATCGGTTCGGATCATCATGGCGTGAGAGAGACGAGAGATGAAGATGTTCTTGCTTTTTTCGAAGCCAAGGGTCTTGACGTGAGCGCGCTGTGGTAGTAATAATTTGCGTTGCGTGTCAAGCTCATTTTTACGATCGCAATATCCCATAGACTTTGTACACGTTAGTTTTGGCATTATGCCAAGAAAATAGGGGACATTTATGAATTAATACCGTTGTTGTTGGATTTGTTCTTCACAAACATACCATAATCATAATTATTAATGAGTTAGTCTGAATAGTAGCATACCCTCACTAATTTCGAACGTTCACGATATAAAAACATGTGGCATAGCCAGAGAAGACAGCGACTTATCTGAAATTCACAGTTTGACGAGAAAGGGGAAACAATAACCGTTATTAACGCACGAATTATAACGCATACACAAAACAGGTAATATGCGTTTAATATGATTGGAAAATCCGTCATTCGTCGAAAACATGATGATGGGTTCCATTAGGGACGCACCATTAGATTTTCAGAGGGGGGGGGTGGTTAGGAAGTTTTTGAAGAAAAACAATTCCCCCTCTATGCAGGCCAACCCCCCCCCCCCCCCCCCCCCCCCCGATGACTAAAAAATAAAAACCTCTACCCCACCCATCTCAATATGAAGGAATACATTTATTTTTTTTAAATCCCCCCTTACGGCGGCGGATAAAAAAATCCCCCCGAACCCAACTTCCTACCACCCCCCCCCCCCCCGAAAATCTAATGGTGCGTCCCTTACTGAGTAACAAAAAAATTAATTGCATCTGCTTTTCGTAGAATACTTGGGTTTGCATTATATTTGTGCAATATTAATTAACACCACCGCACTATTTAGTATTAACGCCACAATTGTGGTTAATCATAATAATATAACATTTAGAATGAAAACATGAAATCATTGAATAAATTTCAAACAAATCAACTGACAACGAACGGGTGCATCACGGTTCAGGATTTTAAATATTTTATTTACATTAAAGAATAATCATCGCTTCTAAGTAATGAAACCACTATAATGATAGAATGTTTGATTCATATATAATTAAACTATGTGTATGAATGGGGTCTTGTATACACTCATTTAGCAACCAGTAGCACATTAATCTTGATGCCACAATGGTCCACCTGTAACCATGGTAATGGCGTATTGTTGTATTTTAATGGTAGGCCTATATTGATATATCCAGAGGCAATTTGATTATAAAGTAATCTAACTTCATTATAGTTATAAAGCTACGTTTGAAACAGTATTAATTCTTAATCTCTATTGTGAACTGATTGAATGATGAGATTAAATTAAAATCACATTATTATCTCTAAATGTGCAGATGCTTTTTTGCTTTTTTATTTTAGGAATGATACTTTATTTCTCGAACAAAGATTATGTACCATTATCTAGTCAAGTTATATGCCAACATGCAGGTGATGGGTATTGTACACACAATCAAAGTTTAAGTACAATTAAATGAATGTATAAATCATAATCCATTATATAATGCTATTCATTCTTCACCATAATATAATATATAAACAGGTAAACCATTGTTTGATTTATTTTTTGGTTTCATAACCATTGTCCAACCAAATGAATGAATATATGCTACGTTTTTAATTAAATTGCAGGTGCTGTTGTCTGTGCACACAATCAAAGTTTGAAAGTGAAGCAAATGTGAATTTAATGAAAGAATAAATCATAATTCAATTTAATAATAATTATACATTTTTCATTCTTATATATATACTTTGTATTCGGGCAACACATACATCGTTCATTCGCTGTTCACTATCGTAGCTCATATTTCAATCAAATGCAGTATATTATGTAGTATGAAACTTTAAGTAGCAAGTCTTCCAATTGACTTTAATTTACATGCTATATATGAGTAGGTTTGATTCTCTTTTTTATTATCTCATGATATTAACTTTTATGTTTGAATTAACACCATGTACATCACAGCTAAAAATCGCGATTGAAATATGAACGATTAAATTATTTTGATTAAAAAAAGAGTAATTTTATAATCTTTAGAAGAGCAAAAACGTGTTTTCACGTTAATCGCTGTCAGAGTAAATGTAAATTTCGCCTCGAAATTCGGAAAAGTAATTTTTTTAATCACCTTCGTGTTGTCTGACCTGTGTTTCCGTAATTTTAATCGAAATGCAGAGCAAAACTTCACACGCGGTGTGGTTTACCGGTTCACACCGACTAAAAGTTAAGACGGGTTCCTAAAAGTTACTAGCGACAACGATTAAAAAAGCAAAGTTCTGCTCGCGCCTCGCCAGAGACCACGCCTCGCATTGCCTCGTGTGTTCACAACACAACAACATGGAGGGTGTATTCGACGAAGATGCGACAAAATTTGCCGAAGTAGAAGTCTTGCTCAACTTATGGGGTTTGGCTGAGCTAATACCAATTTTCAGAGGTAAATATGATTCTTTTTTTTCTTCTCAACCAGACATTATCAGGGACCTAATTTAAACATGTAAAGTTAAGCTTTATATCATCGTGCAGTTATTGTCCGTTTTACTATACTGCACACACGGGGAGCTCGTAATTGGTGCGTGACCTCTCCTAAACGCTATACAGGTATACGAGGATTGCTAGTTATTTTCGTTTCAGCCAAACTATTTACTCAAATTTACCAAAACCCTCGCCATCTGAGGGAGTATTTAGTTTTCTTCCTTGTGTATCCAATTTTGTAAAAGAAAAGTTGCCGGAACCATAGCGGTTATCCATTTTTATCCCCCTGGTTTGTAAAACCAGAAGGGGATTTTGTCATCATGTAATGTGCGTCTGTATGTATGTGTGTATGTGTGTAGGGGTGGGGGTGCGTGTGTGCCTTTTGGTTAGCCTTTTTTTCCAAATGCTGTATCGTTGAAAGGATGGACGGATTGACTTCAAACCTTCAGTGATAGGTAGGCCATGGTCAAAAACTGTAGCTGCTTGTTTGGGGGTCTAATCAGGGATACTATTAACTTTGGGATAGGAAAGTAGTATACCAACGCACGTAACGAAAACGGACCTTTTGCATATTTGAATAAATTATAGTAATCGTCCGGAATGCGTCCGTGACCGGCGTTTAACGCGTTTAACAATGTTTAACCAGGTTTAACGGCAGGTTAAACGGCATGTTAGTCAGCATAGGTTTGGGGGCGCTGTAGATTTAAACAGACGACGGTGGCCACGCGAAACCTAAATTTTGAATTCGTAGTGAATAACACGTAATCGCGAATTTTAAACTATCATTTTGACAAATACATCATAATTAAAAGGATTTTGATCGTTAACCGGGCGATGACTGTTAAAAATAATTCAAAATGGTGCACTCCCGTTGCCAAATTGGGTCGTCTGAGAGACGCGTGGCCAGCGTTGCGTCGTCTGCTACAATCATCAGACAATCATCACGCCTGATCGGTATAGCGCCCCCAATTCTATGCTGACTAAGTTCAATTTAAAAGTGGACCCGATCGGCAAGCTCAGTGGCATACCCCTGGTCTAATTTGCAAAGGTCATCTGAGGTCAAAGGTCATCTAGAGGTCAAATCGTAAAAGTTGCCCGAATGCTGTATCTGTTGAAAGGATGGACGGATTGACTTCAAACCTTCAGTGATAGGTAGGCCATGGTCAAACACTGTAGCTGCTTGTTTGAGGGTCTAATTTGCAAAGGTCATCTGAGGTCAAAGGTCATCTAGAGGTCAAATCGTAAAAGTTGCCCGATTGACGTCAAACTTAGAGAAAAGAAACATGAACACCGGGTGAACACGTCTAAAATAAATTAGAGGTCATCCAAGGTCATCTGAGGTCAAAGGTCATCCAGAGGTCAAATCGTAAAAGTTGCCCGATTGACGTCAAACTTGGAGACAAGAAACATGAACACCAGGTGAACACGTCTAAAATAAATTAGAGGTCATCTGAGGTCAAAGGTCATCCAGAGGTCAAATCGTAGAAGTTGCCCGATTGACGTCAAACTTGGAGACAAGAAACATGAACACCGGGTGAACATGTCTAAAATAAATTAGAGGTCATCTGAGGTCAAAGGTCATCCAGAGGTCAAATCGTAAAAGTTGCCCGATCGACGTCAAACTTGGAGACAAGAAACATGAACACTGGGTGAACATTTCTAAAATAAATTAGAGGTCATCCAAGGTCATCTGAGGTCAAAGGTCATCCAGAGGTCAAATCGTAAAAGTTGCCTGATTGACGTCAAACTTGGAGACAAGAAACATGAACACCGGGTGAACATGTCTAAAATAAATTAGAGGTCATCTGAGGTCAAATCGTAAAAGTTGCCCGATTGACGTCAAACTTGGAGACAAGAAACATGAACATCGGGTGAACATGTCTAACATAAATTAGAGGTCATCTGAGGTCAAAGGTCATCCAGAGGTCAAATCGTAAAAGTTGCCCGATCGACGTCAAACTTGGAGACAAGAAACATGAACACCGGGGGAACATGTCTAAAATAAATTAGAGGTCATCCGAGGTCAACGGTCATTAGAGGTCAACCAAGGTCAAAGGTCAACAAGGGGTTAATTTGTGCAATGAACACCGTGGGAACATGTAAAAAAATAATTAGAGGTCATCCGAGGTCATCTGAGGTCAAAGGTCATCCAGAGGTCAAATCGTTAAAGTTGACCGATTGACCTCAAACTTGGAGAAAAGAAACATGAACACCGGGGGAACATGACCCATATATGACCGTCGACCTCATTTAGTTGATCTCCCAGCCAGGGGGATTCGCAAGTCGTGACTTGCAGTATTTTTGTAAGGAGTAGCGGCAGGGATACTATTAATTTTGGGATAGGAAAGTCGTATACTAACACACGTAGCGAAAACGGTTCCGTTTGCATAAATTACATAAATTATGGTAATCATCGGAATGTGTTGGTGACCGCCGTTTAACGCGTTTAAACAATGTTTAACCAGGTTTAACGTAAAATTTGGTCAGCATAGGTTTGATGGCGTTGTGGATTTACACAGACGACGGTGGCCACGCGAAACCTAAATGTTGAATACGTAATGAATAACACGTAATCGCGAATGTTAATCTTATCATTTTGACAAATTCATCATAATTAGAAGAATTGTCATCGTTAACCGGGCGATGACTGTTAAAAATAATTAAAAATAGTGCACTCCCCGTTGACATATTGGGTCGTCTGAGAGACGCGTGGCCAGCGTCGTGTCGTCTGCTACAATCACGCCTTATCGGTATAGCGCCCTCAATTCTATGCTGACCAAATTTTTAATTTAAAAGTGGACCCGATCGGCAAGCTCACTGGTACACCCCTGGTAGCGGGCCAACTTCTGTCCATGTATAGCCAATGGCAAAATTAACAATATCAAGACCGCTATATTCATGAGGGCGTGGTTTAAAAACGGCTTGTTCTATAGACTAGCTATAACTCTTTTTAAAGTCTTACCAAGACCCTCAATTCTAAGCATGTCAAAAGGGAATCCGATAAGACGAAGGACATTTAGGGGTCAATTTAATATGTAAATGCTATGACAGAGCCCAAATATATCGCTATCGAAAATAAAAACTTCCATTTTCCAAAATTTACGCCCGAGTGAAGCCGACTTGTGTGCGTGAGCTACGGGCGTTCGATAGGTGTTAATTGGTATTCTATTGTTAACTTATTGACTGTAACCATCAAGTACAAAAGGTGTTATTTAAATAACAATGTATCTCTCCCGAAAATTGCTACACGCAACATTTATCAAGAGTTTTTTCTTGCAACAAGGCTTTAATATCGATAAGTTTATCTCTAAAATAATACATAAAAGTATGAAATTCAGATGATCATCAAGCAGAGAATATACTTTTTCTGAATCTACAATTATTTTCTCTACATATTATTCTTGTTTTCCACAAGGGCAGTGTTAAAATGTGATCTCAAAATAAATTTACGATACTCGAAGCCGTGCCGTTTTTTCTGGCACAAGTTTTTATAACTGGTTTAACCAGAGAGATGCTGGTTTAACACTATTTAATCTAGTTTTAACTGCAAAAGGTTACGAGGCAATTTACGTGGACTGTAACTGCACGATGTCATACTAGCGGAACGCCCGTCCTTTGGACGGGCTCTCCCACTAGGGGGTAGGGCCTACCAGATAGAACACCTACATAATGAAACAACTTATGTTGTATAATTTATAACAAAACACATAGGAATAGAACAATATCTAAAACATTAACCATCTCCCGTACCCCACCCGTCACTCCCCGCCCCGCCCCGTGGCATATCCGTTACGCAATTTAGCATCACATTTCTTCATTAACCCCCTGTCTCCCAAACCACATTACATCATTACACACAACCCCCATTCGTCACCGCCACCGCCCGCCCCGCCCCGTGGCATATCTCAACCCCAAGGCCCAAGTTCCACGCCCGTGGCTTATCTCAACGCCAAGGCCTAACCTTAACCATCTCCCGTAGCGCGGCGTATTTCTCCAATATTTGTCCGCCCGCGTGTCACATAACAGTATCAAATCCCACATCTGACACCATCGTTACGCAATTTAATAATACATTTCTTTATTAACCCCATAAACCACATAACCCTAACATAAGGCCCCTTGCAATTAAATGTGAGTTTACTGTTGCCCGCGCGCGTCCAAAAGTCACCCGCGTGATATATGTAATATTTTAAAAATATTTAATTATTTCATTGTTTAAAGCTTTTTCATTTAAGCTATTTTCTTTTTCAGCCAGCGCGAATGACCTCGCTCGGCCAACGGACGTTTTTGCAAGGATGAAAATGAGAAGAGTTTTAAATTTGCTATTTTTGTGTCATTTCTGGTAAAATCTCCACTATAAACTCCTTATTATGGTTGGCAAGGCTTCAATCTTAATTAATACAGGTGATTTGATCCTTTAAAATGATGTGTAGGACCTAAAATATTGAAAACAGTATCACAATTTTTCTGCAATATTTACATTGAAAAGTGTCTCCATAAATTTGCCATATCTCGTTAAAAATGGGCACAACCCTCCTGAATATTTCGCAGCAAATAAAGTATAGTCTCCGTCTCCGTAAAATGTCAACATTTGGAAGGCTTCTTGCTTTCAAACAGTCAAGACCAGGAAAATAAGATGAACAGATGATTTTAATTTGGCAAATTTTGCACATTCTGTCATTCTCTGTGTAGAAAGTCGCGTACCGATCGATGAACCTATTGTCCCGCCAAGGTAAAGTAAACCAGCCGTGCGTGTAGTGTCGCGGGAAACAACAGTCTACATAAATATTCTGGTTTTATGAGAAAGCGATCTAAAGTGAGCTCTTCTATTCGGAAAATTTGGGAAATAATCGGAGCTTGCATATTGCAGTTACATCCCGTGAAAAGAAAAAATGACCTTGCCGTGCACAGAGCGTGACCTGCTGGTTGACTGTAAACCTTGGGGGAACTTTCTTTTTTAAAAATACTTTCCATACCTTTGGGGAACTTTGCTGTATTGATCAACTCTCCAAGCAAGAGGGCATTGTTTTCAAAACTGGAATATTTTAAGGTGGTTTTTTTTTTGGTATCATTTTGTAGGCCTAATTACTTGCAGAATAATTGTTTGGATAGGGCTGATTATTTGTGTAAAGATGTCCTCGTTTGGAGAGTAACTCATTGCAATTTAATTATTGAAAGAAGAAAAAAAATCAATAAACCTATAATTCAGAAAATTTAATATGGAACGAGAAGTGTTTGAATTGCATTCACCACATCCATCATACATAAATAAAACATCTTTCTTATACCAGGCACAGGCTAGGCATATAGACAACATTTATAATGTTATTCGACTAGCTTGTTTGTAGCATCCAAAAAAGTTTAAAAACCCACCAGTATTTGGTTCCATTCAAAGAACATGAATGGACTGCATGATTTTAGAGCTAATAAATAATAGACCTAGTTACCTTGGTGACAACATTATGATTTTTTTCTTCTTTCTTGGCAGGTTAGATTTTCTACGGTACTGATAATAAGTGATATCATGGATTGCATGAGAACATACGCTATTCCATTGTGGATAATTTCTTCTTTTATTTTTGTTCTTATTATTTTTGTTTTGTTTTTTATTTTGATTGGGTTTGGCCATGCATATATATAGGTAAGATATGGGATATTCCCACTTTAATGTCAAAGTATTGTATAACTTCTCATACGTATAAGTTAATTTGCAAGCATGAGTAGGCTGTGAATGCACGGGTAGTTTCATACCCGGGTACCCGAAAATAGCCACTAAAATATATATATATTATATATTTTTTCCAAGTAACGAAAAAAGAATTACAAACATTGATCGAATATCTCATTAATATTCAAAATAGGGATGCAAATATGAGTAGACTCCTTTATAAAAAAAGAAACAAAATGCAAAGCCAAGGCAGTATAATATTAATAGGTGGTGATAGGACACAATTAACAGCATTTGAATTGTATTCGTACCTTGGATAATAGTTATAACAAAGTAACAAACGCCGACAATATTAAAGCAGGTGAATTTACCCCAAAATATTACAATATTAATATTAAATAGTCACCTCGTCGTGCTTTTCAAAAACGCAACAGTAAACTCACATTTAATTGCAAGGGGCCTAACCTAGGCCCTAAGGGGATCATTACACACAACCTCTAACCGTCACCGCCCCCGCCTCGTGGCTTATGCAACCCCAAGCCTTCCCAAGGCCTAAACCGTAACCAACTCCCGTGGCGCAGCGTATTTGTATTTCTCCAATATTGCCCGCCCGCGTGTGTAGAGGTGCGTGGGTGTAGTGTGTGTGCGCGTTAATTTTGCATGGCGCACTGCGACGCGCTATGTGTAACATGCGCCGATTGCATGGTTACAGTGTACGCATAGAGAAAAAAAACATGACCCGTAAAAATAGTCTCAAAAGCCGGGCTGAAAAGGCCCTAAATTGCCATCATTTTGCTCATATCTTGGTCAATTCTGTACGGTTTTCGGCCATTTATAGCTTACAACCCGTGTCAAGTCATCATCTATTATCAGTGCAACGTTCACGGCTTTTAGACGCAAAATGAGAAAGCCTTTTCAGGATACATACATACATACTCACATACTCACATACATACAACATACGGTGAATTATACACCCATCAAAATATGTAAGTTCCCCCCTAGCATACACTAAAATATTTCCAAAAATATTTGATGGATTTAAATATTTTTCAGCCTGAAAGATGCACCCGATTGTTAGGCACATTTTGATACCAAATTTGTTTGCCTTGAGACAATGCAACGATAAGAAATTGTGCCATTTACCAATTTTTATACAGAAAAAAAAGTGGCACTAAATCTCACTGGCTATGGCTGGTTTTGACCATAAATTAACAGACATTTTCTTGGTGGATTTTCGTGCACAGACATGGGATCCGGGAATCTACCAAACAATAATGTGTGGCATCATTTCAAGAAAATCAATAAGCGGATCATAATTATGTGTGGCAAATTCGTCTGATTATGAGTGACGTGGCAATTTGGTCCGATTATGAGTGACATGGCAATTTGGTCTGATTATGTGCGACATGGCAAAATCGTCTGATTATGTGTGACATGGCAATCTGGTCCGAGTATGATTGACATGGCAATTCTGTGTGACATGGCAAAATGGTCTGATTAAATGTGACCAAATTGTCTTGTCGCACATAATCAGACCAAATTGCTATGTCACTCATAATCCGACCAAATTGACATGTCACTCATAATCGGACCAAATTGCCATGTCACTCATAATCAGACGAACTTGCCACACATAATTATGATCTGCTTATTGATTTTCTTGAAATGATGCCACACATAATTGTTTGGTAGATTCCCATGTCTGTGAACGAAAATCTACCAAGAAAATGTCTGTTAATTTATGGACAGAACCAGCCAGTCAGTGAGATTTAGTGCCACTTTTTTTTCTGTATACAAATTGGTAAATGGCACAATTTCTTATCGTTGCCTTGTCTCAAGGCCAACAAATTTGGTATCAAAATGCGCCTAACAATTGGGTGCATCTTTCTGGCTGAAAATTACTTAAATCCATCAAATATTTTTGAAAATATTCTAGTATATGCTAGGGGGAACTTACATATTTTGATAGGTGTAGTAAGATCATGTGCTTGGACCCGAGGTATACTGTACTGAACCGGGGCCGTGTTATTGCCTGCCTGATCATGCTGATCATGTCAGTAGTTACTGTATACAATATTGTGTGTCTAAGATCTGAATTTTGAAATGTATGACAGTTAGTCAGGGGCATAGCCAGGGGGGTGGGGGGGGGGGGGGGGGCAACCGCCCCCATGACAACACTTTTGCCCCCCCCCCAATGAAACCTACTCTCACCCCCCTTGCCTTGACTCGAGCATGTTGAGAAAATTTCAGCCTCCCCTGTCGCCCCCTCATTTCAAAAAGTGTGGCTACGCCCCTGGGCCCTGCCGTAACGCGTAAGACAGTGTACCGTATGTGCTCAAGCTCCGGTACTTTAAATGTGATGTGTGTAAAGCTGGATTTATACTCAAAATGCATGCGTTTATCAGGGCTTTATGGCGCCGCATGGTCATGACATTTACCAACCCACCGCAATGGTCAAGTTGAAGATTTGAAAGCTGGATTTATACTCGACCGCAACAGCATGCGACACCGCACTGGCGCGATCATTTTCAATGAATCGATTGGCAGTCTGCCACTCTGGATATATTATATAGCACTGTAGCACATGGAACGCAAATGAAGGCTTAGACAACACTGTCAATGGCCCTGTCACTTGCAATCTTATACTTTTTACTGCTAAAAGTGACAGATTATGTACCCTTTTTTCCTAGCTCTGTGGAAGCCCTTGTCAGATTACTAAAGCATGTTTAACATTTCAATTGCCACTGTTTTCAAAGGCTTGCTCACCTTCTCTCCCCACTGTGGCACAGAGTGTCATATTCCACAGATATCTTGAGTGGTATAATTTCCCTGTGTACATTATGTACATGCGCACATTGGAAAGTTTCATTTTTAACCCCTTCCTCGTCAAACTAAAAGTCAATAAATTACTTTTTATTTTGCCTTTTATGAGTAAACAGTAAATAGGTTGTGACCACTTACAAAAGTGTAGCCCCTCATTGAGTTAAAATAACAATCACAGGATCTCAAAATTGGCTTCCCAACACGGTCCGAATGGGCATTTTCAAAGCAAATGTTGCAACATCAATTTTACTGATTTCATATCAATGTTGGAGTAAGCTATGAGGCTACAATTTGGAATCTTTATCTTTAGGTCACTTAAATTTACAGCAGCTGGCCTCAGAAACAGTATATTCCGTCACCATTTGTCAATAAAGATGCCCAAATATGCACATTTATGCTGATGTGCATAATAAATTGCAAGTTGGACCACCCCACCCCCATCCCCCTCACCATAATAGATGACCAAAACTTGAAAACTGTGAAAATGTTCGACCCCTTCAAAGGGGGGCATGAAAAATCACCCTAATCTTAACCCTAAAAATAGGGTATATCTAACAGATTGACGCATATTTTGTATGGCAAAAAGGGGGACCCAATTGTTTTTGAGGTCTGATGGGGGGGGGGGGGGGGGGGGGGAGCACTGATTTTTTTTGCATCAGACCCCTTTTACAAGTGTTTGTGAATGGTCCCTTACTTTTAAGCTTGAATTGTCCAAGCTTTGTGCAGCTTACATTGGTCATCCCTAATACTAGTACAAAAATTGTCAACATTTCTGATGTTTTACGGTTTTACAAACAGCCATTTTTTTCTTACGTACACTTTCAGATTTTTATCCCTCTCCCTACATACATATGTTTTATACCTAAGGAAAATGGTAAATTACCCCTTAGTACCTTACTTGATACCTTAATTAGGCGTTGACACTATAGTTTGCAGCAGCCACAATTCCTTTGCGCTACATATTGTAGAAAGTTTAGACTGGATTGACATGTACGTATATTGTACACTAAACATTTACTGTACATCTGTTATTTACATCTGTTTTCCTCTCTCACTTTTCCCTTTCAGAGAATGGTATTGATTCAGAGGCCTTTGCAATCCTGGATGAAGACAGCATCAAAGAAATACTCCCTGAAAAAAGGCAGCTAGGTCTCCGCTTGAAGTTTGTTAATAACTTTAAGAAATACAAAGTATGTTTTCTGAATATATAATTGATTTTTTTTCTAAGGATCATCAGTGTCACAATGGAATACACGTGTTTTAAGTGTTATACAAATTTTGAATCGGTGGAAGGGTTGTGGGTTCATTTAAAACATGCCCACAATATAACAACTTTTTTATAATGGTTTTTCCTATAAACGCCACATACTTAATAAGCATTCCGAGCCCAATCCCAATCCTAACCAACTTGATCTTCTCCCTGACCCTAATCCTTTACATCAAGAACTTCAAGAAGAAAGTGACAATGCTGTAAGTGATCATGATGATGGTGCTGATGATCAACAAAATAGTGATGAAGAAGTAGATGCTGAATGTAGGTCCAAAGAAGAGATAATAAAAGATGTTAAAGCAGCAACTTCAGCCTATATAGCTTGTTTGAAGGGCTCAAAAATACCATCAGCAACAGTAAAAACCTTTGTCAATGAGAGCCGCGTGTTGATTGGAAGTATTGTTGGTGGAATAGAAGAAATCACACGCCCAATATTCAATGATCTGGCAGAACACAAAATACCACCTCAGGAAGAGGTTCAAAATCTGTCAACAATGATACAAACAGTTAAGGATCCTTTCAAAACATTTAAGTTGCATACAGAATATCGCCAGTCTAAACTAGTTGAGGAAGACGGACTATTAGTCAAGCCAAACGCAATTATCCTTGGTACAACATTCAAGGAAAGTTTAAACAAATCTACTGGAAGAACAGAACAACATTCTGTAGATGAATCTTTTGAGTATGTCCCTATAGGTGAAAACCTGAGAGTTTACCTCGAGCAAGCTGGATGTATGTCCAGTATTATTGCTGAAAAACAGCAGCATGGACAGAATTCTCTATTGAATACTTACCGAGATGGACTTTATTACAAGCAGAACAAAGTATTTGAAAAAGATAATGCAATAGAGCTACTCATTTACACTGATGAATTTGAGTGTGGGAACCCTTTAGGATCAAAAAAGGGTAAACACAAGTTGTTAGGTGTTTATATGTCTGTACTAAGTCTGCCCAGTAAGTACCACGGCAAGCGCGATCATATTTTGCTAGTTGCATTGGCAAAGTCAAGTATAGTTAATAAGTATGGACTTGATGCTATATTGGCTCCCATAACTTGTGATTTAGAAGATTTGTATGAAAATGGCCTAGAGCTCAATTGTGCAGAGTTTTCTGGAATTGTTCATCCCCTATTGTTTCAAGTCATAGGAGATAACTTAGGGCTTAATACAACACTGGGCTTTGTTGGAAGCTTCAGCGCAAACTATTTTTGCAGACGTTGTAAATCGATAAAAACATGCACACACCAACAAACTGTAGAGGATGAAAGTACACTGCGAACAAAAGACAACATTGAAACAGACATAGAAACAAGCGATGTGTCAAAAACTGGGGTTCATAGATCTTGTGAACTTAATAAACTTGTGTACTATCATGTGGCTGACAATGCAGCATTTGACATAATGCACGACTTCCTGGAGGGTATTCTACCTATTGATATGAAATTAGTTCTAGAAGAATTCATTAATGACGATTTATTTACCTTGGATGAACTGAACAGCCGTATTGGCTCCTTCAACTATGGTTTCGCTAATAAAGCTAACAAACCAAGTTCAATTCTGAGAGGACAACTTAATAGTCCCTTCAAGGCAAGCGGGCAAACGTCAACTCAGATGCACTGTCTTGCAATGTATCTTCCGCTCATCATTGGAGACAAAATCGAGGAAGACAATGAATTTTGGAAATTGTTTGTAGTGATACTAGAAATTTACAAGTTAGTTACAGCTCCAAGTATTACACTTGAGACGATACCTTATGTACAAGCAAGAATAAAGTATCACCTTGAGTTATTTCTACAGTTATTTCCTGAAAATCATTTAATTCCCAAATTTCATCATTTGGTACATTACCATCATACCATTGAACTCATAGGGCCTCTGTATCAGTACTCATGCATCCGACATGAGGGAAAACATAAGCCTTTAAAAGCATGGGCTAGAAATTCCAACAATTACAAAAATATAGCAAGAACACTTGCCAAAAAGCACCAAGAGGCTCTAGCATATAGGTATCTAAAGAAACTACCCATAGATAGTAAGTGTCTTGAAATTGTCAGCCAGGATGTTGTGAAAATTTCAGACTTAGAAGATGATGCAGAAGTTTGTAACAGACTTGGTTGCACAGTTGACACTGAAATAGCACTGTGTGGAATTGTTGAAATCAATGGGTATCAGTTTAGACCTAATAGCATGGTGATGACTGAGTGGAATGCTGAAATGCCCACATTTGGCCGAATTGACTTAATAGTAGGCTACATGTGTCAAGTGTATTTTTTTGTCCAACCATGGTGTACTCATTATTATGACCACCACTATCAAGCTTACGTGGCCACTGAAGACCTTGGAAGCATTCAGCTTATACATCCTAATAGTCTTGCAGACTATCGCCCTGTCCATGTGGTTGGGAACTATGACCCGGATAACCATACACTCTATATTCCAACTCGTTTCATGCTCTTATAGTAGGAGTGGGCTATAGAGGGTCATATTTAGGTCATAGTTTCAGAACATGCTCATCACACCTTAGTTTGATGAGTTGATGTGCACTGATCCCATTTCCGAAAAAAAAATTGAAAAAAGTGCGAAATTCGGACTGCTCTGGCCGAAAAACGTAAAAATCCAAAATGGCCGCCAGTTGGGGTTAAAATGAACAATTATCACTTTTTCTGCATTTTTTGAGTATTTCATTTTGATAAAAACATGTCATTATATGTTACTGCTGCCAAGGAATCAATTTCTGAAGGTTTCATTGAATTTTGACCTTTAGTTTTCGCGAAAATGCCCATTTTGGTTAACATTTGAGTGAGGGCGTTTTTTAATGATTTCTTGCAAGTCCCACCGATTTGCGGCTAAAATTTTACCAGCCAGAAAGAAAATCACACGATTGACAAGCACAACAAATTTCAGCCTTTTTCCTTTGGTACTTTGTCCACAGCACTCACTTTAAGTGTGTATTTCGGCTTCCTTAGACTTGTGCAGGGGTCAACAAACTTTTAGTCATGCACATTTCAATGGGAGCGTTTCTTCAAACACAAAAAAGGGTATCACGGTCAAACTAATTCAGCTCAAATGCTCAAATTTTCTGTGTAGCTCCAAGTAATAATTACTCTCAATCTTGTAATCTTTGGAATGGGTTATCGGTCAAAACTTGGGTGTAATATTCAAAAGCGCCGTCGCACCCATTTTTTAACGAAATTGACTGTTTCGTGAAAACGAATAACTGAAATTTAACGAAACCTTCAAAAATGAATTCCTTGGCATAAAAACCATCTAACAACATATTATTTCAAGAAAATATATTTAAAAAATGACATCAAGGTCAATGACCTAAATTTTAACCCCCACTGGCAGCCATTTTGAATTCTTCCATTTTTCGGCCAGAGCAGTCCGAATTTTCTGCTTTTTTCAATTTTTCTTCGGAAATGGGATCAGTACACATCAACTCATCAAACTAAGGTGTGGTTGAGCATGTTATAGCACAGCCACAGAATATAAACATATGAAGGGTCATTTCAGCAGGTTGGGTGACAAGTGTGACATGAAAGTGAAATTTTCATAATGTTTTAAAACTCTATTAAACACTTTTTTTAGTAAGGAAAAGAAATGTAGCAAGGTCACCTCATTAAAACGCGGGGTCTGGTCTGACTGGACAAGTCACTGACACCGTGTCAATGTACATCCAATAACTCTTTCACAAATAACTCTATCAATATTTTCCATAGATGTTTCTTGTATGTGTTTCTCATTTGAAATACATCAGCACTCTAATGTGTTATGATATTCAAGACCTTGCAATTCAAGATTGTTCATAAATTCCGACAAATTGAAATGAAATGGTGTCAATGTTACGTCCGCACAAATGTTGACACCATAAAAACAACAACATCTTACTTGTAAACAAACAGATAACAATGACTTTTTGTTGATTTATTGCACAAGGGCTGTCAAGAACTGTAACATGAAGAATTATTTGTAGGGAAATCATGCCTGTGCACTTACTTTTGACATGAAATGTGTAAAAATAGTGTAGACGTAACACTGACACCTTGATGTTTTGAGACGGCCAATTTCATCATATTTCAAAAAATACTGATGATATCAGACTCAATTTAACAATCACACTTTTTGTGACTTCCCTTATGAAAATCGCAACCAATTCTGCAACCTTGCGCAACTTTGCGCAACCTTGCCCAAGATAACCTTGCGCAACCTTAAATGTGGAAAAATACAACCTTGCGCAACCTTGCACAAGGTTAAATTTGGAACATTACAACCTTGCGCAACCTTGCGCAAGGTTAAATTTGGAACATTACAACCTTGCGCAACCTTGCGCAAGGTTAAATTTGGAACATTACAACCTTGCGCAACCTTGCAATGTCAGTTGGCGGTATAACCTTAAGTTTGTATCTCAACCAAGCACAAGGTTGCGCAAGCAACTGGTTAAATTTGGAACATTACAACCTTGCGCAACCTTGCAGAAACATCTAAAGCTTGCGCAACCTGCCGCAACCAGCTAGTGGTGCAAGGTTGCGCATGGTTGCGCAAGCAACTGGTTAAATTTGGAACATCGCAACCTTGCAGAAACATCTAAAGCTTGCGCTTGCGTGGTGCAAGGTTGCGCAAGCAACTGGTTAAATTTGGAAAAATATAACCTTGCGCAACCTTGTGCAACCTGTTTGCAACCAGCTAGCAACCACCAAAAACATGCATCAAAATTCGGAACCAATACCAAAATAAGCTTATATGTTTTAAACTTACTATTCTTCAGCATTTTTATCTGCAACATCAGTTTCCTTCAAAGATTAGAATATGATTCACAACTTGTTTTTCTAGCATACCTCATTTTCATTATGAAATTGATTACAAAGTATGGGTACAATTAATCATCAAAGTCACTACAATTTTAGTAAAGGTTACAATGACAGCAATGTTTATTTCACATGTTTGACCTTTTGACCTGACCTTTGAACATAAGAAGAAACCTTGCGCAACCAGTTTGGTGTTTCTGAAGAGGTTGCGGGAGCTTGCGCAACCAGTTGGTTGCGGGAGCTTGCGCAACCAGTTTGGTACTTCTGAGAAGGTTGCGCAACCATCCGCAACCAGTTTGGTTCTTCTGAGCTGGTTGCGCAACCAGTTTGGTAATTCTGAGAAGGTTGCGCAACCATCCACAACCAGTTTGGTTCTTCTGAACTGGTTGCAGGAGCTTGCGCAACCAGTTTGGGAATTCTGAGAAGGTTGCGCAACCATCCGCAACCAGTTTGGTTCTTCTGAACTGGTTGCAGGAGCTTGCGCAACCAGTTTGGGAATTCTGAGAAGGTTGCGGATGAGTTTGGTTCTTCTGAACTGGTTGCAGGAGCTTGCGCAACCAGTTTGGTAATTCTGAGAAGGTTGCGCAACCTTGCAGCAACCATCCGCAACCTTGCGCAACCAGTTTGGTTCTTCTGAACTGGTTGCAGCAACCTTGCACAACCAGTTTGGTTTTTCTGAAAAGGTTGCGCAACCTTGCAGCAATCATCCACAACCTTGCGCAACCTTGCGACAAACGTCTGCAACCTTGCGACAACCTTGCGCAACCTGGTACCACCTTGCTGCAACCAAATTTTGGTGATTGCATTTTCGTAAGGGTTAAAGTATTGCAAAGGCAATTTAAATATTCAGTTTTATAGACACACTTTTGTCAAGAGAAAAGCAATTTAAAGCAATTTTAGTGGTTGTGCATGCAGACGTAACATTGAAGTTGACACCGTTGTTACGTCTGCACACCCATTATTTGAAAAGACAATAATGAGCCAAATATGTGAGAAAAACATGTTTTGTTTGATTTTCATGCTTGTTTCAAGGGTTCTTAATTCATTTAGAAGTATAAAACTAAGATTTCAATTTTGTGAAGGTTGGAAAGTATATCATTAAATTCATGTCTTTTTATGTCACAAAAGTATCAGATTATTTTGGTACTTTTTTCACATTTATGCGGAAAGTATACCATGAAAATAGTATCGAAGGTATACAAATTTGGTATCATATAAAAGCCTAAAATGTTACAGTACATTAATATAAAACAAATATATTTTGACAAAATATCACCACCAAAGCAAGACTATGCTTTTTGTTTCTCAATGTGGGGACAATTGGCCTGTATCCCAACCTGGTGAAATGACCCGAACAGAAAGGGCCCAGGTTTGATAATATTCTGTTATATATATACAGGTGACACACAATGCATTTCGAGAACCACCACCAACAACTGTAAATCTAAATGTTGGAGATGATGAAAATCTATTGGAGATCCATTCTTCACAGTCCTTATTTGATAGCAGCACTGCCTCTACAGCAAGTATAGCTGGTTCTGAAGATATGGAAGTTGCAGACATTTTCTCTTCATCTCAACCCCACAAGCATGTCACATCTTTGCCTTATACAGAATCTGAGGTATCTCTAACACCTTCCCCAGCGATGAACATGATGAAGCGGATTAAAACATCTGCAAAATATGTAAGTGCATTGTTTGCTGTCATAATTGTTAGTGATTTTTTTACTTGCTTTAGTTGCCAAAACTTTTCTTTCCCTAGAGGCATCCATATCAGAGTGTCATCTTAAGGTGGCAGGATATCACAAAATATCACAAGATGCAGTTGACAGGTGTATTCACAGAGCAGAACCCAAATACCCTTAAATTTCCTTCCATGCTGGTAAATAATGGCTGACAATTTTGGTATCTCTTAGATGTATTTTACGGCTTTTATTATGTTCTCAGTGCCTTAAAAAAACAAGATCGGCGATTTTGCTTTTTGCCGGTCATTACGTACTATACGTAGGGCAATAACTTTTACAAGTGCCTCTATCTATATTACCACATCAACTTCAGGCTCTTCCTTGGAATAAAGCCATATTATTTACAAGGACAAAGTTCAGTTGTTACTGTTTAAATGTGTAGAAACTGAGTTCATGCAGGATGAGATTTTGATTGATGTCTGTGATCAGAATTTAACACCTTTGCATGACCATTTTGGTGTGGAGTTTAGCAAATCTTTTGGTGATTGATTACAGAGGCACTGCCAAATGATAGGTTCAAAAGTTTTATAAGGCGCTGAGAACGTAATGTTTGCACATCTTTGCTTACATACAGAGAGCCATCTGTTCTGAAATGATAGTAAACAACATCTGCAGAAGGAAAAAGAAAATATTCAAAAGACCAAAGTTCACTAAACAACAATTTTTGGTTTGTGTAAAATGGGCAAGTCATTTGAATAAAAATAAAAATCAGCAAAATGTAGTAAAACCTGTTATGAAACTGCTTAGTGTGCTGACTGTCATTTCAATAGGAAGCTCTTTGGTAGGATTTTTTGTTTGTTTCTTTTGAATAAGGGGGATTTTGAGAGAATATTTGGCTGGCTTGTAAAAATTAGCATATTTCAAGTGGAGGCAATTTAAGTGAGAAATGAAATTTTGTGATTAACAAAGCTAACTTTTATATTAAGTTGATATATGTTGCAAAAATAATTTAGTCACAAAAATCTCGGTACGCGCACCCATTCTATGTTAATGGAATATTGTGAATCACACGTATTGTCTTTCTTTATTTTTTATTGCTGTACAGGATGTGATTGATATCCTCAAAAAGTCCGCAGCAGGAAGGGACGTAGTAAAGCACATTAAAGCACACAATGCAGTTAAACCCAAACATGTGATAACTATAACGAACATGACCGTTGAGTTTCTGCTCCAGAAGTATGATAAGTGAGTATAAATACCATGAACTGCATAAATGCAAATGCCCATCTTTTTAGTTTCAATATTTAAGCAGCTTGCAAAATGAGGGAAAAACGTGTTGTCCACTAGAAGTCCAGTCAGTGAAATTAGAATGTCCATTGCATTTTCAAGTTGTCTGTGTTATTTAGATATGTTTCTGTCCACTGGACAACCAAACCTAAGGTTGTCCCAATCTTCCTTAGATTGTTTGGAACAAAACGACAAGCTGTATGTTGCATGCACTGTATTCAAGAGTCCAATAGCGTCCAAAGCTTTTTCAAATATAACCCTCTATATTACCTGTAGGATTTTCATGGGACTTGACACAATTGTCCTTGTGTAGGAGCATGCAATATTGTGCGTCCCCATCAAAGGTTGGCTCAAAAGGTAATGTAGGGGTCATAAGAGGTCAATGATTCAGATGGTCAAAATTATGGTCACTACATCCATATAGTTTGTCATATTTTCATGGGACTTGGTCACAATGGCCCTTGTGTAGGGGCATTCATCATCCTCAACCAAATTTGGGTGTAATGTCGATCTCAAGATCATTAGAGATATCATCATTGATATGTAAACTTCAGTTGGTCAAAATTATAATGTTGGTGACTTTAGCTTATTAGCTAGCTGTGGTGGATTTCCATCTGTAAACCTGTACATAATTCACAAACTGGGATGGAAGATGACACCTGGTTTGGGGACTGAGGTGTATTTTTTAAAATTAAAAATGCTTATTTTTTCTTTCCAAATGTAGGCCTACCAGCGAAGGCAAAGATGACATGGCACAGAGTATAGTACAGGCTTTTCCTTGCCTAAAAGACCCAATGGGCAGTGGCTATGTAAGTCAGCAAAAGTGATCTACTTTTGACCATTGCATTCTGCAGTTTTATTTTTGCTTTCAACCAGGGGTTTCCTGTCAACATGGTCAAGATATTTAAACATTCACATTTTGACATGGTGATATCCTAATTTTTCTCTTTCTCTTTGAAAGTAAAAGTCTGGTTTTGTTCATTGAAATTATACTAAAACTTATTGTCACAACCAGCCACTGATTCTGATGTATGTCTTTGGGCAACTTTTGCAAGGAATTCCATTAATTACATCATCGAGATCTGTTTGAAGGGGGTGTCTCTTCGTCAGCTAGATGCAAGAGTGTCGCAAGTGACATTTTTGACGAAATTGAGTTTTCTATAGATATTTAAAATATATACAAAATCACACAATTTAAGCTTTAAACCAAGTCTCAAAGCCAAAAATTATTATTTTTAGAGCCGAAATAAGATGTCAAAAAACAAAGGAAATGACAAAAAATGCACTTACGACACTCTTGCATCTAGCCAACGTCTTGTCCTTGGGGTAAATCAATATGGTACAGAGTGTTGTGTGTGCATGTGTGGCTTCATCTCTGTGGAGAACCCACTTTCTTGAACACCTAATCCAAAAAACACATTTGCCTAGAACTTGAATCACACAAAAAACATGTTGGCTGAAATAGGCTATTTAGGTAAAAAAGAGGGGCAATACAAATTTAACTATCTCCATGACCAGATCATCTCAGGCCAGCAACTTATAACAAAAGTGATGACGTTATCAAAACATCTGATGTTATCTGCCAATGTATTACATCATCCCATATCACAGAGTCAGCTAAAGGGTGAGCAAGGCTCCTGGTCTCCTGTCAGGAGTTGAAATATTTTGTTTTAGTACAACCTATTGGTATATATACCTAAGGCCAGATTGGTACCTATAGTACAGCTGTACCCATATGGATACTGTCAGTCCCACTACAGCTGCTACTAAATACCAAATAGGCAAGCACATGGTAACTGCATGGGCAACATGAAGGTAAACATAAATACTGTTACTGTGTCAATTACTTAGACAGTTTGGCATCATGACATGTTTCAACTCTGTTTTGTCTTTGAAAGGAAACCTGGTATTCACAAGGGATCGATGGGCGGAGTGCTAAAGGAAGCATCGAGTTCAGGTGCAAGTATATACAGAGCAAGAAAGGTAAAGAAGAATCTGCAGATGTGAAGGTTAGGACATCAAGAACTCTGAAATCAGATGAACCTAAAGGAAAGCCTGAACCACCTGAAAATGAAGGTAATTGAGTAACTGATTGTCAAGTTTGTTTTAGTAAATTTGTATTGTTATAGTATGAAATTATCACAACCTTGGCTTCATTTGGCCTGCTATTTGAATTATAGCTAAGAACTAGTATAGTAATATTGACTGCTCATGAGTGGCATGGTGGAAATTATTGTCCCAAGGTGAAATCTAATTTTGGCCAACTACGCGGGCCTCGGTGATTTGTTGGCCAAAATGAGATTTTACCTTGGGGGACAATACTTTTTAACCATTCCACAAATAAAAGAACAGCCAATATTTGTTTTATATACCTCCCATCAAAGTTTTACTGCAAAAAATCACGAGTTACCAATTTTCTAAAATCTTTATCAATATTGTTAATGTCTGCGATCACATTTAATGCGCATAAAATGCATTGATTGCGTTTAACACAAGAAGCGCCATATACGCACGCTTATTTCTACAGCGTTGCACAATGTTTTGACGCACACATGGCAAAGTTTTGAATTTGGTGGCGAAAAAAGTACTATTGAATGTCAAAAGTACTACTGAATGTCAATAGTACTTTTTTGCCGCCAAATTCAAAATGGCCAAAAATAATCAATGTGACGTGATTCACATATAACCAGAAATTTTACACGAGTTTTCTTCCTGCACCTAAAACTGGACCAAAAAGATCTAAAATCTGATCAGAGGGCCCTCCTGGAAATCAGTGGTGGACACTGAGTGAGGCTACCCTCTCTAAATATGGCCTATTTTACCCATGACAAATTTTGCCGTCACAAGGTTTTCCCTTGGGAAAATATCAGTGAAAATGTGACTAGATATGGTAACCATAATTAAGCTTACACAGTAAAGTATATAGGCAGCTACAATTTACAAAATGTCTTCGTACATCCAAATGGTTTGATTGATTTAGCTAAAATTTCAAATTTAGACCTTTTGAGTGAAGATCTCCTATATACAAATGAAACCTCAGTTTTGAAAAATAGCACTGTGCACCTTTAAATTGATTATTGTCTAGTCGTAAACCTGACAGGTGAGTGACCTAGACAGTTTTGTTGCAATTTTTGGGCAATGTTTTAAGACCTTTCAATGCACTGGACAGCACCAGACCCCTTATACATGGTCAGGTATGACCAACATACTGAGAGTTGATCGGAAATTTTAAACCTAACATATTCCTCATGGTGGAGTTCTTTGCTGTTATGGTAGTGTCAGACTTCATAAATTTTCATTGGTCAAGAGGTCATCATAAATAGTTAATTTGTTGTTTTCTTTCCAAGCCAACATCGGTCAATTATATCACTCGAGCTAAACTTCTATGCACGCTGTATGTGTTCCAGCTCACTGTGCACAGCATGCGTAAAAGACCACCGTCATGTTATGTCGACCAACAAAATGACTCTGAATCCACCCTTACTTGTGTGAAATTTGAATTGTAGATTCTTTGCTTTGTCCAACTTTTGGAAGGAAGATTCTGACAAGACTACATGAAATTTATAATAAACATATTTGTAGTTTTAAGAACACTAGTTTTCAAGTTTTACGACTGCAGTACTAGTACTGCTAAAACATGCACTTGCGAAGTTGCGAGGTTATATCATGAACCCAAAATATGAACCTGCGGTGTTCCCATCAAGGAATAGAATATTATTATATGTCTCATTTCTTGCAAGTTTGCAAACAGCAGTTTTACACAAATAGTTTTACTCCAAATGATCAGTTGTCACAAATCCTTTAAATCCATGAATGCAAGCATTCAACTTAATTTATTATTGTGGTGAAAAGTCTGCGAGACCAGACCTGTATCTGCAATTCATTGATAAAAATGTATCTAATTATCATGCATTGTAAAATAAATAAGTATGTATGGTTTTTTTTCAATTTTCAATTTATACAGAGGGAGCGGAGACAAAGACAGAGTGGATGAAACACAATACCCAACCTGTCCAGCAAGTGCAGCAATACATGAAAGACACTGCTCGCAGTAGGAGCAACTTCATTAAGAATGGCAGTGGCAAAGAACCTCCACCAAATGCAGAGCAAGTCATCACAAAATATCCCCGTTTATTAGACCCAGGAATGGTGAGTACAGATACCCTTGATGTACTTGTGTTTGTTTGTTCATGTCATAGTCCTGTAACACCTAGGGAAATTTACTCCACTTAGCATAACTGTGGCATACCTGCACCAAATGCAGAGCAAGTCATTGCATTTACTGCACACTGCATGCCACAGACTGGCAAGAGTAGAATGAGCAGGCCTTTGTATGCACACAGTCGCCATTCATATTTCAGACATAGTCATCTGATATGAGCTTGGGCAAGTGTCATCTGTCACTTTAAAGCAGTTGAAAGTAAATCATTTACAGTGTCATAGGGCTATTTGCAGTATTAGTCTAGGCTTCAATTGACTTCCATCTTCCACAGTGCCTGCTCATTCTCCTCTAGCCAGCGTAGCAGATGCCACCATGACAGAAGGTGTAACATATGCCATAGCTATCCAGAAGCCTAGAGAGGGGGAGGGGGGGGGGGACTAGTCAGGAATGATTTTGGAAGGCATGTGCCACTGAGAGTTTGAAAGTGGACCCATTTTTATCAAAAATCAGGATTTGGGGGCAAAGTTTAATATAATTTTTGAAATGTCTGAAAAATGTAACCCCCAATAGTCATGAAATTCAACCAGTTTTATGACAAATTTGAGAAAATTTTGAAAAGTGACCTCATGTTTTTTCAATTTTCAATTTTGCAACTAGAAAAGGGTTGTAGTTATACCAGGAGGCTGATTGTGCGACCCATTTCAGCGGCACATCCCCGTACCCACTTTTGTACTAAGAACCTCCCCCTTGGGGTCCAGAAGTGGCATAATTTCCCTGTGTATAGGAATATTATTTGTGATAGGTTCAAGTTGGTAATATATTGAGCTGCAAATTTGACAAAAGTGGTGGGTGAGAAATTGCAAATAATTATGTCTTCTCACAAAGATATTGATTTATACAGTAAGTTGCTTTTGAACAAAACTTTTTGACAATACCTGAATGTTGATTGAAATTATTCATAATTCATTCTGATAAATATATTTGTACCAGCAGCAAATGAAAAGTGTGCCACTGTGAAATCTCATAGAATAGACCAAGTGCTTTGAAGTGGGCCATGTTTTAGGGCAATTAGAGGCAAAATAATATAACCCCCAAACAATTTGTAGCATAAACTGTGTCTAGAAATGCTGTCAAAGGTCATGCATGTAACACATAAACTTCAACAGCACCAGCAGATTACTTATTGTGCTTCATAAAGAATAGGTGATATAGTGTTGTGCTTCATAACTTGAAGAATAGGTGTGTTACCAATTTGGAGGCAAACATTCAAATGGTGGAAACTTTGAAATTTTTAACTTCTCAAATTATGTAAGCTAAGGGTCTAAATATGTGTTGGCCAGTAATATTGCTTTCTATTGATCATTTTAGTAAAATAATTGAGGGGAAGTATTAATTTACTCCATGAAACTATATTTCATTATTTACTTTTTCAGCTGGAGCAAGATTACGAGTTGTTGTATCCAAACCACAATCACCTCTTCAGTAAATGGCCAGCAGTCAGTGCCTGTGTTTTGAAGTACGCAGATATCACCCTAGCAAGCGCATCAGGATCGTGGAAGTCTGATTTGGGCATAAGTGGTGACATTTGTGCAACATCTGAAGGTTTGTGGTTTTCTTATTACCAGATGAACTTTGTAATCAACCTTTTACTGTTAGTACCGTACTGACTTGAGTAAAGTCCCACCCCTATTTTGACCAAAATTCCAGAAATTAGTTAAACTTCTTGCAAAGTCCCATCCCTAAATTTGAAGTAATTTTGTGGTTTATGGGGAACAAAATGTGCAAAATCAAAACATGCAATCATCATTTTTCAATAGTCAAAAAACAATACATCTTTAACAGGCCAGAATATAATTTGCAAGTGTTCAGAGGACTAAAATTTCCTTGTATGACCAAATACTTTTAAAAGTATGTACCTCAAAATATTTTTGATACATGTATCGTAACATTTTACCCAAACTTTTTGCAGAAATCCACTAAGATCCTAACATAGTCCCACCCCAAATTTGTTTAAACAATTTCATGAAGAAAGTAGGACTTTACTAGAGTCAGTACAATTATTGCAAACAGCTTTTAAAGTTATCTTGCCCATTCTTGTGAACTCAAGGATTTTCAGTTTTCAAATGAATCTTAATATACTAATTTTGTGCAGTTTTACTGCAATTGTGAGATAATTCTAGTACTTGACATCAACTGTTTTGAATAAGGTATATGCACTATCCAAGGAAGTGTCAAGCAAAAGTTGCAACCATCTTGTTGTCAGAGAGTGAGTATATTGTACCTGCAGATTTTTTCATGACCTGAGTGCACCAAGCAAAGTTGCTGGGTGTGCCAAAGGCAGCACATGCAGTGCACCAGAAACTTGCTTGGCATGCTTAACAACAAACGATGTGCCACTTATGTTGCAAAGTTGTCCCCTCTCCCCCCAGAAAAGAAAAAATCTGTAGATATAAATAACTCGTTCTCCATAGGCAATACAATGGTGGAGGCCACTCTGATTATAGCATTAAGCAGTGGTCAAAAAGAGTACTGAGGTTTCCTGAAAAACTTTCCTTGGATATATTGTATCTAGAGGTACTTTCGTATTTCTTACAAAACAATATTATACAAATATATACTGACATGAGAGGTTCTGGTAACATGTGCCCGAGTTGATTGCAATTCAGTACTATTTTGCTGAGGGGTGCAGCCCCAAAGTAAAATAGCACTAAATTGCAATCACCAAGGGACCATGACTAGAGACTCAAATGAAGTCAGTATATATTTTGTATTATATACTTCATTAATATATTTACCATTTTTCAAAAACAATAACCGGGTTGAACACAGCAATATGTGTTGCTTTTTCAAAATTCCAACTGAGCTTGATCCCCTGCGAAATTGAGTAGACACGTCTAGCGTCAATTTCACTATTTAATGCTCGCGAAACGGCGCGTAAAACGATATCGTGTGCATAAGTTGGCATTTACACAACTATGTGTGACGCAGTATCAGTGCGCCGTAAATAGTTCAAGACTATTTATGGCGTTAGATTTCTGATCGTTTTAATTGAAAACCATGAAAACTGAGGCAAAATACCAGAAAACAATATTGATTTACATGCACATGTTTAAAAGCTTGATTTAAATTTGGCAGGCAAATAAAATGAACCCAATTATAACTGTCTTCTTTCTTGGTAATTGAAAAAAAATAATTACAAACCAACATTTTCAAATGAAAAAAAATCAATTACGTGTTCTTATATAATTCCAGTATGGCCGCCAAAATTCCATCATGGCAGCCATTTTGTTGCCTTCCGGTTCAATATGTGCATTCTTATTTTCGGGTTTTTTTATCATAACTTTGCACAGGAACATCCAAAATAAATGTTTGAGGTACTAAAATGTAGCTTTTAAAATTCCCCTCCTGATAAATCTATAATTGTAATCAGAATTCATGGGACAACTGTAGGTTCAATGAAAGAGAAAAAACAACATATTCATTTTTATTATCTGTTTTTGCCGTTGCCATGGCAACTGCATACTTTGTTGTATCGGTGTGCAATACACGCCAACTGCCTTTGTGTATCTTCAGCTTTCAGACAATATATAGTTTGTTGTATTTATTTCCAAGTGTTACAATACTACATCACTCAGTATCAGGGTATGTCAAAAATCCTTAAATCTCAAAAAAGGCTCGATGGGACTGAAAGGGTTAAACACTGACAATTTTAGAGCAACTCTGAAAATCCATGAAAATTGCCCCCCTTCCCCCCCCCAAAAAAGGATTTGAGTAACGCTGAAAAAATTTCTACAGTGCATTTTCAGTGTTAAGCACTTTACCTATCCTGAGCACTGAAATTTATCATAACCAAGTGATTTTCCACATGATTGCACTGTAAAACAGCACTGAATTTGTTCAGTGTGATAAGCATTTTATCAATGTGATTGGCAAAGTGAAAAGATCAATACTTAATAACAAAGACACATTTTCAGTGTTCTTTTAGTGTATATTTCTTTTGTATTAAATTTTCAGTGCAATCTTATAGATTTTCAGTGTTATGATTTCATATTGTTTAGACTTGCCTAAATGTAGGCTAGGCTTGAACCTTGCTTATTATGCCAGAGAGGACGAGAGTGCCATGCAATGTAGTTAAAAACCAATGTAGTTTAAACCACTTGTTGAAGAAAATACAGAGAAATACATACAATTGATGTACTCATTTGGATGGTTCAAAAGTTTGATCTGTTTATTTTTAATTTGTTCCTTTAATTATGAATGAAGAAACACTATAACAATCCACCGATCAACTGAGTTGTTCATTTGAAGTCACATCTTTGGCAAAGGGTTACTGTAACATTGATTGTGCTTTTTATTGCAGATGACAGATTGAATGTAGCTTTCTCTGCATTACCCTTCCTGTTTCCCGGCAAAAAAGAATTGAAACGTGGAGCACGGGCAACAGTTAAAGAGAGCACTGAACACTTTATTGAGCATCAAAAGGTAAATATCAAACTTTCTGCTAAATATCTATGGACATAGTTGAATAGAAATGTCTTTGTTACATTTTTGTACCCCAAAATTATTGTGATTATACCTTATCATTGATATTCAAAAGTTAATATTGCTAAAGCTTTTTAAAAAATAATACAGCAACATGAGCAGGGCAAAATGGCTCCATCCTGTATTTACGAATATATCGCAAGATGCTTTGATCAACTTTGACCTTCGATTGACGTCACAATTGGTAGCAATGAGCTTTCAGGGAAAACAAGTCAAAATTATAAACAATCTCACGCTGTCAAGCTCTTTAGCCGGCATGTCTTATCTTTGCGTGCATATCCTGGACTTTTGTTCCAAACTGTGTATTTTGAAGTGCGTGTGTCGGCTCCATGTGTGCTGCTCAAAATCACACCAGGCCAATTAAGATGTCATTAAGGGGTCACAGCTCTTGCAGTGAAAACATATTTTGCTTTTGAATATAAAGCTTTTTTAGCCTTGTATATTAGATGGTGAAAATAAGAAATGATGAACCAGGGGATCCTTTTTACACAAAATGGTTCTTTAGTCACTTCATTTAACATGGCACCAGGGGCCACTTCCAATCAACAAGGGGTCAACATTTGTTCTGGATGACTTCATCATGCATAAATTGCTATGGAATAAAGTTGATTTTTTGGGTATTGTGACCATGCAGGGCCAGTTTCAAAAGAAAAGTGTCCCCTGGTTAGCTTAAATTTAGATGGGGCCAGGGGCCATTTCAGAGTTTCTGGGGGCCAAACGGCTCCCGTCTCCCACTTACTTTCACCCTTGTTAACAGTTACGGCAAGTTTCATTGTAAATAGTTAATGTTTACATTAATAGAGGTATAGGCAAAACCTTTATACCGTCCATTTTTAAACCGTGTCCATGGATCTTTAAAAATGCACATTTTGTGTCAAAATTATTCCACAATTAAAAAAGTTATGGAAAATTTGTCTGAAAGCGGGAGCAAAACAAAATTGGCTCAAGCACTGAGACTGAGTTACAAAAAAAGGTCTATATAGCTACCCAGGGCTTCAATCACATGATCAATTGTACTGGTTTATGTTATGTATTAGATAACCAGTAAATTGTTGTAACCAGTGATTAAGCCAGAGGGAGCCAGTGGGAACTGCCTCTGATAATTGTTATTTAACTTGCAGAAATTGGGCTTTCACTACAACTTGCATCTTCAAAGAAGTTTATACCAAGGTTTCAATTGCATGGTTTTTACCTGTTCCCTGAGTTAGTTTCTTTTACAGATGTCAACTGCATATGCCTGCCGGCTCGCAAGATTGAAACGGCAGGAAGATGGTGTGTTTTGCAAATGCAATTTCAAATGTCTCAAATATCACAATTTCTTGCTAGGAATCAGAAGCGTTGTCTTTCGTCCCCCATAAAAAAAGGATTTTTTTGTTGTTGTCATTTCAGGAAGGCACAAGCTTGGAGTACTACTTGGATAATCTTAAAGGCCATTCGCAGCCATTCATTCTAGTGCTCGGTGGCACAAGACTACGCCCAGGCCAAAAGTTTGTGATCATCCAGAGAAGAGCCCTTGAGACAGCTACTCTCACCAAAGCAGTGGATTTGTGTTTCAAAATATTCCACATTTTCCATTTGGAATACCCGGCACAGGCTTCCGCAATATGGAACTTTTTTGATACTGTCATATTTGAGATGCAGCTGGCCAAGAACCAAGAGAGTGGGTCACTAAGAAGATTCCGTGCCTACTATCACTTCACTCATGCAACATAATGTGGCTCTTTCACAACATTACAGAGAGATCCCTTTCACAACATTACAGAGAAGAGCCCTTGAGACAAGCACTCTCACGAAAGCAGTGAATTTGTGTTTCAAAATATTCCACATTTTCCATATGGAATACCCGGCACAGGCTTCCGCATGGAACTTGAGACAAGTACTCTCACGAAAGCAGTGAATTTGTGTTTCAAAATATTCCACATTTTCCATACGGAATACCCGGCACAGGCTTCCGCATGGAACTTGAGACAAGTACTCTCACGAAAGCAGTGAATTTGTGTTTCAAAATATTCCACATTTTCCATACGGAATACCCGGCACAGGCTTCCGCATGGAACTTGAGACAAGTACTCTCACGAAAGCAGTGAATTTGTGTTTCAAAATATTCCACATTTTCCATTTGGAATACCCGGCACAGGCTTACGCAATTTTGAACTTTTTTGATACTATCATATTTGAGTTGCAGCTGTTTTTGAATTTGTTTAGGGAACATTCCCAGATGTATAAGTGTACACATTTGGCAGAGGTGCAACTTCAAGGGACATTCAGTAACATTATAGGTATGTAATAATGGAGGAATTATGGGGTGGAGTATACCCACAACATTAGAGGAAAAATGCAAAAACAGACAAAGGTTGTCTTTGCATTTTGACAACAAAAGTTGTCAAGTAGGATGCACTAATAATGCACTTAGCTTTACTGTTAATCATCAACATTTTGTTGGCCCTTTGATGCAGTTGTAGAGACAGTAGCCCCTGTTCACAAAAGATGACTAAATTTAGTCCAGTCTACATGGGCTTGATTTGTTTCCTATTGACCATATCAATTTTACAGGTCAAAATAGTATTTCCATGAGAAAAATTTTGATAACAGAAGTTTCTCAATTTCATGATTATTTTCCTTAACATTTTTATGTATTTCACAAAGATTTTAAAGGAGGTGTCCCGCAAGCATAAAAGTGTGCATAATATGTTAGAAAAATAACTATCGAGTCCAACTTTTGTAATTATATAGAACAAAACACCACACTTATGACAAAAACAAATAAAAACCGCAATCTCTCAACATGCACTTTTTAAAATTCGCGGCGATCGAAAGTCCCAGTGTCGATGATGTCATAGTTATACAATGCACATGCGCAAATTTTAGCACCGATACCCGTGACGTCATCGACACCGGGACTTTCGATCGCCGCGAATTTTAAAAATTGCATGTTGAGTGATGGCAGTTTTTATTTATTTTTGTGACTAGTATGGTGTTTTGTTCTATATAATTACGTAATTTCGGTTCGATAATTATTTTTCTAACAAATAATACTCAATGTTGTGCTTGCGGGACCCTTCCTTTAAGGTAACCTATTCCTGAACTGAATAGTCCTCTTTTGTGAATACGGGCCAGTGAGTTTTGTACAGGGAGGGTCGAGTCTATAAAAAAAAGTGTAACCAAATGGCCCATTGGTGTAACGTTTGTGGAAATAATTTCTTGAGATTGGTGCCTTATTTTATCCAGCTTTATTTAAATATTAAATTGTTAAAATTGATAATGGAAATCAAAAGTGCAACCTGTTTAAAGGCCAATGTACCCTGTATATTTTAAGGCCAATCATATTGTGTGCTAACCCACCGTGGACAAAGTAAAACCAACATGAAGAAGTTTATCAATTTTTGGGTCTTGAAAAGGTCTTGAAAAAAGTCTTGATTTTTAAGTTGCATTGGCTGTGGGAACTCTGTCAAAAAGTTTTGGAATGACATGATTGCATGAAACATTTGTTTGTAAAAAGAAAAGGAGGCCTACTCATAATTCTTTCATTGATGTATTGAATAAATAAAGCACAAGTGGAGGAAACAGGCATAACCATGTTTACAAATTACAGTGGTTTAAAAGATATCATCTCACTTTTAAAAGTTTGGAGCTTTGGGGAAAATCCGTTTAAAATGCAATTGCCTGTATGGTTCTTTGTTTAAATTGTTATTGAATATGAGTAAAAAAAAACCTCCCTCTGTGCTAACAAGTGTTATTGTTTCTAATCTGTGATCTGAACAATCAACCGATCACCAATAGGTTTGATCATGAAAAGCCAACATGATCATGATTTAATATTTTTAGAACACCAATAGGTTTGATCATGAAAAGTCAGTATGATCATGATTACATGTTTTATGAAAATCGATGTTCATAGGTTTTGATCATGAAAAGTCAACATGATCCTAGCTTATTGATACACTGTATAGTGTACTGAAAATACACTGTAATGTAATAGAAATAGTGTGGCTACTGAACCCTTTAACTGCCATATGGGACCTTAAGTCCCATGACTGTACCTTGGGTCCTATGACTGACTTCGAATGCAAAAACAGGTCCTCACTTTAGCTTAAGGTGGCGCTATTGGCTAAGTCAAACAAATTAGATTTCCTTTATAATGAGATTATAGGCATTGGTGTGTAGATTCCAGAACTGAAAACTAAAATTCAATCGGAAGTTCGGTTGTGGAGATATTACATGTCAAAGTGGCTCACGACCAACAACTCTGGCAACAACTTACTTTTTATTTTCATTGTTTTTTACCATGCAGTGTTGCCAATATGGCAGCTAATTATATATGCATAACATATTAAAGTAAAGTTTTTAGATAGAAGGGGTTAAGTTATGTTGATGTAATTTGGTACATGGGTAGTACTCATTGAGAACTTAAAACGCACGGATGCGTTTAGCTAAGTTCCACTTGCATAATTAAACAGACACACTAATTAGAAAAGTTGATTACAGTCCTAATTAATTATGCAAATGAAAATTACCCAAACGCATCTGTGCTTTTTGAGCTCTCAACAAGTACTACCCATGTACCAAATTGCATCAACATATTTCCTTCTATCCGAAAACTTAACTTTTATATTTTATCATATATAATTAGCCGCCATATTGGCAACACTGCTTAGTAAAAAACAATGAAAATAAAAAGAAAGTTGTTGGTCCTGAGCCACTTTGACATGAAATATCTCTGCAACTGAATGTCCGATTGAAATACAATTTTTAGTTCTGGAATCTGCAGGAGAAGGCCTACAACACATCTCAATATAAAGAAAATCTATATCTAATGGTGCCACCTTGAATGTTTTTTCATGAAAAGTAGATAAAATTTGAGCTTTGACATATTTCATCACTCGCTATTAATTTTCTGTTCATTTTAATCAAGAAACATGAAGTACCGCACAAAAATACAACAAAATCCCATTCATTTACATATTTTTAGAATTATGATTTAAATTTGGCTGGCAAGTGTAAAACATCTAATTATCAAATAATTAACATTGTTTCTGCTCCAAAAATCTGTAAAATAAGTCAAACTATTACTTTCAAGGAAAAAAATCCTAATTTTATACCTTCAAAAATTCCAAAATGGTCGCCAAAATCCAAAATAGCGGCCAATTTGTTCCTTTTTCCTCAAATTGTGTGCATCTCATTTTCCAGTATTTTGCGAATAACATAAGGATTCAGGTGTCAAAATGTAGCTTATATATTTCCCCCTCTTTTTATAATAAAGTTATTTTACAAGGACCCCTGGAAAAGTTAAGTTTTATTGACAAAATGTTAAAATTTTGTATCTTATTATTTGAAACTACAAGTTTCCGTTGCCATAGCAACCACATGCATGACCGTATTGACTTACCAAGTTACTCATATATTTCTCCCTCTTTTTATAATAAATTGATTTTACAAGGACCCCTGGAAAATTAAGTTTTATTGAAAAAACGTTAAAATGTTGTATCTTATTATTTGAAACTACAAGTTTACGTTGCCATAGCAACCACATGCATGACCGTATTGACTTACCAAGTTACTCATATATTTCTCCCTCTTTTTATAATAAATTGATTTTACAAGGACCCCTGGAAAATTAAGTTTTATTGAAAAAACGTTAAAATTTTGTATCTTATTATTTGAAACTACAAGTTTACGTTGCCATAGCAACCACATGCATGACCGTATTGACTTACCAAGTTACTCATATATTTCTCCCTCTTTTTATAATAAATTGATTTTACAAGGACCCCTGGAAAATTAAGTTTTATTGAAAAAATGTTAAAATTGTGTATCTTATTATTTGAAACTACAAGTTTACGTTGCCATAGCTACCACATGCATGAACGTATTGACTTACCAAGTTGCTCATTGACCTTGTACATATGTTAGCTTTCTGAAAATATAAACATACTTTTCAGGTATAATTTTTGTATTGTATAGCCAATAGTTTAATTGGTAACATGTCATGATTATATATAATTATAGTTGCTCATTGACCTTGTACATATGTTAGCTTTCTGAAAATATAAACATACTTTTCAGGTATAATTTTTGTATTGTATAGCCAATAGTTTAATTGGTAACATGTCATGATTATATATAATTATACAGCGATGGCGATTTCTTAGAATAACTGTGTCATGTGTCAAGACATCAAGTCAAGATTGAAACAAAGATGTTTGATGGTCATGATGACTGCAATGACCATGATGATTGTGACATATTTTAGCCAGAATACTGTCAACTATTCATTGCGACCATTTTCAGAAATACTGTTATTAACAGTAATGACCACGATGATCATGGTGAATGGTGATGATGGCATTTGATTCATGTAAAATTGTATACTTCCCAGTACAATCCTTTAAAATTATCATGTTTAAATCATGTAAATGACTAAATATTGAAATGAGAAATCAGGTGATCATGATGATGCTCACAGTAATGAAACATCAAATATGTAAGTTAAACAATGTGGCTCTGTCAACCACCATCATAATCAATGCATATAATTACCTGTTTTTCATTATAGTATCAAGTTTTCAATAAAAGATGTTCTTTTTGCTGCTTTCCAGTTTGTGTTTCCTGTGTTTTCTTATTTGCTCCTTTATTATAGCTTAATCAATAATTGATTAAAATGTTCAAAATGGATTAAAATGTTAATCAACACGATTGATTAAAATGTTAATCAACTCTTTAAAAGAGTAAACAATTTAATCTGGCCAAGAGCAAAAGTTTAATCTGGCCAAGAGCAAAAGTTTAATCTGGCCAAGAGTAAACTTTAATCTACCTATATCGATTAAAAATTAATCCAAAATCGAGTAGTTCCCTTTTTACTACCGTGTCGATTAATTTTTTAATCTGGCCAAGAGTAAAACTTTAATCTACCTATATCGATTAAAAATTAATCCAAAATCGAGTAGTTCCCTTTTTACTACCGTGTCGATTAATTTTTTAATCTGGCCAAGAGTAAAACTTTAATCTACCTATATCGATTAAAAATTAATCCAAAATCGGGTAGTTCCCTTTTTACTACCGTGTCGATTAAATTTTTGCTCGTTTTTGAGCAATTTTTTTTAGCTGTGACGTATTATTGCAATTCCTGTTTAATGATCATGATGATATATCCTATCCCCAAATTAAATTAGCTTTTAATCATAACATCTATTTCTACATGTATATAATCACGATAGTGTCGTCTTCTTGGTTTATAACTGTCTCAATTTCAACGTAGGCTACTTGCACAACGAAATTGATACTCGTATATTACTTTTACCAGAAAACATTTTACAATCTCACTTAATTAGCATGATATTCACGAATTACTCTTCAAATATTTGAAGACTAACAGTTGCCAAGCATATGCGGTGGATTATAGCCGGCCCGTAACCGCGCGTTGTCCGCGATAAGGTGATGGAACGCGATGTCTGTGATACGTGGGTAGCATGTGTGCCGTTTGTGTCTTGGAGAAGAAAAAAAGGGAAACGAATATTTCTGCGTGACTGTAATACTCGTTTCGAAAGACACAATTTCACTGCGTGCATTTAGCACATACCATGACTGAAAGTGTGATATAGTATAGTATCTATATAGTATCAAGAGGTAATCAAGAGTTTGAAATGTTAGTAACAAGTGTAGGGCAAAGTCGCCAGTTTTCGGTCAGCGACTATTTTCGGTCACTTTCGCCAAAATCGTGTAATTGCATCGGTCGTCGCCATTTTAAAGCAATACCGGGCATCAACTATACGGCGTTTTTTTAGCCGTCAGTTTATAACGACGAGGTCATTTTCATTACAAGTGACCGAAAATAGGCGCTGACCGAAAACTGGCGACTTTACCATGTCCTCTAAGATTTCAATGCAGTGCCAGTTTATTCTTTCATGTACACCTGTTTGAGAAAGTAAAGTATGCGAGTGTGTAAATCTACCTGAGACGATTAGGTGAATACATACGCAGACGACATGGTTGAATACAGTGGACCTGTATATCAAATGTAAAACATTAAATAATGTAGGGAACTGCAAGTATTTTGAAACACAGACAAGAGGACACTTCATCAAAATGTATCATTCCGTATAATAGGCCTATATAACATTATTGAATGCACCAATATGGCGCAGCGTGTCCCAAAAAACTGGGTTCAAAAGTTTGCAAGCTTATAACGAAATAAGTAGGACACATAGATAGTTTATATTTCAGGATATCAAATAAAATATACCTGATCTTAATTGGGTAAATTCAGAGACCAATCCAATGTAAACTTTTTGAAATACAAAGATTTGAATAGAGCGTGGTCAGAACCCATTTGTCCCGATTTATGGAATAAACCATCCGTGCGTTGCATGACACACATTTTAAATCACTAACTGTAACAAGTAATGTAAAACAACTATACCTTGATAGTTTAACTACATTACGTATGCTAAGAGTAAAAGCAAGATATACCAACAGGGTATGGGGAAACAGGTAATAACAAGGGAGAATAACGCGATAAAACAGATAAATAACAAAAACAATAACACACACAAATGCACTGGGACAAGCAATGAAAATTGCTGTGCAATGAAACAACAAAGATGTATTGTTACCATATATCTTTGTTGTTTCATTGTTGTTGTTACCATATATCTTTGTTGTCCCAGTGCATTTGTGTGTGTTATTGTTTTTGATATTTATCTGTTTTATCGCGTTATTCTCCCTTGTTATTACCTGTTTCCCCACACCCTGTTGGTATATCTTGCTTTTACTCTTAGCATTTTTACATTTTCGAGATATCCTCTTGTATCAGTTTTCTGATCCTTGGTGTGTTTTATTCCTAGTTCCGTTGGATTCATCTTTTTACATTTTATACATTACGTCTGTTCTTGGAATGATCCAAGATCCAAGGAATGAAGATGAACCTAAAAGTACAATATACTTCAGTATGGGGTCTTATAGCTGATAAAATGTGACGTTCCCAATTATATTTAATCATTGATTACATTACAGATTATTGTTTTAGCGTTCAAAGATGCGCGATTCAAGTAATAACACGCCTATTGTCATGATTGTAGCCAGTATAACCCATAACGTGCATTGTATATATGTCGATGTACTTTAATGGACGAAGTAATGTACTTAGTACTTAAAATAATATAAGGCTAATTGGTGCCTGTAATTTTCATATGGACACATTTAAAACAAAACGTACATGCTTCTATAAAATGTGACATCAAGCCGGATCGAATATACACTATGTTTCAACAAAGGAAGATTGTATTGTTAACGTTGACAAAGAAATAATATATATATTTCTAAATTTCTAACAAGTAACAGCGAGGCAGATAACTACCGCAAATTCCACAGCTCAAACAAACATAACAAACCTCGACTCATATCCCAACTTAAAATGCAAGGACATGAGCCGGTGCGGGACTCGAACCCGTGACCTTTCGAACTTAACAAGATAAGAATTTATGTTTCACCATCCAAAAAACAGCGTTGTTAAGGTATCAATTAAGGAATCTTCCGAATCGTATCAATTCCTAGAATTATCACGTAACTGTAAATGTACCGAAACATGATACGTTATATCGCTTGTTTGAGGCAATCACGTCAATTTGTTGGGCGCGAATGCCAAAGCGCACGTTAATACTACGCGTAGTTGAAGCGTGGCAACCTTTCATACACAAAATGTACCACTACCTTTTGCGAATTTTTTTTGGGTACCAATAAAAAACCTTGGTCAGCCCCCCGTAAATTTTAATCCTGGATCCGCCACTGATAATCATATCTAGGACGTTCTGTCTATTCTGGGCAGCCTGTATAGGTTTTTGGCCATCCTCAATCTCGGGTGCCTGTAACCAAGAGTTTCGACATTTTTGTGTAGGTAAACCTCCTCTTTTACTAGCTCCCCCTGCACCCTATCTCGTCTCGTCTCGAAACCGCAGTACACTGCACGTGAAGTTTTCAATCATGGGGTTATTCCTAATACAATTCAACTACAGATATTGCTTCTCTTGCATTTAAGGCGTGTGTGCCAGTAATGTACGCGTAGTACCTCATCGGTACAAATGCTGCCATTCTTTCAGCAAGTTCAGGATATGCTTTTACTTTTCGGACATCCAATACAAGGAATCTTGGTCACACGCACTAAAATTCCCACTGAAATTCCCACTGATCCCCTAGTGACGTAACAAGTGACGTCCGCGACTCTTAACCTACCCACATAACCCCACCCAAGCCCCAAACACACGAACCGTTATTTGCATTGTTGTATAATGTTCAAGGTTTATTTTCCTATTCCGCATTTACCTTCAAATTGTTACCACTACTTAAGCAACACATATAGCATAAACATGACTCATTGTCTTACAGTGTTACATGTATATTTCCATTTTCAATTAGCTATCAACATAGCGACGAAATTCGTCGAGTTTCTTTTAATCCACAATAACTTATAAGACTATATAATTATTTTCAGCCCGTTTGTACTTTTCCGCGCTGTTTTCACCTCCCCGCACCACCCATCTCTATACCACTGAGGAAAACACGTATACTACTATTTCATGACCAATCCATTTCTCTATTCGACTGTTTAAAAGTATTCGTTTCAATGATCGCTCATCCACGCCATTTCACAGCACACTCTTTATACCCACCTATTATCTCATTCCCGGCCAATTTACCGCGTACTTCTATCACGAGTGTGTCTGTAAAATTACAACTATCTATCTCAATCCGTACAGGTATGCCGAATCATTAATATCTTTGACACTACCACTCTTATGGTTTTTGCTAGGTTTACCGGCTCGTCTTTTGAAGAAATAAAAACCTCGGGCACTTTTTGTTTTCATCTTTCGGCGGGTTTTTTTAAACAGCCGATGGAAATAGCGAACAAACGTTATGATACTTACATTGCGGACACGCCTTTAATTACCTTTTAGTTTTACGGGTATAAAGTTTGACATTGTTATTTTTAAAGAAAAGAAATAGAACGTTATTATAGCGAACGTCAACATTTTTATTTAGCATTCTTGGCTGGACATGGCGATTTTAATAGCTTGAGTAGAGTATGAAACACAAATCGCTTGACAGGTTCAAAAGACAAGTCGCTCATGCATTGAATTGAAGTCAACTTCAGCGATAGGTTGGTTGATTTGATCGGGCCCGATTTTCAGCAGTCGCTGTTGAAGTTCTTGTGATCAACCAATAACGTTAACAAACTCGCCATCAGGAACTATACAGCGTCGCTCAACGATCCTACAAATACAATGCTGTTTACGGCAACAGTATCCTTTTGTCATCCTGACTCCTGAATATACTCCAGAGAAAAGTTTCTCTTAACACTTTCCACGCGGCAGTCGGTTGCAGACGACATTCCAAAATTTCACAAAATGTTTCAAAAATGCCAAAATTATTAAATTTCATCACCATATTTGGAATCACCATGAGAAATGCATTAAAATAAGTCCAAACATGTTTAGAATTGGCTCAGAAATTCTTGTGATTTACTTATAAAGTTGGGAAAGGCTTTTGAAACATCTGTTTTGTATATAGTGTAAAACAAATAGCCGCATAGAAAGTCTTAAAGAACTTTAATATATGTGATTATATTCAAGAATAATTACAATTGAATGGATCCAGATATGGTTCTTTACCTTGGACAACTATTTTAATCTCTGTTTAGAATTAGAGGAGTAGGCAGAGTTGTTCTACGTAAAAAACAATAATACCGAACGCATTTATGCCACACGGGTACGGTCTCATTCTCAAACAGACATACTATACGGTATAGGCATTTATTTAATCAAATTTGTACCTTTAATTGCCCACGTTTGACAACTTTTTCTCTTGTCAGTATCGGATAACCCACGAACATTCCATCCAATCCCGTGCGGTGAGTACGCCATGCGTCGGCGTAATGCGTATAGCATAACTGCATAAGCACACATGAAAATCACAGTAGACGCACTGCAGAAGTGCGCGTTATGGAACTGTATTAATTAGCGTTACCACCCACGCACTGCGCGAGAGTGGTCACGCTAATTAATGTACGCCGTGTTAAACTTCTCTGAGACCCAATAAGAAATGCTCTTAGCTGTTTTTAAAAGAATTTCTTCTATTAAAAGAAATAATGGAATTCATTCTCCATACACTTGATGATGTCACAGATACACAATCAACATGAGTAATGTCGCCATAATGTCCTTACTTGAAAGTAGACCGGTTATGACAAAATATTGTTATTATCATTAATGAACGCTAATCAAATGAAAGGTAAACACAACATGCAATTGCATCATTCTTTTAACAAGAACATCTATAACATTAATGTTTCTGGTATCTTGTTGTGTTTTAATCATTCTTAATCACGATGTATCCTACTCGAGCTGACAGTCTAATAAGAATGTATTTTGTTATTAAAAGTTATTCATAAGCAGCTCATTAATTTCCAACCAAAGTAGGACCTCGGTATCTGCCAAATTTAATTTAATCAAATATATGTTGACACTTTCCACGCGGCTATTATGTTTACCATACACAAAACAGATTTTTCAGAAACCTTTCACAATTTTTCTCGTCTATCTCAAGGATTGCTTACTTGCTTACTTGCTTAATTCGAGTTGTGCTCTCGATCTACAATGGCTCTCCACACTTTCCTGTCCTGCATTGCTGTCTTTAAGTCTCCTACATCCAAACCAGTGTCCTGTTTAAGCACATCGATGTAAGTTAGGGCAGGTCTTCCAGGTTTCCTTCTCCCATGCTTTGGTATCCAGTGATACAAGGATTACTGAACCAATACTAGGCATGTTTGTACTTATTTCAATGTATTTCATGTGGTGTTTCCAAATATGGTTATGATATTTACCAATTTTGACATTTTTGAAACATTTTGTGAAATCTTGCCGCGTGGAAAGTGTTTAAGTCATCGTAAGTGTCGCACAGGGATCATCGAATGTCGATAATTAGATACCTTCCCGCGTTTTTCGAATTCTCGGAATAATTTCAAATTAAGGTGACACCTTTTTCGCCCTACTTGGGTTTAAATTAATTACATATTATGAAGTGCATTCTGCGGTTCTGAACTACGTGCCCATATCCAAATAAAAAGAATAGTACTTTATTAGGTTATTGGTATATTAGGAAACACATCATGCCATTCTTTAAATTACAATGACAATTTCGAGTCATTGTCATCACACATGGTGTTTATTCGTAAAAACATGTAACAGACGCAAGTAGTGTACTTCAATGCATTATTGGGGAACATGCACTCTTGTATTCTGAAACTCCTGAATACATATTGCATCACCATACAGTTATTTGTATGTTTGCTAAATTAAACATTGTGCATTTAGAGAAGATATTTAGTGACACAAAAATGTGTAGTGATAAATACGTAAGCTCTATTGACATAACATGTTCTGTGGTTGGATCGTACAGCTGCCTTTGTTTCAAGTATGTGTATAGTTTAATACATTCATGTTCACTCCAACAACAGGTGATTGTATTTTACTTAACCACTCTCCTACAATAAGCAGGCCTACTGTACAGTTTGGTACATTCATCCTAACATCTGGTGATTGCATTGTACTGTCTTCATTGTTTCACGTATGTGTAAAGTTTGATACATTCTTCGATCCGCGCGTATATCCAGATATAACAGGTGAATCTATTGTTCTCGCGTCTGTTTGTGAATAATTACAGTTTGGTACATCATAAGCTTTACAGGTGTAAAACAACCGGTGAAGGTATCGCACTGCCGATTGTGTTGCAAGAATGCATTAGGTGTGTTACATTAATCGCTTGCAAAATGAATTGATACCAGTATCAGGGATACTATTAACTTTGGGATAGGAAAGGCGTATACTAACGTACGTAGCGAAAACGGTCCTTTTGAATAAATTATGATAATCGTCTGGAATGCGTCGGTGACCGGCGTTTAACGCGTTTAACAATGTTTAACCAGGTTTAACTGCATTAAACGGCATGTTAGTCAGCATAGGTTTGGGGGCGCTGTAGATTTAAACAGACGACGGTGGCCACGCGAAACTTAAATTTTGAATTCGTAGTGAATATTACACGTAATCGCGAATTTTAAACCGATCATTTTGACAAATACATCATAATTAGAAGGATTTTTATCGTTAACCGGGCGATGACTGTTAAAAATAATTCAAAATGGTGCACTCCTGTTGCCAAATTGGGTCGTCTGAGAGACGCGTGGCCAGCGTTGCGTCGTCTGCTACAATCACGTCTGCAATCACGCCTGATCGGTATAGCGCCACCAATTCTATGCTGACTAAGTTCAATTTAAAAGTGGACCCGATCGGCAAGCTCAGTGGCATACCCCTGCCAGTATCGTATGTCTTGCACTAAACAGACTTATTTGATACTTTAAGCATAAGAGTAAATCACAGGTGGGGTGGGGTGGTGGTGGGGGGGGGGGGGTATATCCCCAACCATATTTGACCATGGGGGATGGCCTATGCAATCACCCCCCCCCCCTCCCCCTCCCCCCCCCATGTTATGCATGATAAAGTGCTCACTGTAATAGAAATGTCTAATTTAGAACAAATTAAGCTAATTTAGGCAATTTTTACAATTAAAGCCAACATTTTAGCGCGCTTCTCGCACAATTTTCACCCAATGCATTTTGTTCGCGCTTTGCACGCATTTTCCCACCAAATCTTTTTTTTCTCGCCACCGTTCCCCCCCCCCCCCCCCCCCCCCCCCCCCCCCCCCCTAAAAAATGTTGAGGCTGGTGGCGCAACTGGTCAATTAGCCACTGGCTTTTAAGCATTAATCACATATCGTGCATATTATGCCTATGAACATGATGAAACGAGTACTCGTCTTTTTTTCTTGGATACGAAAAAAAACCCGATGACACCCACTACAGACAAGTTAGACACCGCGATTACCACCTTATTACGGACAACGCACGGTTACGGGCTGGCTATAATCCACCGTATGCTTGGCAACTGCTTAGTCCTCATATTTAAAGAGTAATTCGTGAATATCATGCTAATTAAGTAAAATTGTAAAATATTGTTTGGTGTTAAAAAATTGTCTTCATTGTTCGAAGTACCTCGGAATGGGATCAAAATTCAACACATTAACAACAAAAAGGGACGAGTGTGATATTAAATAAATAAACCATACTACGAGGATGTTTATGATTAAGACGTAAATGAATTGTCTATTTCTACTGATATTTAGCCATAAACAGTCGCGCTACAATGGGAAGAAACAATTCTAGTGACAACGCCATTAGTTTGAGTACAAATCATCTGGAGATTCGTCTCTCAGTTCCAGGTGCAAACGGCAAGTGCAAAGGCGTGTATAAAAGTCGATTCGTGATCAAATTGAAATTGGAACGTCTTTTATTTTACTTGAACTCAATTATTAAGAGGTTATTGGTTTCCTTAAAATATAATTATACGATAGAATGCGCGTGACAGGTGAACGCTCTACAATTCAATACTAAAAACTACAATACAATTTCGTATGCCATACTCTCTAAACAAATATCATGTCTTAAAGTAGAACACTGACATTCATAATCCGCACTGTTGCATTGTGTGTCAAAACCTGGATGAATAGAAGCCAATCTAGGGATAAATGGTTCGTTGATAAAACAATCAGTGCATGACTATGCATTCTGGCCTCGTCTGCTAATTAGTAGCTAAGGCCAAAGAAAATTGTTATGTTGTCCTCGACCGCCCGCTCGTCATTTTAGGGCCGCTCCGATTTTTTTTGATTTTTTTAAATCGTTTTTTTTTTTAAAAATCAGATTTTCTTTTTTCTTCAGATTTTTTTTTCCCAGTTTTTTTTCAGTTTTTTTTCCAGATTTTTTTCAGATTTTTTATTTTAACAGTTTAAATGGCATTAATATTAAATTAAGTGTTTATAACATATTTGTGCGGCTCTTAGAGTGATTTTAACTTCTTGTTGGCTGAACTTTGAGCTTCTGCTGGTAAAAGAAAATTAAAATAAATTAAATTAAATTTAAAAAAATCCGCCCGCCCGCCCCTCCTCTCTGAAAGCTGTGGAGGACAACATAACAAATTTTTTTTTGGCCTAAGGTACAGAAATATAAATGAAGCAATGAGCTGGACCGATCATTTAAGTTTTAAAAAGAATCATCGTATCGAATCGGGGCTGGTTTTCTTCTATTTTGAATGCCGAGGTCACTAAACATAAGGTCAAGTCTGTTGCTTTCATTATGACACAGATTACAATTTTAAGATATTCATAAACTTACTGATTTTCGACGGCAAATTAATATACCCTATTGATTAGATTCAAAAGTTGAGAGACTCACGTTCTTGGTAATGTATTTTAACTAATATTTCTGCCCCTTCGCTGTGGAACAGCCTCCCAAGAAAGTTTCAAGAAGGTTTTGAACTTTGAAGTCTCATTCAAACCATCATACTGACTCTGTTTGCATTAGTTTATTTTGTTTAGGTTTCATGGTGCTTTGATTTTTTTCTGGAAAGGCGCCTTATAAATGTTGTTTATGTATGTTTATGTGAATATGTACATATGTAAAGAATTAATGCACCGAAGAAAAAAACGTGAATATCCATTCAGTTACAATGACCTACGATGTCGGTCAGTAATGTAACATTTGTGATAGAAAAGAAGAAACTATACACTTTTCCATCGAGCAGAGTACAAAACGTAATCTATAATTGTTGCATAAACAAATGCTAAATACCTTGACCATTATATTGTAATATTAACTCAATTCTTTTAAAGGTAGATGACCCGATCACATTTTCGTAACACATAATTATTTCAAACATACGGAGATTTTCATATCATATGAAAGCTCGTATTTTTCTCATCATCATACTGAAATTTGACGGCCTAAATCGGTATAATTACGGAGAAATCGATGAAATAACGTTGAATTACCGCGAATGGTGGTAACCACCGATATAGTTTGTGTACTACTCAATGGGTACAGTTCACAGCATCTTGTGCGTCTTAATAAGAACCATTAGAGCTATGCAACTCAAACTTTGGAACACGACTTTTTTAAGGATGACCTTTCATGTAGAATAGAAAACTTCAAGTTGAAAATCGGAACATCTACCTTTAAGACTCAATTTTTTTCAAATTTAGTTATGAAATGAATCAAGTTGCAAATCAAATATGTGTGTCAAAAACGTTGCATACGCACCGTAGCCTCATCATAACCAGAAATAATGTACAAGATCAACTGGAAATTGCAGGTATTTATTATCATAGGAATCAAAAGTCATGCAGTATTAATAATTGCACTTGAGAATGGAATGATGAATTCACATAATACCATTGGTTTTATTGAAATGTCTGCTGCGGGGTCTGCTGATACCACGATATGGTAGATTTTACAATAAATACCAACTTCTTTGAACTTTAAACTGGTTCAACATATTTACAATACAATAGCAGACAAATATCATAGTATAATGGGTATGTTATTTGAAAACAATAATAGGATTACGCTCCGAGTCAAACACAACAATAAAACTCTCAGGTTCACTGAAGGAGCAGTAAAATCAGACATTCCCCTGCCATTCCATGCAAACTAGGATAGCGCCCTCTAGAGTCAGAGCAAAATCTTTACCAAGCTTTCACTGATGTGTGTATAGAGTTATCTTCAGTAGATAGCAGCCCTAACATGAATTGCCGAACTAAAGGACTGTGCATAGGTGTTTTAGTATACAATTTCTATGTATCGTCTATGCTACACAGAAATGATGCGACTAAATAATATATTCTAGTTTATGTATAGATATTTTGAAAGAATATTATGTTCTTCACTTATGTTGAGTTTCGCCGTTGTAGTTACAGATTGATCTGTCTATCAGCCTTTGATGGGAGCCATACAGATTGATACATACATCAACACACCCCGGCTCTCTAGGACATGAAAGTTTGATGGACGAGACCTGTCTGCAACAAAGCAAACATGCCGGTAAAAACAATATTCCTCGCGCTACTTGTGCGAGTTATTATTTATATCACTACAGCCAATATGATGTAATATAAATAGCCAGCGAGATTTTGCGCTTGCTTGTTGTAAGTATAATGAGATAACAATATGTTGATTTACAGTTTTCGATTGTGCGTTTGAGATGGTTTGTAGTTAGTGCTAAACATTGGTTGAAGATAAACGTGGTCTGTTTGGTATCCTCTTGTCGTCATTTTGTTCATAGTTTAACCAGGGCTCGGTCGCATGTCATCAATACAGTGTGAGAATTGGCGTATAACTTAGGCTTGAATACAGGCCACCCGTGATTGGATACGGCGAGTCACGTGGTCTTTTTACGGCAGCTCGATTTTCGTGATGTCGAGTAGCGGCACGGCAGCATATCAACACTCATTTATCATAACCCCGAAGTACACGCCAGCGGATTTAATTCGCTGCGTTCACTGATAGCAAAACAAAATAGTGGCCCGTGTGTTCAATAGTGGTTTTTTCGACTCGCTCCAGCAAATATATAGCCTTTTGCTACTGCTGTGTGTATTGACATGGAGAAATCTTCGGCAGCCGTGGGGTCTACTTACGTTGACTACCCAGATCATTCAACGATGTATTCAAGTATGAGGAGTCTTGACTATGTAGGCTCGATGCCGCAGAATTTGAACGTTTACCACAGTGCAGGCAAACATTACGGGGCCTTGGATTTTACAAGCGCAGGAGCGCAATCTCAAACTAATTGTTTTTCACATTTATCTGACACTCACCACTCTACGAGTCAAAGACTTCATGATTTTAGTGCTGCGGCGTCAGGTTGCACAACATTAAATTACATGTATGGTGCGGGTACAGGTTATCCATACGCATCTGAAGCCAACCATTATGCCCAGCACCCCGGGAACTCTGAGAGTCCAGACTATCCAACACATGCCCAGAGACATCCAAGTAGAAGCAGTCCTCCACCAACTTCTCACACACATAATTACAACGGTAGCTACACCAGCGAAAGCGCTACTGTTTTGAATGCAACCTCAACGACGGGAGCGACAATTACGGGACAAGAGCAGCAAACGACGACAGAATCACGCCCCGTAAGTAACGGGGACGCAGGGGACCGACACACCGCCTCATCACCAGGTAGCGACCAACCGGCAGCTCCCGGTGACGCAGGACTCTATAAGTGGATGCGAATCAAACGTAACCCGCCTAAAACAGGTAACTAATCTCCATCTTAACTCCAAAAAAATTATCGTGAAACGTAAGATACAGTAACTACTTCTATCCATCAATAGCCACTTTACGGTGAGCTACTACCCTGGAGCGTCCTACCGCCGTGCGTATCGCGCTGTTCACTATATACCCGCAGCCGTAAATTGCCCCTAAAACCGCCTCACCATATTTTGATTTTTCTTCCCCCGATAAGATCTATCAAAATATCACTAACACTTAAGATCTACAAATTAAAATTCTCTCAGCGCTTGTTGTTGTCGATGTAGAATTCAGTAAAAAGCGAAACTGTTATCATCCAAGGAGACAAAGGTTAAAAGCATTTACACATATTCTAGCTTGGAGGCAGGTGAACTAATAGTGATCGGGGAATTCTCGCTACCAAAATGTCCTAATAGTTCTATATAACACCACTTAATATGCACGTGCGCTTATCACAACATATTTTTATAGAACAGCCTCATCCGATATTCCACTTTTCTTAATACTTATGTGTTGGTTTTAAGGAGACATTAGCTATTGTTTTGCCGGGAGGATTTTTGTGCAACAGTTAATAGCTTTTTTTCTGGGATAGAATGTTTAACTTACTACACATCTAATTGGTTTAGGTTACACGTGTTGAATGCACATCTTAAAGGCATCTGTAATGCTATATCATCCATACCAATAGATAACAAAAAATTGTAGATCAACTTGATTTATAGAGATTATTGCTTACATCTATGTAAACTTTATAAACACTGGAAATGCCAAGACATAGATTAAGAACAGTTGCTAACTATAGTAAAATATGTGCATCAAAGTTCAAATAGGCTTTTCTAATTAATTTTCTTATTGTCTTATAATGTTCCACACATAACCACCTGTATACATTTGCTAGGTATTCTATTGTATGAGTTAACTAACGCTATTTGCGAGAAAGAAATACAATATTGTATAGAGGTTATCCACGTAGTCATGCACAACGGACTACTAAGGGGAATCGCACCCGGCATATTCTACATTCAATTGAATAGGCGCCTGACGTCCAATTCATTGCACGAACCGTGTTACCAAATGGGCCTACATATCATGAAACAGGTGTGTCTTCTTTCTGAAAAAATTGAACACAGTTTTTATTCCCGAAAAGATGGCACCTAATAATGATGAATTACAAACACATATATAAAATATCCTGCTTCAAAAGCAATTGATATGATTATTCGAAGCCAAGGGGCTAGCATTCTACCTGTAGGAGTATCACCAGAACTCTTCACTCGACACAACAAACATAGTCGTGCACCAACCCATGTGAGGACCCGTATTAAAACACGTTTAAAAAAGTATAGAAGTTACAGTCAATCTGAGGACATTTTTTTTTTTACCATACTTGTAGGGACATTTGTATGGTATGTGTATTGACGTCTAATGGAGGACATGGTCATACACACTTAGAGGGGTGAGGACCCTACTCATATACGTTTTTATGCATGAAAAAGAGAGGACTTCAAAAAAGGTCCTCACATTTTTTTTTTGTATATCAAAGGTAGCATTGCCGGCTGGTAGGGACAAAGGTCCTCGGATTGGCGGGTTCAACATTACTAATATATGTTTATACAGAACATTTTGTTGCACCTAAAATACGTAGAACATGCTCCACTATACATGGACATGTTAACTGTAGAACAAAACAAGTAGTTGTTCTACATTTAACATGTCCATTTATTAGTGGAGCATGTTCTACCTATTTTCAGGTGCTATATACAAATAGTTTTCTGTATTAACATACATTAGTTGTGTCGAGTGTATAGTTTTGGTGATACTCCTACAGGTAGAAGGCTAGCCCATTGGCTTCGAATAATCATACATCAATTGTTTTTTGAAGCATGATATTTGATCATGTTTGTATGCTAGTTTTACATTGATAAAGTTTTATTATGCATCAAATTGTGAAAAAGTCGTATCGCCATTTTGATCATTCTAATTGACTGATCTTACTCAGCGTCTTAATACTGTAATACACGTACAAAACCCTTAACAGAAAAAGGCAACGGTAATTATAATATATATCGAGGGCTCGGAACCACAAGGCCTTATCTCCATTTTGACCATTTTGAGAAAAAGACTATTGAAGATTTGTAAACACATTGATGGAGATAGAGATGAGGCCTTGTGATACTACATAGCTATAACTTTGAAAGAGGTTGTGTTATGGAGATAAGGCTGTGTTACTGGAAAGAGAATTTCTTTCTAAAAATGTTGATACCAAAATCTCATTTTTGAAAAATGGAGATGAGGCCTTGTGTTTCTGAGCCCTCGATATAATTCATTTCTGAACCAATATAATTGTGATGAACTAATATGATCTATGATACAGTAAATGTTAGATTGATTTTTTTTCTTCACAGTGGTGCAATTGATGTTCAATACTTTATATGAAATATTACTTTAAACTATAAATAATAATGATAATAGTAATAATAACAATATTTTTAATATAATTGAAATTACTCTATGTAAAACACCTGTCATCGTACAGACATAATGGGTAATGTTCCATGACGACCGCTTTCATGGAGATCGTATAGAGATTGCATTATAACGTTGATATTCATAACATCATTAGGCAGAGTGTGTCATATCAAAGACACAATGAAATGTGCATGGCCGGCTACAATATTCTAAATCTGTTAGGTCTCATGCTATTATGAAAGCAGTCTAAAGATGCTCAAAGCAATATGAGAGAGAAGCGGTGAATAATATGTCATCAATAATACAATGAAACAATAAACATGTGCAAAGTGAAACAATGATCTACCGTACATCCATGAGCTATATAATAGGCCAATATATAACCACGATCTAAAATAATGAAGGAAAAGTGATGTCAAACAAACATGAGATGGAGAAATGATCTGACATAGATTTATTGTATATCATTAAGGATGTTTGTACCACGTGTGATTATGCTTTTGTCTGACATGTTTGATCTCATCCTGCGAAATTATACACTTTTGGTCTATATCATACCCCCCGCCCCCCCCCCCCCCAAAAAAAATGCTAAAACAAATCAATCTCTCTCCATTTTTCTAATTTTTTTTATCCTAAAAGATAACTCGACATCATACACCGGACGAATAATCCATATAAGTAGCTCGCCTCTCTCCATACCCCTTGCCACTCGATATAGTCAAGTGCACATCACTTGAGAATGAAATCCACGAGATCCTCTCTCTCTTTTTTTTCTTCTCTTGCCAACACCACTTAAAATGGCATCATCGTCTAAATGCGATGACTTCATGACCAGGGTTGTGGTTGCCTTGTATCGAGGTGTCAGTGCCAGAATGTGTCTATAACTAGTAGCTGCCGTGTGTTTTATGCCATACAAATATTATGTTGAATCCTTAGTAGTTACTAACTTGGCAACAACGGGCAGCGATTGTAGGTTAAGTACCGGGATATCCGTAGGTGCGATAGCTGCTTTGAGTAACAAATTGTGAAAATTATACGTAAATTCTAATGAATCCTCCTATCTTAACACAAGGCAGCCACTACACATATGGCTCTCTTGCGCCAAAACTCTCGATATAACGTTAGTGTTACGACTGAACGGTTAGCGCAATAATACTCCACCGTCTTTAACGGTATATGCTTTGACATGAAAGACTGACGCTATAATATCATCTATATACAAAAGCTCCACGAGAGAGTACATCAGGCTATCACAGTTTATTATTACCATGCCATGAGCGTAGAACGCCCCGTAAAATTAATATAGTAAAGGTCTGATGTATAAAGTGGTCTTCCAATCTATTTGTCCACTAGATATGTGCGATGCAACGAGAAAGAGAGAGCAACATAACGGACAATCGTTTTCCATCTGGTTAATTGATAATTTCGTACTTTTATATATATTGATATCGTGATATCACTGAGAATTAACCAAATGAATTTGTTTTTGTTTTGATTTTTTCCTTTGTCACTTTAAAATAATGACTGATGATTCCTTAGGAATCTATATGAACATAACACACAGAATTGTTTAATTAAACTTGGACGCCAACAAATGGTTGATAGCTCGATCTGATAATATTGCGTTTATAATCATGGAAATGAGAGCGACTGAAACAATCACGAAACCAAGAGTGCATATATCGAGTATCAATACTGCATAATCTGAAGAATTTAAAACATACCACAAAATATTGAGTGAATGTGAACACACATGATCAATCTTAATTGAGTTTTTGTAGGGTTTTTGGAAAGGTGATTGCTTTGAAAAGTATGTTCCTCGAACCACTGTTGAAGCTTTACAGGCTTTCTGGTCTCGCATGGGTGTCTTGAGATTATTTGTCTGCAATCATATGCCATTGTATTGTATACGAAGACAGGACGTAAAGACTGGCCATCCAGAGTTATGTTGTTGCTCTTAGTTAACATAATCATATGCTATCTTCAGTAGATAGCACTGGACAAACAGTGCTACATTTTACATTGATAATGGTGCTTAATTGTTACAAAATTACACTTAAGACAGAACTTCGAGTTGGTTGCTGATCTGTTGCAGTTAATTATGATAGATAGACCATAGATAGACCAGTACATTATCACTGCTTGACAAGATTGACTTGTTTGATTCAACATATTAACCATCCTAGCTTATCACTGATATGATATGATTATCTCTAAAGCTCCGTGTACAGTCCATGCATGATATGAGGATAATCAAGCGTAACTTTACCAGCCGGTTATAGAGCCATGATTAGGGGAACCTTTTATTAAAGTTCATCAATTATGAACAAAACGCTCGCTCTTTAGTGCATTACACTACCGTTAGGTTCATGTGCATGATTAATATTAGATCAGTCACAACAACTATTTTGTTGCATTAGAGAATTATCTCGAATGGTTTGGGATCATCGGGTTGAGAGAGTGGTTTATGCGCGGTTTATGACGCAGTGTGCTTCATACACTCGACCTTAACACGTACATGTACTAACACCCCACATACTAGCAAGAGCGACATTACTCTTTGTGTTGTGCACCTATAAAAAAAGGGATCTGATGTAAAAAAAAATAGGTTAGTTTTTGGAAGATTATTGTTGATACATGCACGGTATATGTCAAAAGGGCTTCTTTGTGATGTGATTCAGCCATAGCTTTTGACACTATAGAAAACTACGTTAGAGTGCATGCTAGCTTATGTAAACCAGTATCCCTTCTATCTTTTGATATTTTTAGATACTTAGATTCGATATTACAAGATTAGTATTATCATAATCTTCATACTGTTGAGAGAAAAAATGAGAGCTGCTACTAAGTCTTGCCCAGTGGCCGTCTCATCAATCCCAAAACTGCTCTTGTTTTGGTAATCTACATCAGAGTTTCAGCATGGAGAGGGTTTCAGTCCTGTTGGATTTCGCTTTCAGGCAGCGCAGCCTCAAGTGTCTAGCCACTACGCTTGCCTGCGGGCTAGGATTAGTCTTGGGTATCAGTACATGAACGCCAACAAAGAATAGCAAATTTAGCGTGAACAGGTTTCTAATTCTAACACCTTAGCTGAGAAAATTGTTGGCAACCGGTATCCTATATTATTATTTACTGTAGCATCAACCCCGCGTGCTATGCGAGCTTTTCTGATACGATAAGATTTTCTGAATAGGAGTCAGAATTTTAAGCAAATATATTTGGATGGGTGCATTGTCAATGGTACAGATTTAATACATAGATACTATGTGGAGTTGTCACGTGAGCACATACCAAAGAAATAAAGCCGTGACCTTAAAAGCAGATCAACATACCTTACTTGTGTATCTTAAACAAGGTATTGCCCGTAGTACCTTAAGTGCATTCTAAAAATAGACTCACAAGGGTTAACTTGAACAGGTTACATATATACACCTGATAATACCCACACGTCTTGCTGTAGGAAATCGTGAGACAGATAATGTCCCGATGCCAAAAGGTACTGACTATCCTGCGCCTGATCATTGCCACTTCTAAAGACATTGTAACTGGTCCTTAACTCTTAAAATCAGTCTTGATCCTTCAAACCTTGTATCTTAAGCATAATTTGAGAACAGCCTGACAGCACATTTTTAGATGTTACTGACATATTTTAAAGTTAACAAGAAAGAGAGTGGAATATTAACTGAGTGAATAATCCCAACACAAATCTATTCGCATTGCTGAATTACCCACAACAGCCCAAAGCTATGGTTATAATTATAGGAAAGACAGGGATTACTAAAACAGCTTGGAAGAGCTTGTTATAGAGAGCAACACAACGTAGCAAAAATTAAATATTCTCTTTTTGTTTTCAAATTTGGTCTATTTCACATGTAATGAAATGAGCAGTCATATTCTTGTACCAAACCATTTTTTTTACCATTGTAACTAGATTTAACTGATACGGTTCACACCGTTTAAATAGTGTGTTGCTATTAATGGGTGTTCGCCCACGGTTTAAACTGTGTGTTTCTATCAATGGGTATTCCCTGATCGTTCCATCTGACTTCATCACCTCTCTTGGCATTGCTTCTATCTCTCTCAGAGGCTGTCTATATGATCCCATGTTACACCTGAGGTCTATCACTGACGTACATCACCGGCACGACGAGCAGCGCAAGTCATGCCCTGGTGTCCTCCTTATTTGTAAGTGCAAACCCATTTGCAGCGAGCGAGACATAACCCTTGTTCATTACAAAGCGTTCGTGTACTTCGTGACGTCAGGGTGCATAATTGTGTGATCGGTAAAAAGTCATCACTCCTCTATCCAGATCTATCCATGTATTGCCATTTGCTACAGATATTTATAATGCTAGATTGTTAATACTTTCCACGCGGCAGGCGTCTGCAGACGACAATTCCAAAATGTCACAAAATGTTTCAAAAAATATCAAAATTATTGAATTCAATTACCATATTTGGAATCATCATGAGAAAGCATTGAATTAAGTACAAACATGCATAGTATTGGTTCAGTAATCTTCGAGATACATTTTGAAATTTGGGAAAAGGGTTCTGAAAAATCTGTTTTGTATATGGTAGAACTAATAGCCGCATGGAAAGTGTTAAAGGTGCGAACAATTGAAATTGATACTTATCTGGGTATAGTTTGGAAGTGTCATGGTGATATTGCTTAATAGGAAATGTATAATTCAAATTTGTTTTTATCTTTTCTTACTGAATATCTTCAATTCATTTTTTTTAAACTATATTAACTTATGGTTTTTCTATTGCAGTAGGTCTCATATTACGCTGTATGACTTAACTGTAGTTCAGTGTTTGCATAATGTTATACTATTACTATGATTTAACTTTGATTAAACCTTTTAAAAGTATTGGTATTATTAAATTAATAAATCCGTATGTGAATTGTGTGCACAGATATTGTGGCCGTTATTGTTACAATCATCTTCAGCGAACTTATGTGATAATGTTATAAGTCCCATTGTACAAACACACACGGCTTTTCAAAATCACATACGTTGGCTGGAGTAAGCTGTAGTGATAACGCGTGCAATCACCAAATCATAATTTCTTAAGTTAATATTCAAAATTATGTATTTTAATGCCATGAGATTTGAAGTCATATATACAACTTATGACCAGGATTCTTAAAACCGCAAAACTATAATACCAATTACTACCTAAACATGGCATTCAAACGTTTAAATCCAAATGGTAAACATACTGAAAAGCTCATATAATATCTAACATTGACCATCGATAACTATAATATTAAATATTAAATACTAATATACTCATTAACGAGCCGATAAAGAAAAAAAATCCAATTATCCAGAATTGTTATTATTTAATGCTAGCATTTAGTTCGATGATACGTTCATTATGAAAATGATAATTCTACCACGTAGAAATTAAGCAAAAACACCCAGGATATTTTCTAAATCGTTTATTATACGAATATATATATATAAGCTTATATCTACCTAAAAAACATAATGGCAACTATAAAATGCCCGCCAATTATCTGGCAGCGATAATATTGCTCACAAATTTGCAGCTCGTTTCTTTTTGTAGCAGCCGGTCGGCGTAATTTAGAGCCTTATTAGGCCGGACGTTTCTTGCCTGCCTCTGCCCTAGAGAGCGTGTACGCGCCGATAGCTATGATGTTACTTGCTAAGTGCACTTCCGTCTCTGTTATAAAAATGGACCCGGAATTTGCATATTACACAATTAAGGCACTGTAATGTTTTGAAAATATGTTAATGGCTGAGCGTGGTAAGAGCACGTTCATACCTGTTGATCGTTTGAGAAGCACAGCCTCGATATTGACAATATACTTAACTCTCGCTGCATTAGCCCATCAGAAAACATGATACATTTCCTCACAACTTCCAAATACAATTTCTTGATAGTTGCTAGTATTAAACCCCAACAAGATTTCTAAATATCAATATTTTCGTATTCCTTGGTAAAGATTTGTCTTTATCTATAGTTATACAATTTTAAAGCATTCCCTCGGGTGAGCTTGGTTCTGTTGTCGTAAGAATGGCATACTTCAGCCTGGGTTTAAGCCATACACCTGCTCTGTAGATCAGAAAGAGATTTTGAAGGAAGAATTTCGTCCTAAATATTGTCTTGTGATTTTTTTTTGATTGAATCTCAGTGCTTACTGTCAACTGTCAAACGTAAATTCTTATATGTGTGGTTGTGTGTTTTAGAGGATTGTGTTTTCATCCGTAAGCTTCGACTTCAATACCAATAATCTTCGCAGATTATACTGTATGTCCCAATGCTCACTTCACATTAATCGCTTAACATAGCTGAAATTGTATTAATATTTAGAGGTTTTTGTGGTTCAAATTGTCATATTTTTATATTTCTTTCCCGTGGGCTTTCATTCATTGATTTGAGCGCGATGTTACAAACCAAAATTAACAACCTTAATATACATTGTACATACTCAAACAAAAATCCGTTATACATTTTATCAACGCAGATGGAATAACTAAGGAGGTTTATGGTTTGTTTAAATGAGTGCCTTTGTGGCACGTGTTTTTATTTGTTGTATATGTATACACTTACAATGTCCATTAGAGATAGAGGGTCACTTAAGGACACGGGTAAAGGGGCAACCACCTCTGTTGTGGCGCTTAAAACAGTTTTCAGCAGTCTTTCAGCATAGTAAAATGTATTATAATAGTTAAACAACTGATACAGTGATAGTACGCTGCACATATGCTCTTGAATACCGTACATCGCAAGTGCCGTAAATGAATATTTTATAAAAGGTCTAATACAATGTATATGTTTCATTATCTACAGGTTCATAAATACTTATTGCAGAATTTGATAATTATCTTCGACCTTGATAACTGATTTATTTTTAACATGCTTTACAGCAACTTATAGCTGCCTTAAAACACCTATTTTTAACTTGCTTTACAGCAAATGATAGCTGCCTTAAAACACCAGTTAATGTGACATGGGATGGATTGTAAATGACTATCACACTGATATAGCCTACAGTACTATATAGATGCTTTATGACACTCCAGTGATCTTGCTTTCCAGAATAACTAGATTAAGATAAAGATGAGTTCAATGATATCCAATCATATATTATTAAACCACAAACAAATTACACAAGGCAGCTACTATGAATCAATAAATGCTGCGCAGTAACACGAATGAAACATATATGTCATCATGGCTTTAGCAGAAAGCTATGCACCGTAGCTCCCACTCAGTGTACCAAATTGCTTAGACGTATTTATATTAAGTGTAACACGGTAGACATGCAATATTTACAGTTCTTTGACTGAGGCTCAGTACGTACATGTATCACTTTAGTATTGAATCAAACTATATCAATGCAACCTACACACGGAAAAATGCCGGAATGCACGAGCACCACACAAAAATAGAAAAGGAGAAACCCCCAAAATGTTACTGTGTTGATCCAGAATGCCAGAAATATAACCAACACAATACGGTTCCCTTTTCTTGTATTTAATCTAGTAGATCTATATAACGCTCAATTCTATAATACTTATTACGACGTCCCTGACCAGTTTGGAAATCCATTAAAATCCATTGAATTCGGTGACAATGCGAGTCAGAACCTATTTCTAACGCGGCGCTTTTAGTTGTGGACATAAAAGTTGGAACAGGACAAAAGGAAAATGCCCTGAACTTGAGTTTGCTGTGGCTTGTTAAAGCTTTACAAGACAATTATTTGCCTATAGATACGTACATGACGTTTCAATAAATACTAGGAGTCAGCCGGTCTCTACTTTAGTGGATTCATCTTTTATTCTAAATTATACCAAAACAATCTGTCAATTGTGTATCATCAATAAAACACCGAGACGCAACTGTTTAATGCAGTAGGCCTATCACCCTACTGCTTAATGCAGTATCACCCTAGACTGTTGTTAAATCTTGCTTAAACATTGTATTCCATCTTTGGCTTGTTGTAAGTCTAGCACTCATTTCCATAGGTTAATGTTGGATGCAGCAGTGACTCCGACTGGATTTATCCTATTTTCAATATGCTTTGTTTTGTATTTCTATATGTCCTATTGGAACAAATAGATATAGATGTGTTTTTCATTAAATGTAGACATTAATGACCATAATTGGGACAAGTGTTTTATTGAAATGTCTGTAATTTTATATATTAAACATATTTTGTTAGGCCGGGGATTAATCTTAATCCATCTGTATGTATCGATACATCTGTTTCCAGGTGTAAGATGTGGTACAGTTTCAATTGTAATTTTAGCACTTTCCATGCGGCAGGCCGTTAGCAGACGACACTCCAAAATGTCACAAAATGTTTCACAAATGTCAACGTTATTGAATTTCATTACCATATTTGGAATCAACGTTAGAATTGCAATTAGATAAGTACAAACATGCCTAATATTGGTTCAGTAATTCTTGAGATAGACTTTAAAAGTTGGGAAAGGTTTCTGAAAACACTATTTTGTGTATGGTAAAACTAACAGCTGTGTGGAAAGTGTTAACACATTAGTGTAATTATCAGGATCATCGATGCATGTTTTACTAGATACAAGGATGTGATTGATGTTTGTATAATGTTGTTCTTAATGACAACACGATGATGTTAACCAATTGATTGCATTGAACAAAAGATCGAAGGCGAATCATTTCTGTGAGTTTCCCAGACGAGCCCCCAAATTGTAACATGTGCTCTACATGATCATGATAAAATAAATGATTTGAATATCAATGGCAAATACTAACTCTGTAAGTGTAGTAGGCGAGATAGTGGACAATTAAAATGTAACATATGACGGAACACATATCATGCGTCCAATTGATTCTCTAAAAACGTACTTATTATAATATTCATAATCATGTTTTAAAACACTGGACCAATTTGACATGGATATTGGCCAAATATTACGGGCAAAAGTGATACATTCATCTACATCTAAACTATTAGTCACCATGCCCACCACCTCTTTATTTAATTACCATGCATGTTCTCTTTCACTGCCTATTATAACATGAAGGCATACCATCGTGATGGTGCATGTGCGTTGTACAGCGCGCGGTAGGCTATGCCTGTATGTGATAATAGGCAGTGAAAGTGAACATGCATGGTTTTTAAATATAAAGGTGGTGGGCAAGGTGACTAATAGTGTTATAATAACTGAATGTACAGTATGTTAAACAAAAAATATATATATATCTGATCAAAACATATGATTGTCGATACGTTAATGCATCAAAAAATATTAGCATTAATCTGAGCTATGTACATGACGACATACAAGGGTAGCAACTACGGCTATCCATAACAAGTTTTGAATATTTCTTCAGCAGTTTTTCATCGCGTCACAAACATACCTTAATGCTTGTTTGTTGTTCGCAGATGAAGATGGCGTTTCACTCAGCTTCCACGTAAATTATGTCAAGCATATTTACAACACGGGGCAAAAAAGAATTAAAAACCCATACCAAACTTTAATCGATAACTGAATATAAATTCAACATCATCACCCACAGTACAGGTATTTTTTGTCAACTCAATCAAATAATAATTTTCTGACAATGATTGATATCAATATGCATTAATAATTGATCTGTATTTCTATCGGATATGATCGGACGACCATAGGTCTCAATCATACTTAACTCAGCTTCTACACTGTTTTATTATGCATGAATAAAGACAATCCTGTAGATATTTAGTTTGCTCCATTGGGTTATTTATATCGCGACCAATCTAATGCTCCATCCATCCACACTTGATAACGTGGAATACTACAAAATGCCTTAATCAAACACTGTTTTCAGGTGTCTCTTTAAACAAGATGGTATATGTTTCATGCTTTAGATCATTTTAAAAGGTTTGACCTGCAATAGAAAAATGCTTTGGGATGAAGTGCATTCCAATGGATTGTAACTTGTGCTATGCTCTGTTGAACACAGAAGTATAGATGGTGTGACCGGTGACGTCAAGTATTTACAAATGGGACACCCTCTGTTGATTCCCGCCAGGCAGAATATACAGTAAAGTTAATGAAGACAACATGAAATTTCTTTCTAATGAATTGTAAAACTCATTTTCTAAATTTTTGTGTGTGAAATGCGATAGCTTATAGCATTCCTAAGCAAGTTTAAAGACAGTTTTGATAACAATTTGCTGTTACACCACAATCTAGTTCGAAAACCTGATCTGGCCTATGTAAACTATAGGAACTCTTGCCCGGTGTGTTTTGTCTCAAATCAACAGAGGGCGTTCTAAATGTAAACAATGGTCACCTCATCTATACAAATCCACGTTGACCTCTTAATCAAAATTGCAACATTGTTTCCATTCACAGGTACAGATAGATGGCTTAACAAAAATCAGATTAGTTTGGAAAGTCTGTTCTGTATAAAGAGGAGAGAACAATAAAAATGTGTTTCAGATCCCGGGGTTTCAGGTACTGTTTTGAAACAATTCATTTAAACTTTTCAATTAAATTCTAACCATTGAATGGTATTGACCAATCAGCAATATCTCTGATAGTGATATTGTAGAAACTTTTTATCAGGAGGTCAATTCTGGAAATGGAACAATCCTGAATTGGACCCCGGTGTAATAGTTATACTATTGCCCGAACAAAGTCGTGCAGTAATTGTTTTATTTGTTTATAAAGGTCTTATTTATTTCAGGCTAAGTAAAGGTGAATTCGGGCCAAATACAGTCATAGCATATTTACTGAGTCTGCCAACCATCATGTTGTAAGGTGTAACGATACAAAATACCAAAAATCTCGTCGCTCGTCGTTGCACTATAAAGAGATCAGAAAGCTCATTATAAAGAGGCTCTCCTTTATTGTTGGATGGTTGGTGCTTAGATAATGTCCGGAAAAGCGAACGTTGGTCCCTGTGCCTCGGAGTCAAATGGTCCGTAATCTTATGAAACTGACAAGTGTAATACCGTGGTCACATTTACAACTCGTAAGCATGGTAAGACTTTCTTACATAAATAATTGTATACACCCTTTCTCAATGCTTCCGTAATATGGTCGTATAATACGTAGAGATAATATCAATCTAATCAAAACATAAACAAATGTGACTGCTATCGTAATTTTCTATGGTGTTCTTTTAAACATCGAGCAGACAATTTCAATCAAATAAGAATTATTGTTTAATTAGTGTGTGGTGTGGAAATGAAAATTAACGTCACCGATATAAATAGAAATGGCTTTGCTTGTGCCTTGTTTATTGTTTATAGTTTGATCAGTTCCAAATTGGCGAGAACTATTCGGTTTTTATCACTCTCCGCGCGCAAAGGTAATCCAATCGTACGCGCGCGATTATGGCCACACGCACGCGGTTTTGGCCACACGCAAGCGGTCGTTGTCGCACGCACGCGTCAAGCATATGATGCACAATGCGCTTGTTGCCTTTATGCGCGTCCGCGTCCTTCTAAATTTATTCGCTGCTGTAAAGAGGTTTCGCCAATTTAGAACTGATGTAACTATATATAGTATAGCTTCTATGAAAGAAAACATTTGCCACACCAATCTAAAATCATTTTGGATTGTGTAGTTGTATGTCATATGTAGTACAATATTTTGCCGATGGCTTTTTGTGATTATATCACGCATAGTGCAATATACTAACATGTATACTTTTATAAATGAAACCTTGTTCAGTTGATATCATATTATGACTCACTATAAAGCTTGAATATATCTACACTGGTGATTCAATTTCAATATGGGAATCAAAAAGCGCATTCGACAAGCGCATAATAGCCGCCCATCACCGTCTATAAACCCAGAATTTGTCATCAATTGTATGCGGGCGATGCACCAATTACAGTAGATACAACCGACGCAATTGTAGCCTCGTCAGAAAGACAAGACTCACGTACGGTATACCTCCATCTAGTCGCTAGGGAGCATAACGTGAATATCTATCGTATCTTCACATAAGTGGGCCCAAGTGACTTTGTGGATGGTGAAATTTACCTGGATAGCTAGTTCGATTATACCCGGAAATCCCAACGTGTAAGCGATACACAGCAATGACTTGACGTTGCACGATGGCGATGGTGGTGGTTACGGCTATCATCAGCTCTATATAGCAGACGACTTCTTTGTGTCTCATTGAATTCAACATTCTGTCGATGTGGCAGATGCATTAATAGCCGAGTTCAAACACAGAATGTGTATACTGTCTACATGCATATGCAGGCATTATAGTCATTGTGTATATGTACCTATGTGAAATTTTACAATTTTACACAAACATTTCTTAACATTATATCTAATAACAATCAATGAATTTTGTTTTAAGAAATCTTCAGAAATGATACAAATTGTGATTCGCCGGTGGATATTTTACAGTCTATACGCAACTACATTCCTGCAACAGCCGTAAGTCAATGTTCATTAACCATAGTCTAGATGAAAGTGTCCATTTATAAGTAAGGCATGTTGGTTCTTGTATATGCCAATTTCCTCCGCACATATATTTCACATTTACTCTGATTTCTCTAATAGCTCGCCATTGTTGTTCACACTTTCGGTAAAGTACCAAATAACTAGCGCGGGTCAATGGCGGCGCACGTTGCACGAGTAAGAACCCTTTTCAAGTTCATTTCCTTGCCTTTTATCAATTTCCTGCACTTTTGACATTTTCTTGAACATTTCTAGCTGCCTTCTTTTGGCGGGAACTTGTTACATCGTTTGGGAAAGGTTTTATATTCATCAGTCAGCGTAATCGCGCCATTTCGGCGTTGGCAACGCACAATTGGCAACTGTCTGTTTGCTTCAACTCTTGCCGTTGCCGGTTTGTTTAAAGGAAACTTCGTAGTCAGTAAAATATATAAAAATACACCTTTTCTACACCTTTTTATGTAGGATATCACTTTTAATAATACATGTCTGTTGATTTTTTCTATGCGAATACATTTTCTGGTTACCTTGGTAACTGGTCACAACATATAGTTTTGTCACCGTTTCGGTTCACAAAATAACATGTGTTGTTGTCTGGGCAAACAAAAGTAAACAATTCACTATGAATCTGTAGAAAACAGCTTCAAAGTTGCAGTTACAATGTTGACAATTCAGGTGTACAAGCTAGACAGTTTCATCATTAAATTAACCATAAAATAGAATACAATCATATATATATATATATATATGAATCTTATGTCGTATATGATTCATGACTTACATATTCAACTTGCTATTTCTTTGTGATATTAGTTATAACGTGTATCTCTTTCATTCAGGCGTCACCTAGGCGCAGATCATTTATCAACTAATGAAACCGATCAGAAGAACACTGGCAACATGTGTTTAGATTGTCTCTTTCAGAATTATTTTGTATAAAGCATAATTAAGTTCGCTGATACTTGTGACACTACAAATCCTTAAACAAGTTCGCATTACTAGAATACGATTCTTCAAATAAGCATTATTCATTATTTTCGTTACATTATTAAGTACCAGTAGTAATTACGAGACGTGTAATATAAAATACCAACCCTTGTTAGATTGGTTAATTAAAATATAAGCCAGTTTTCTTATTTGGATATTGAAAAATTTGGCACTAATTATATTTGGAAATCCGTTTTTAAGCTGATATATTTCTTTAACATCAGTTAATCATTGATACTTTATTGTTGTTGAAATTTTAGAGGATAAAGTAACGGAAAGAATCGTACCCAGGAACAGATTTTATATATATATATAGTTTAACAACTAAACCAAGCATGTTCATGTATTGAAGTAGAAGCATACGTGATGAGAAGACATTGAGTGTATATTATGTTCCTGTCCCCTAACCCCCATGCACTCACCCCTCAACTGCCTGTGCCAATTTACACGCTCAGACGGGGAGGTCTTATATACAAGATCCCGATATTCACTAAGAGTCGATTTCAAGTTGCAAATAGAGGGGAAAGGCAGATACGGATCAGAAGGTTGCAGTCACTGACACAGCGAAGCCCAAAACAGTTACCCATCCGCGTGAATACTAATCGAAGAACAGACATCTGACGCTCGGTAATTGGCAATAGAGATGAGCCAACCTTGTGTTGTGTGTTCTGTGGTTGTTATGCTCGTGGAGCTGTATTTGGCTTCGCAGTAGGCCCTATCTGTTTCTTCAATCTGCTTTTTCTCCTTTGTTTGCAACTTGTATGTCAACTTTCTGTGGATATCAAATTCTTGCAACGGACTGTCATATTAATTTGATTATCAACGTTACCATTCAATGGTACCACTCGGTTTTTTGAAACTTTTCAAGGAATGCTGTTGTTTACGATATCTGGCACATGTGTATGCTGATTTTTGTAAATGAAAAGTTATTTGACCTTTTACTCTACCTAACAAAAAGAGCACTTATGTGAACCCGTGAAAATACCATTGCATATTATATCGTTATAGGACACGATTATACATACGAATCGTGGGGAACAGGTTTTTTTCTAGTTGAACCATTTACTAAGCATGTTCATGTATTGAAGTAGAAGCATACGTGATGAGAAGACATTTTGTGTTTGTTCCTGTCCCCTTACCACAACCCCTATGCACTCACTCACTCAACTGCATGTGCCAATGTTATATACAAGATCCCGATAGTCACTAAGAGTCGATTTCAAATAGTTGCAAATAGAGGGGAAACGGCACATACGGATCAGAGGGTTGCAGTCACTGACACAGCGAAGCCCAAAACAGTTATCCATACGCGTGAATACTAACCGAAGAACAGACATATCTGACGCTCGGTAATTGGCAATAGAGATAAGCCAACCATGTGTTGCCTGTTCTTCGGTTGTTATTCTCGTGGATGAGTAACTGTTTTTGGCTTCTAAGTGGTGTGACTTTAATTAACCTTGTAATCCCTATCTGCCTTTTTTAAATCCTTGCAACGGACTTTTATATTCATTTCATCATCAACGTTACTATTCAACGTTCTTCGTAATTTGGCAATATAGATGTGCCAACCTTGTCGTGTGTGTTCTGTGGTTGTTATTCTCGCGGATGAGTAACTGTTTGTGGCTTCGCAGTATCTGTGACTGCCACCTTGTGGATCCCTATCTGTCTTTTCTCCTTTGCTTCAAGCTTTATGTCAACTTTCCGTGGATATCAAATTATTGCAACTAACTTTTATATTCACTTGATTATCATCAGCGTTAATACTCAACGGTACCATTTGGTATTTTAAATTTTTTTAAGAGAGTGCTGTTGTTAACAAGTGGACCTCCGACCTCTTTGATGTCTGGACCACATGTACGCTGGTTTTTGTAAATGAAAAGATTTTTGAGTTATTTTACCTTAAACTAACAAAAATAAGAGCACTTAGGTTAGCCCGTAAATATACCATTGCATATAGCGTTTTAGAATAAGGTTACGCATATAAATCATACAAGAGGAACAGGGTTTTTCTTCTAGTTGAACCATTTACCAAGCATGTCTACGTCTATGTATTGAAGTCGATGCATGCGTATACGAGCAGACATGGTGTTTGTGTTTTTGTCCCCTTACCCCCATGCACTCACTCGCTCAACTGCCTGTGCCAATTTACACGCTCAGACGGGGAGGTCTTATATACAAGATCCCGATATTCACTAAGAGTAGATTTCAAGTTGCAAATAGAGGGGAAAGGCAGATACGGATCAGAAGGTTGACGTAACAGATACAGCGAAGCCAAAAACAGTTACCCATCCGCGTGAATACTAACCGAAGAACAGACGTTTGACGCTCGGTAATTTGTGGCAATAGAGATGAGCCAACCATGTGTCGCCTGTTCTTCGGTTGTTATTCTCGTGGATGAGTAACTGTTTTTGGCTTCTAAGTGTTATTACTTTAATTAACTTTGTAATCCCTATCTGCCTTTTTCTAAATTTTTGCACCGGATTTTTATATTAATTTCATCATCAAAGTTGCTATTCAACGGTACCTTATTGGTCTTTGAAACATTTTAAAAGAATTTTGTTGTTTACAAGTTGACTTGATTGGTTCCCTGTCTTATTTAGCCTACATTTCTTTCGTAAATGGACATTTGTTGAATTATTTCTAACTTTAAAACTGCCTAACAAATAGAGAACTCAATGGAATGATACCATTGTCGGAAATTTCATTTAGTAAGATTGTTGTACAAGTATCTAGGTATTGGCGACGTTGGTATAAGTTTAGCTTATATCTTGTTAATTTATTAAACTAGAATGTTTTGCTGAATTAATTTTAATTATAATCCAGCCTTGCTAACTAGAACAGGTGCGGCACAGTACAAAGGATTTGGGCTACAGACGCGTCTGCAACCGAGTTATGTCATTGTCAATGTTTGAAAAATACTTTGTCTCTTAGTTAAGAATATAGCTTACGGTAGCTCTTTCCAACAATACGGTTATTACATTATATATGTGTTATCCAGACGCGATGTCTACAGTCATCGGCTTGACTATCGTGGGCATTTGACATGACAAACGAAAACATTTTGTGATGTGTTTTCATTCAATAGTCAACTTAAAATAACATTTGGGAATGTGGTATGGGTGGCTAATAGATATTGTTAACACAGTGTCAAATCATTTGCTATGAAATTAAAAAAGCAGTAAATACGTGTATAATGCCTATATTATGCGTGCCCCAAAAGTGATTATGCACAATAATCAATTTAGGAAACATACACACATTTCGTCGGTGGTATTACATAGTGGCGTACGGTGTCTACGCCACTATGTTAAAACAAAATCAACAATAAGCTTTTTGTATACCAAATCCATTTTTGACTACCAATTAACTCATTAATGTTTGGCTTTGGGACTTTGTAAAATAATTAAGGAAACATATTTTTCGAGATAATAAGTTATATATCACAAAATCGACCAAAGTTAACCGTACGTCACTATGTAATACCACCAACGATACGCCACTATGTAATACCACCGACGGTACACCACTATTAAATACCACCACAATGATACGCCACTATGTAATACCACCGACGATACGCCACTATGTAATACCACCGATGATACGCCACTATGTAATACCACCGATGATACGCCACTATGTAATACCACCGATGATACGCCACTATGTAATACCATTAACGATACGCCACTAGGTAATACCACCAACGATACGCCACTATGTAATACCACCGATGATACGCCACTATGTAATACCACCGACGATACGCCACCATGTAATACCACCGACCATACGTCACTATGTAATACCACCGATGATACGCCACTATGTAATACCACCGACGATACGCCACTATGTAATACCACCGATGATACGCCACTATGTAATACCACCGATGATACGCCACTATGTAATACCACCGATGATACGCCACTATGTAATACCACCGACGATACGCCACTATGTTATACCACCGATGATACGCCACTATGTAATACCACCGACGATACGCCACTATGTAATACCACCGATGATCATACATTGAGGGTTGCTGGTCCAATTCCGTATAGTAATCTATGTTCTTTCGGTTACTTCGAAAACAAGAAAGTAGTACATGTAGCAAGTTTTTTAATATCAAATTAACGTGACCAGCTTAACTTAATATAACATCATCTATTGCACGACTAAACTTGAGTATTGTCAGCATCAACAAATGCATGACCGTACTGATTTATTGCTATTGTAATAATGTGATAATGAACTTTAAATTATGAGACAAACTATAGGTGACAACACACAAGGAATCGGAATTTAACAATAGCATGAAAGTGAACCCTAGATAGTGGTTATACGTTAAAATTCATTAATACTATCAATGGCAGAGTGTAGGTGGTAACAAGAGAGAGCATCTTTGGTCCATTGGTTTGGTATGGGCATTGGTATTGTTTGTTCCATTACAAAATGCAAAATTGCTGAAGTTTAAAATTGTTATGTTTACATGATAGATTATCCTTTTACCTGTTTGACATAAGTGTATTTCTTAGCCTTACCTTAACACAATAAAACAGTGTGTCCAAAGTGTACACAGTGCGAAGAAAACTGATTGGCCATTAAATGTTACAGGGTTTTTTCTTCTTTTTTCTTCTTTTTTTTCTTCTCTTTTTTGCTGAAATTAGAAATCCAATCAAAATCCAAGTAAAATGAGTATTCCTCTCCATTTGTTATCATTAAAATATCGTTGCTGCATGGGTTTTGTATTGTTTTTGTTTTAAAATAAAATGTGTAGCCACACTTGTTAATGACACAACAACATTAACACATGAAGCATACTAAGTGTGGGAAGCGTAGCATTTTTCCCAGGACCGTTTGTCTGTTGCATTTTAGTTAACAAAGGGTGCAATAATTTTGCTAATTGGGATAAACTTTGGGAGGGGTAGCTATAGCATGCACCACATGATTTCAATGACGACTTTTGGGAAACAACACATACATTATTGCACACAAACGAGCAATGATCAAAATAGAAGGTATAGCTAAGCCTATTTTGAGGTGATGTTTACTTTATCAAAGCGGAACCGTCCTCACCTTGAGGTTGGTGTCAGCTAATGACGAGAATGTTTAAATAGCCTCTAAGCTCTAAGAATATATTGGGGGATGGTCCCAATATCGAGAGCAATGAATGAAACCTTGTCAAAATCATAGCAATAATCCTTGTAACGAATTAGTTGCCATCTTGTCGGGAATAATAACTGTGTTTAAGATCTTCAGTAAGAAGATACACACACCTGTTTCATGATATATGTAAGTCAATTTGGTAAAACGGCCCGCGCAATGAATTGGACTTCATGCATCGATTCAATTGAATGTAGAATAGGCCGGGTGCGATTCCCCTTTGTAGTAGTCCGTTGCGCATGGCTACATGGATAACCTCTATTATGATTAGTTTTCAAATTACATGTATCAGGTCAGACTATGAAGAGTGGAACTGAACAAGATAAGAACATATTACTACTTAACATGCCACTTGTTGAACGTTCACATGTTTTAGGCAAACATTGTCTTCTCCATATCCAGCTACTCAGCAAGATCATATCCACAAGATTTACAAAAAATACTGTGCAAGGTGTGCACAAATGACTGAAAAATTAGATAATCAATCTAAAATTCAATTTACAAGCGCCCATACCTTTTACCATACTTTTAAACGAATTTAAATCGAGTTGCGTACATGATAGAACTGTATTCAAGCACATCATTATGAATCGGTTTCGGTAGATCATTTGTTTCCATAATGATTATTTTTTTTACAATTGTTTCACTTTAATCCACACCTGGACCATTATAACCTTTCCATTTCATTCTTCTTCTTCTATACTTAGCCTTTTATCTTGGTGTATATATTTGACAAGAAAAATGGTTAATGAAATATTAAGTGGTGATCTCATCTATAACAACCAGTCCGTGGAATGAACATCGATACTTGCTTTTATGTGCAAGAGATGCGTATTTAACAGTTGAATCGTTTCCATACAAAACAAATGAGCTTAATCATAGTTTTAATTTAGATGTGGTTTTATTTCATTCATTTTCTTTCTCCCCCGGATTGAACTTAGGGCACCACCTTTAAGGTGGGTGTTGCATGAGAGATGTATTTGGATTGGTCACTTACCGTCACTGAAACCATTTGCGGTGTAATTGTTTCTTATCTGCGTAGGTGACACTGATCGGCAAATCTTTTAACCCATTGGAATGGTGGTGTCACTGACCTACCATAACAATCAAAATCACATTGAGTTCTTCTGTACTGCGCTATCATTATGGTAATTAAAATTCTCAACTATGACTGTGAATTAAACCGACTGTGCACATTGGACTATTTCGGGACATACTTGCAGTTTATGTAATAATATGATATTGATCATGTTAAGCGTACTATGCCTATATCGATTACCCATGACTCTTACTGTAACAAGGCACTAGTGCGTCCCTATCAGATATATTTTAAATAGGCCTACTGCTGCACTGGATCGATTCTTTGACTCTACGTGAAACACCCCTTCATGTATGCACACAATGTGCATCCCGTGGCGTAATAGCGCATTCATCAGTGGCGTAATACTGCTAATGTATCTAGTGCGTAATACTGCTAATGTATTGGCGTAATACTGCTAATGTATTGACGTAATACTGCTAATGTATTGGCGTAATACTTCTAATGTATCCGCGTAAATACTGCTAATGTGTCTGCGTAATACTGCTAATGTATCGGCGTAATAATGATAACATATCGACGTATCACTACTTGTATAATTGTATAGCAACTTATACTGCTAATGTATCGGCGTAATACTGCTTATATAGCAACCTATACTGTTTATATAAGGTAATACTGCTCGAAATCAGAGTAATGCTGGTAGTGCACCGCTGATATTTCTATGATACTAAAAATACATTAGATAATACATGAATGTTCTCCGGGTGATTCAAACGTGTAGTCATTGCTGCGGTATCTTTAAACTCCTATGTCATTGTACACAGTTCTACGCTACTTCAGTGTCTAGAGTATGGAATGGAAATGTTGGACTTGTTGTAGTAGTGTACGTGTAGCCACTGGGTAAATATCAAGCTATAGCTTGATCCTCACATGACCTGGAGGAGGGGTCAAGTTCACTTATACCCGGATAGGGTCGTTTTAGGTATATAAACAAGGATAAACCTGTTTACCTTATAATACGTTTGTAATTGAACGCTCGCCATAGTATACCTCTGTGTTCTAATCCGTATTAGTTTAAAACAACAACAAATTATTTGTAAAAATATCCTTCAAACAATACTTAGTCACTGTGGGAATTTTATAACCGTTTTATGTATATCCTTTTTAAGTAGTCGACAACTATTGTAAGAATATTGCGGCTTTTGAATTAAGTGATATCGTGTCCAAACTATTAAAGCAAGCAAGACGTTCATATCATCGTCGATCTGATGACATGACTTTGTTTTACTCTATACGCCGCATCAGTTTCATTTTTGCCCAGGGCTTCCAATAATAAGCCAATACACACTGCTAAATTACTTGGCGTTAATATCGACACCAACCTTTTTCCGTTTTATAAGAAAACAACACCCTGGGTGTATTTTTGTCTCTTCTTTCAATATCGCGCGTTGGGTCGTGCATCGGGCTTGTTGTGTCATTCTTTGCCCCGAATCCGTCGGGTAGCTTGCGCGCTAATGTCACGCCAATCGCTGGGTGATGTTGCCCGGAGGAGGGCCTGAGCATATTATAACATCCTCCAGTACTGTGTATACACATGTGAATATAATGTCACGTCGTTGCATGATGATGCCTTAAGGAACACTGGGCATTTATCTCATCCTCCTTCTCTGCCGCTGTGTATACACATTATGCATTTATAGTAATTATTTCAATCTCTCACGCGGACCCTTCCAGCAACGTTTTACGTTTCTTGACTTATTGGTGCCATTTTTGATATTTCTGTAAAACAGGGGTTTTCACTTAAGTGAGTTAAGCACGCAGTCGCATATCGCCATCACTGTTCATGGTTATTGTTTAATATACTCATTTTAGGTGTATGTAAAGTGCTGGTTTTAAAATCAAAACTTGATTTATCAGCTATAACTCATTACACAAAATGAGATTTGTGAAATATATTTTGAGCTATTAATTGCCTCATCATTTGACGTGACGTAAATGACCGTTCGTTTGAACGTATCATCGGTGAAAAGTAATGTTAATGATAACCGTCACTCTAGTCTTAGCTTTTCTAAATAAATTCACATAACCCTTGGTGTATTGGGCAATGAGTTTTAGCATCGTTGATTCTGGCAATCTGCTCAAAATCAATAATCCAAACAGAAACTTCTTTTTTTTCTTTTTCTTTTTTTTGCTTACATTTTCGGAAGATTTTTTCCTCAACTCACCCATAAAAAGCCCTTCAATGGAAGCATATCATGCATAGTGATAACTTTGTCTTGTTGTGGTTAAATTTAAATGTAGGCTATAATAAATATTTAGGAGAAATGGCAAGCCAACACACTTTTGAGAATATCACGAAAAAAGCGCGCACAATATTTCCAATGACTTAAGCAGACAATCAGTAGCCTACTATAGAACAAAATATGGTAGACAAGTGCATGTGCTAGACCCATATCTGTTTCCGAATTATTAATCATAATTGTAAGCTACAATCTATATACATTTCGTAATGTATCATTAATATACATCTCAGTTTATCTGAAAACATTATACACTCTTAAACATATGGGGTTAGAAGCTGTCAGTTTATTTTTTATTTCGATGTTTGATAACGGGTCTTTAGCAATGTGTCAAGCTTTTCCAATCAAGACACGTAACATAAGGTTTTGTCAAACGTGGTTTTCCATTCGGGTCTTCAGTTGCAGCAGTTTTCGAATCCACACAAACACATATTCTATAGAAACTCCTCATTTACACGGGTTTTTTAACGGTGTATACAAAACATAAATGACGTTTCTAGCTGTCCCGTTCCGTATCGAGTGTATGATGACAGAGTGGTTTCTATCACAAAATTGATCGAATTCCCATCCGCGAGCGTATTAGGTGTTGTACTATTTACCTATTGTGATAAAGATACAGATTTGGATGATAAACCAAGCTGATGTGATATCTATACAAGGTGGATGATAGCTCGCTACAATCTATAAACTCCTTCTCTCTAGTGTATTTTACAGTGCAAAATGAAATGTGCAGTCTTCATTAATCGCAGTATGATTGCAGTTAAGAGAGTGTTAATATCGTACACATAATAAAACAGTGGTTTTATAACATATAAATCAATCTTTTATAAACCTAAAACCTATTTTCAATTATATTTCTACGTAAAAACTTCCCATCGCCATCTCCCGTTATATCATAGTTATGTTCTGTAAAGCACTGCTTTTTTTAATATAGGTCATACAATTTTTCAAAAACAATATTAAAAGTCGGGTACATGATTCTTCGGACATAATTCCCCTATTGCCTACTCGAGAGTATTCTGCTTAAGCTATTTAGAACAATGATAACTCAAGTGGTGTCGCGTTAGACTCGATCCTTCATGTCTTCCCTATTTTACACATGCCTGTCATATAGAGGGACGCGGGGACCCAGTCTAGGTACCGCGTGTTTGTCAACGCAGCAGCCATTTTGAAAAATGGCGCGCGCGCGTTTGGAGGGACTGATTGTAATAACTCAAAACAGACTGTACAACATTTCATTTTTCGTGAAAGGTCACACGGTAACAACCTCCACCGTAACGGAGTAGGAGGTATACTAAGGACAACGATTACAATATAATCACATGCATCAATGTGTGAAGAAGCACGTTGTAGGCAGTTATTGTATTGCCGTCGTTGTCATTACCATACCTTCATCTTTGTCGAGTCGAGGTGGAGGCAACCGCCTTATGACCTTCCGTGAAGGTACCGTATATATCTACAATCGCTATTCGTAAGTATAGAGGATAACACAGTATTGAACTTCACTCCTTATGTTTCATACAAATGATTAACAACACAAATTATACAATTAAAAGAACTCATTATTATACACAAACTTCTCATGTCATTATTGATTTGAATAGACATAGGTTTTCAATCAAAATAATGCATCCTATAACATTACAACACTTATCTTACTTTACAAAATCTTCACATAACTATCCAACCGTTTTCTATCAGGAAATACATGAGCAAATCTACAACGAACTCCATCTACACATGCGCCCATATCATGATCCCAAACTTTCCGCAGATGTAAAAGTTAATGACATAATATTTTCATACTGGACATGTTCAAGTCATAATTACATCCACATGATATATGATATGCATACACCCACAAACACACCCCACATCATACGCTTCATTGAAGGGATACGCCTCTGTGGAAATCTGAAGATACCACATCTGTGTGTCGTCTATACAGATATCCAGTGAAATGTCGAAACTGGGTCAAGAGGTGACCCTCCCTACATTCTTATATTATTATATATAGCTATCTACTGAAGATAGCACCATTACAGTGTTAAATGATGTGTATAATTACATGAAGGAGACCGAAGTCATAATGTTAACGAGGCATCGACATATGATAGGAATTGTGGACTTGTATATGACTCGTACTGAAGTTGTACATCATTTATACATCGTCCAAAACATCGTTATCTTTTCAACTTCTTGCTAGAATCTTTATATCTTTCCTGGTTTTAACAGTAACAAAGAATAATACCATATCAATTTACTTGATTAATTTAGTAAATTTACGCTCGGTAAACTCAATTTCTAAGTAGATCGATTGGGTCTATAGACTATATAGCCAAATGTACAGTATTAATGCATGCAGTTTATATAAGAATTTAATAAAGAAAAGTGGAGTTCTTTCTCTCTCAACGACGAAATAATTGTCTAGGACAGTCCGGATATTTGAAGTTTGATCAAAAGTCGTGAGCCCTCTTGACTGTCAATCTGACGTTAAGTAATTTAGAAATCGATAGCTTATATTCACTTTTCCAGACACTGTGCATACTATTTTATGTCAGAGGATTTCTTCGTCGGTTAAATTAGATTAAATGTGATCAAATTTGTACAGAAAACCCGTGACAAACTGGGTGACGAACACAAAAGAGGCCTGCAAATATTTGTTGAGAAATGACTCTGTTATAGTCTGGTATACAACGACTCGATTCGATCAAGTTTGCGCGGGTCATGCTGTGCATGTTAAGCTGCAAGATTTAGATGACTGTAATATCGATATGAAATGCCAAGAATATTACACAATGCACTATTTGTGTGATAAATAATGACATCTGACTTGTGAACATAGTATAAATAGACTTTCATGGGTGAATCATATATCTGTAATACTATAGAACTAACATTGTAACCTAGATGTTAAGCAACCGTATCGCGTTTTATTTGCGCCTTTCAGAGCATATGAGCATGAAATTGCCCAATAGGATATATATGTTTCATCTGACTGACAATTCCTCTTTCTCTCTTCTTTTTTTTTGCAGTTAAATCTACCGGAGAGTATCTATCAAGTCAATCATCAGCAGTTAACAACAACGGCAGAACCAATTTTACCAATAAACAATTAACCGAATTAGAGAAGGAGTTCCATTTTAATAAGTATCTTACGCGCGCACGAAGAGTCGAGATCGCATCCATGTTGGGCCTTAATGAAACACAGGTGAAAATCTGGTTTCAGAACCGGCGTATGAAGGAGAAGAAGAAGATGAAGGAATGCATACCACCGCCACACTCTGGACTTTCTTCGCATCCCCTCTCGGCTCTTTCTGCAACGGGTATGACCGATGCCGATCTGAAAGCTGTGTACTGTAACGGATCTGTACATGGTAGCTAGTATTTCTGATACAGTATCAACTATTATAATGCCTACGGGTTTTTTATTTAATACACAAGACTATTCCACTATTCCACCATCCAATCAGCTAGCCAAACACATAATATTGTACCCACCAACAAAGTTTGACGTGATATGACTACAAGTACAGTCTGCTGCCAGAGAGAACTTCCTTTAGAAGAACCGCGTTGGCTCCAGCAAGCCTCCACTCATGATCACCGACTTGAACATAAAGGTAGTCAAGACACAGAGGCCTGTCAATCACGGTTTCTTTTTTCAATACAAACGGGACATAGCTAAAAAGCCAAATTCTCCTCTTATCTGCATTGGGTTGTTCGGACCAAACGGATACTTTTTTTTACATACAAGTCAAAGAGTTTCGGCGCGTGGGACCTTTGGGGCCAGCCAAGGCAACCGTAACCAGCCTGCAGGCAATCATATACTGGTTTCTCTTACCGAGCCGTGATGATGCCAAGTAAATGTGAAAGCCCGGAACAACTGGTGCGCAGCGACAAAGGCTTTACACTTCTCACGCGCTCTATTATGTTGCTTAACAACCTCTCAAAAATGTGCCTAGATCGCAATGCCCACCTGCCCGTCATGAAGGACCAACTTTCTAACCTAATGGCGAAGTTCTCAACTACTCCTTTTTTCCTCTCCGTCTTCAGTTTTCTAACGTGAAATTGGTTAAAGCATGCCTTTTGTCTTTCTATGGCTTTGCCATGTTCAAAGCGTTCAGTAGTTGTTAACCCCCTGAGAACTACCGGCCGATTGGTTAAAAAGATGGATACATCATTTATTGAACCAATGAGAGACATTGTTAGAATAATTGTATCCCTGGTAAAGATGGGAGTGAAACATTTTACAAGCTGCATTTGAATTGGCTATACATATGAGTACATCTTGTAATAAACCAATCAGAACCACTGTAAGATAGACAGGTAGACCCCAGGGGGTTAAACCATGCGTATGCTCAACTGGAGCTTTTGGTAAATCCCATGGTTGTGATCTAACACTCTATTGTTGCCGATATATAATGTTACAACCCTCGAGTGTTGACGTCGGGGTGTCTTAGCCATGTATAAAAAAACTACCATCTTATAAAATAAATCTTAACCCAGCGTGAAAGACAATCATCTTTTAAGCTTTAAATCTGATCTCTGTTCATATATTTAATACCAGTGATTATACTGAGGGTATAATAATAATCTTTGATCTTAAAGAAAAACTTTTTCTTTTGAACATCTGTTTAATTTGTTTGAATGAAAACGGTATGCACACTTTACAAAACTCGAAAGAGAACACCAATTTTTACTTGTTATAAAATACGTTTTTAGGATGGATAGTTTTGTTGTTGAAGAGTACATGGCGTAATATCCCGAGCCTTATTGCCTTGACCGCGCTCGACACAACAATATCACCATGTCAAGTGTACGAACATTGCTTGTTGGTATACCTATTGAAACGTAATAGACACGGTTTTATCAGAGATGACGTGCTATTGACACTCCACCATGAAATGCCCTCAAACTATTACGGTAACTGTACAGGATCTAATACGCCGAAAACTGCCGGGCGTCAACGCGGGCAACATTCTGCCCAAGTCTTGAGAATAGAAAAAGACTTTTGATTTTATTTTTAGTCAATAAACTCCCGGGTTCGTATATTGAAAGTGTATTGAATAGAACATTGTTCGGAGCCTACTCATATTTCAGATCATGCTAATCTGGTACTGTACCGTGGGTGTAGTCACAATAGAATAACATCCTAACACACCGGTTTACGAGTAGCAAATCGCCCCCGAAAATCTCCCCCGAATCTAAAAACAGGCCGGCGTCGTTACATTCAAAAGCTACCGACTTTTTATAGTGGCTTTGTTACATGATACCACCAACTGTAAATTAAAACTCTGCAAACATTGAGCACAAAGATCGACACGTTGTCTTCGGAAGATGTAGAACAACATTTTTATTGTAGGCGATGTTGCATAGGATATGTTAGTACAATATTAAAGGTTAAAAGACAATCTAACTTATAAGCAAAAATATGATATAGATCCATTCTCGTGAAAGGTTAGACCCATTAATGAAATTCAATACCAATGCTTATAACATTCTACAAGCATTTCGCACAAAGGTCAACTTATTGTTGTCTTCTTAAGATATATTGTAAATGATATTCTGCCTGATGTATTGTGACAATATTAAATATGTTAAAGGTTGTTAGACGTGTTAACTTTTCACGTGACTGGGAACCATATCGCATTTTCAATAATGCGGATCTTTTAGTCTTTATCACATGCAATATCGCATACAATAAAAAATGTTGTTATTATCTTTCAAAAACAACATACACCATTGTGCTAGGTGCTTGTACAGTTTGATAGTAAGCTCAATTATATTGAACCTGATATATATCTGATAAATATAGTCTTTAATAAACAACCTTTAACCCCATGAGAACTACCTGCCGATTGGTTGAAATTTAGCATGTGTTAAATTTTATGCCAATCGGAGCCATTGTTAGAATAATTACAATTTTCAAAAAGATTAGCATAAAATGTTTATAAGCAAAATTGTAATTGGTTATCAAGATGATTATATCATGTAATTGACCAATGGGAATTCTTGTACTAAAGACAGGTAGTGCCCAGGGGGTTAACAGTGAAACAACATATCATGTGCGGCAATATCATCTACAATATATCTTAAAAGACGACAACGCCGACCTTTGTGCGTAATGCTTGTATATAGACTGTTGTAGAAGCATTGGTCATTGAATTTCATTGATGGCTATCTTTTCATGTGGATGGGGATCCGTATCATACTCTATAAGAACATGAATTGTCTTTTAGCTTTAATAAACATTATCATTATATGACATCATCTACGATGAAAATATTGTTGTTATCTTCCATGAACATGTACATCATTGTGCTAATAGCTAGAGTTTGATAATAATCCCATTATGATATTGAATCTGATATAAATCTGATAACTTTAGACTTTTCAAGGTGATTGGATCAATATTATATTTTGTTAAAAACATGGATTATCTCGTTGAACTTTTAAGAGCCATTGTGGAATTCAATACCAATGCTCTATAACGTTCTACAAATATTGCGGGACATTGCGGGCAAAAAAATATGAACTTGCTGTCTTCTTGAGATAATAGATGATGTTGCGTATGATATGCTGTAACAATGTGTAATGTTGTTAAAGGTTTGAAGATACCGTATTCTACTTTTTGATCGAATGTGATATGGGTCCAATTGCTGAAGAACAACCAAGTATAGTCATCACAAGGTATTCAATATCAATGGTCCTATTATCCCACTCTACACACATTTAACATGTTGAACAAAATGATGTACAATGTTTTGTTCAAAGGATATGCATTTAGCAACTTTTATTTACAGGCGATACTACTAAGTATGATTATGTGTGTTAACACTTTCCACGTGGCTATTAGTTTTACCATGTACAAAGCAGATTTTTCAGAAACCTTTCCCAACTTTCAAAGTCTTAATCTCAAGAATTACTGAACAATACTAGGCATGTTTGTACTCATTTTAATGCATTTCTTATGGTTATTCCAAATATGGTGATGACATTTAATAACTTTGACATTTTTGAAACATTTTGTGATATTTTGGAACTGTCGTCTGCAGACGAATGCCTTGTGGAAAGCGTTAAGGTAAAAAGATAATTTGCTTTTTTTTGCAAAATGTAATATTATTCCCACATGAAAAGAAGACTAGAGTCTGTAATGACATTCAATTAAACAATAGGTTTTATGAACAACATGTCAATTGAATCTATTGAGTTGTTAGACTTTGACACTTTATAAAGGTATCGAAATTACAGCTAAAATACTCTCAAAATAGATTCAAAAGTGGATACATGGTCGTTTATAAAATTAAAAAACTCGTAAAAGGTGATACGTTATTTATGCCTTTATGGAATTTAAATGTATTGCTTAGGGTGCCAAAAATAAAATAAAAAATGAAAAGGTATACGTTTCTGAGCATACAACTTGAAACTCGATTCTAACATACATTTCTGATCTACACGGCTAAGCAAGATTCGTGCTATTGTGTTTGCAATTAATATATTTCCCTGTGGATTCCATTTTCATTTTCTAATATATTATGATGTGGTACAACGGTGTAGAGGCTGTTTCATCCCGCCGCCCAGCCTGTCGTATCTGTACCGCATGTATCGCCTGCTTTCAGTGAGCTTAATTAAAATGTCAAATTGTAGCGGAATTGACTATTTAATGTTATTTTATGGTTATATTCTTACATTATAACAATTAACAAAACGACTGCATTGTATGGTGGGGTGTGTGTGTATGCGTGTTTTATGATAATGATTTATATGATCGAAATAACCACGTGATATTCAATACACAGATGATCCATGAATGGTAATATTAATATACTTGTTATTACAGTGCCCGATACAAGATATTTGGACATGTTTAGATACACACTTGTTAGAGGTTCTGCATTATGACGTAGTTACTTAAGCATGGCGGCATACTTAACTACATTTAACTCGAGGATATGCACTCATCATGCTCATCCCGGGGCTCATCCTCATGTAAAGTGTATTGTTATTATAGGTTGTTGACATTATTACGCCATGAATCCATGGTGATCAGTGCGAAGGACAAGGGTTCAAATCTTTTTCGTGTAATTAATCGATTATATCATACAGAAACTCGATCTGTCTACCATATAATGGTTGTGTATTGTACGATACACGACATGTATAGTGTGTGATACCGATGTATGGAACATTTAGTAAAAATAAGACTAACAAAACAATGATGTAAGAGACCAACTTGAGAGTTTCAAGATGGCCGACACAATTCTTCAGAAATGTCGATTTCAATCGATAATAGAGTTTATGCATGTAGCCACGCGCAACTAACTACAAAGATATTTGTTATTGATTTTTTTAGAAAATAGGCTATGAGGTATGCAATTTTCTTCTTTTTTTTGCTGATCCAAGCTTACAGAGAACCTTTTTTTACTTCTTTTTTTTAAATCCAAAAATCCAAAGAAAAAAATATCCAAACAAATAAAATAAATCAGCGCATAGACCTACGCGCCTTAGCTCATTTCAGATACCAATGTGGGCGGGTTTCTGAGATAAACCTTCTTCTTTGTTTGGCCTAACTGATGTTGGATGCAAAATCAACATATGTAAGAACGAATTGTCATACATAAATATCATATCTGTACTCTCAATTTAGTTTAGACTTTTTTCTGAATTGTTACATGAAGACATAACTATAAACCAACTTGATGATTATCTAAAAATGATATAAAACATTTTGATTACAACTTTGATCATAACACCAATTATTTCCGTCCTTTGTTTAAAATCGAGTTACTGTGAACATTGATCATATTCATTGAATGAAAGAAGACCTAATTTAATTAAAGGTAGATGTTCTGATTGCTGGCCCGATTTTCAACTTGACGTTTTCTATATACATGAACGGTCATCCTTAAAATTGTTGCATTCCAAAGTTTCAGGTGCATAACTCCAATGGTTCTCATTTTAGAACACAAGGTCACAAGAAATTTGCCCAATGAGTGGTACACAAACTGGTGGGTGGTTAACCACCTTTGTCAGTTATTCACCACATTTTAGCCTATAATTTCTAAACGGAACATTTCTGGCCCCTAAGATTTTTAACAGGCATAATGAGAAAAATATGGGGATTCTTCTGATATCAAAATATCTTGATGTGAAAAAAAAATCATAGCCCAAAAAAGTGATCAGAACATACACCTTTAATTCTTACATTGAGATAATCCAGAAATCTTTGAAAGTAGCATTCCCCAGAATTTTAGATGTAATCATCAAACTATGGTACTTCTCATATCATTCTTAGACATTGTTAACACTTTCCACGCGGCTGTTGGTTTTACCAAATACAAAACAGATTTTTCTCAAATGTTAAGGTCTATCTGAAGGATTACTGAACCAATACTAGTCGTGTTTGTACTTATTTTAATGCGTTTCTCATGGTGATTCCAAATATGGTAATGAAATTCAATAATTTTGACATATTTGAAACATTTAGTGACATTTTGGACTGTCGGCTGCAGACGCCTGCCGCCTGGAAAGTGTTAACGATGCGATATGATTCAAATGATCTGTAATATCAAGCTGGTAGGATAGGAATACCCTTGTATAAGAATTATAAACATTCACATACTGTTCGTAGCTGGCCCATTTTATTTACCGAGTCTCAAATGCAAAATGCGTAGCAGACTACAGAATTAAAAAGGATATTAATTGAATCTTTTTCCACCAAATACCACGCACTGATCTATTATGGATGTTGTCATCCATAATGGGGACAGCCCGTCACCCTAATCCAAAGATAATAGCTTAATTTATCATACCGTGAAATCTTTTTCAGAATTGCCATCAATATTGAGTTTCAATATCCATCATGTTTTGATTGATTTCTAAACTCGCCCTATATAGGAGTTGGACCGATAACGGATCCTCAACAACACTTAAAACATACGACTTTTCCTACTACTTGCAGCTTCCCTCAAATATTGAGATGATTTTACTATTTTTAGAGTTGTTGCTCAGTGTATAATCTCAAGTTACATTTGAAACAATGTGTATTTATGTGTGTTTATTTTGTAAAACTATATGTGGTCAATGGGGATAAGAGACTGTTAACACTTTCCACGCGGCTATCAGTTTTACCATATACAAAACAGATTTTTCAGAAAACTTTCCTAAATGGCAAGGTCTATCTGAAGTATTACTGAACCATTACTAGGCATGTTTGTACTTATGTCAATGCATTTCTCATGGTGGTTCCAAATATGGTAATGAAATTCAATAATTTTGACATTTTTTAAACATTTTGTGAATTTTGGAATGTCGTCTGCAGCCGCCTGCCGCATGGAAAGTGTTAAGTCAGTCATGTCCGTGTCATGCTGATCAACATTTTAGGAATGAATATAATGTGATATGATAACATTGCAGAAGTGCTTAAAGCAGCATTATCATGTTAAGTGACCATCAATTTGGCTCTATTCGCTGGTATAATATGCTTCATTCATTAAGGCAAGATAAACATAGTGATTAATATATTTGTTTGCCCCACGAACTTGGTGTTTAAACACTTTCGTACATCGTAGTAATCGTTTTTAGAAATACACTGATTTGTCACCATGCTTGATATGCTATTTAAGATATAAGTGTTTGCTATATGATTTATACGCTTTATTTGCTGAAATAATCGTATTTTTGTTAAGTGTGTTATGTGCAAATTAATATTATTAATCAAAAATAATATTATTATAAAGAACATCCAGCCCACCTCGTTATTGGATAGAATTGCTTACGTTGTGTATATTTATTATGTATCGTCAACAACAGGCAAAATGAAATAATACCACCGATTTAACTATATTTTTATTATAGTTACAATGTAAAAGAGTAGAGTAATAACCACAGAAAACGAAACGAATATATTAAAACACGGGGCGACTTATTATGTGAAATCGGTCGAAATGGATCGCAGCGGATCCAAATGGGCTGAAATGGATCGAAATTGAAGGTGTTATAAAGCAAAATATCGATCCAGTAACAGATTGAATCCTCGCTGACAAATTCTAACACTTACTTTAGAGATGTTTGCTTCCTTTGGTTGAAATGAGTCACCAAATACGACACTGCTTTCATTTCAATGTTTCCGACCAATGTTGGGCCTTTCGCGACCCATGCCGTTCTTTAATGAGTTATATTGACCCATTTCGCCCCATGCTCATACCTCCATTCGGTAGTACATCTTTGACATTGTTATAATTTGTATAAAACAGTGGAATCTTCAATGGCCTCATGTTTCATTGCTGTGGACTCAGACTGTGCTTTGAAGTAGTAGCTAGTAAAGGGATCATCTATGTCCACACAAGAATGTTATGAATGTATTCATCATTCAAACACCTGTTTTTGTTTTGGCTGAATAGCTGAGCTATTTCGTCCAGGTGAAAGTACTGTTACATTGGCATTTGTAGCAGTTATTTGACTGTCTGCTTTGTTAGATGTAACCATATGCAGAGCTAGCTGTATACAGCTGTTCGCATTGTGTTAAATTCTGCTAAAATCAATATTGTATACCCATGTTGTCCTTTATGTTATTTTATTTTTATATATTTATTACAAGAAAATAAATTATTGGCGATGTCTTTTACTTGATTTGAAAGATTTCTTTTATATTTATAAGGCTAAATTACCAGATCTTTTAAAGTTTATGCCGAGTACGATTCGAACATCGCATGGTGCTCAGAAAGACTTTCCGGTTAAATTGTATAGAACCGAATTTCATTTATCAATTAAACTATATTTCAATTCATGACCAACCTGAAAACATCTGAGAACGTACGCGTTTTATTTAGGAAGACTAACCCGCAGTGCCCGCAACATTCAGAAGCGCACTATGCGTTATTTGACATTTCTGTTAACAAATCCAAAATGTACTCACTATTATCGACGTTTCACAACACACTTGTCTGGTTTCTTCAGGAATGATGTTTTGGATTTAGTATCACTTCCGGTGTTACTAGATCACTACATTTCTCACACCTGGTATATCCAAGGAATTCTAAATTTAATCAAACTATAATTTCGGTACATTCTATTCTATTATTGTTTTGAACATGTATGTCCGTAAAAAATGTTACCGGTCTAGTGTGTGCTTTCAATTTACCCGTAACCATGGTAACGGTCAAAACATGGGCAGATCTAACACCGTACTTACACAAATATAAATACTTTGTGGGCTCTATTTATAAATTATTTAAATCAAATCATGTTTTTATTTATTCTGGTTCACTTACAATATAAAAAATCAGAACGAGCGAAGTATTTCCTCGCGAAATGTGTAATTATTTACAAAGTAGAAAGTGATGTAGTTTTTTTCTTCTATGGTATGTGTATAATGGACTAAGGTTGTATATATTTATTAAAGAAGGTAATGAAATACTTGTATTAAATTAAAACAAAATGTGTCAATAGACAGAAAATCTAATGTTTTTGTGTACTTCTTTTTAAGTGCGTCAGAGTCGTAAAAAAGGCTGAGTAAACCAGTTGCTGTACTAATAAGAGGAGCGGGGTGATATTTCTCTTCCACGAGACAGTGACATCACTGCGTCATTCACTGATTGCAGTACGTAAATGCGCACGCTTACTTGGGGCGCTGGCGTATACGCACACGTGTGGAAAGGCGAGAGGTAGTCACGCGTGCGTAAATGTTGCGCCTGTAATGTTACGGCACCGTTCAGAGGTATATTATAGTCACTGTCATAATACTATTATTACTATGGACGAAATTTAAGCTATTTCACGCGAGCGTCTTTTGTTGTTGCGTCCAGATACATGAAATGCGCGAACAACTGTGCATGCGCGTACAACTGTCCGAGTGATGATTTTACGATTGACCTATCAGAACGCACGGTCATTTTTTGAAAGCGTCCAGTTCGCACTTCCGTGTTTACGCACGCACGCACGCACCCCTGCACTCATTGTTGGAATTATGTCCATAGCATTATGACGCTAACCATAGTGAAATAGATTATTGGACTATAATTAACAACTTTGATTAAAGGATGGCTGACAATGTTGATAAAGGTTATTCAACTATTTTCATCCTATTTTGATCATTTTTAAACACGCAGATTTTCAGCTCACATATTAGTCGGGTATCAACAGAGGGTTAGTGTGCACCCCCCCCAGGACTCCCCCAAACCAACTTTTTTTGCTTCCTATTATGATCCTAAGACATAATCAGGATGTTACCAAAAATATTTTCATATTGCTAAGGGGTTATGCAAGATGGCGTCCAAAATGGCCGCCATAACTGGTCAAATCTCATAAAATGACATATAGCAATCAAATTGTATAGAGAAAGTGAAGTTTTAATAGTGGGATGTATGTATTAGACCACTAGACACTCATATCCAGAACTTTTTCTTTGTTAACACACCTAAATCCAAGATGGCCGCCAAAATGGCCGCCAAAATTGGTAAAATTCCATATATTGGCATATATAAACTAACATGTATGATCAGAGTATAGTTTTAACAATGGGATGTATGTGTTAGACCACTAGAAACTCAAATCTAGTATTTGTACTTTGTTAACATACTTCAAAAACAAAATGGCCGCCAAATTAATGGTCAAAAGTGGTCAAAATTCCATAAAATAGCATAATATCAACCGAAATGTATGATAAAAATATAATTTTAATGATGGGATGTGTGTATTAGACCACAAGTAACTCATATCCAGTATTTGTGCTCTGTTAAAATAGTTCAAAATCCAAAATGGCTGCCAAAATGGCCCCCAAAATGGTTCCTAAAGTGGCTGCAAAATTGTCAAATTCCAAAAAATGGGATAATATCAACCTAAATGTATGATGAAAATATAGTTTTAATGATGGGATGTATGTATTAGACCACTAGTAACTCATATCTAGTATTTTTGCTTTGTTAACATACTTAGAAATCCAAAATGGCCCCCAAAATGGGTCACAAAATGACTGAACAAATTGTTGAAATTTCATAAAATGGTATAATATCAACCAAAATGTATGATGAAAGTATGAAAGTATAGTTTTAACATTGGGATGTATGTATGATGAAAGTATGAAAGTATAGTTTTAACATTGGGATGTATGTATTAGACCACTAGTAACTCATATCCAGTATATTTGCATTGTAATAACATACTTTACATCCAAGATGGCCACCAAAATGGCCGCTGTAAATGTACAATAGTCTACATGAGTGTATGATAATCCACAATGGAAATTGTAAGAGTGTATATTACATCACATTCACCAAATAGTATGTTCGAAACTACTTAGCTATTGCTTTTAGATATAAGGCCCACCTCTGTGACAATTTTGACTCTGTATCACTTTCCAAAATGGCTTCCAGAGTGGTTAAGTTGATGTTAAATGACCTAAAACAATTGTTTTGTATTGTAAATGACCATACTATATGTAATACCAATGCCTCCAAATCTAATAAGACAGCATTCAATATATGTCTATGATAACGCCTAGGGCTGTAGATCTAGTTTGAGTATTTTAAAAATATATATAAGATGGCTGCAAACGGTTAAAATAACTGAAATCTGTATTAGTTTTATTGTTAGTGTTACATTAGATATGAACAAAAGATTATATCAATAGATTTTAATCCACCCAGTAAACGTATGTATGTGACAAGGTATGATTGAATGGTATAGACTCCATATTTTGATCAATTGGTGGCCACCTGTGGTAATTATTTTGACCATTTGGAGGTAATTTTATTGACCATTAGGGGGTAATTTTAATGAAATGGTCATTATAATGCCCATCTTATTAACATCACATTGTCAAAATGGAGTCTATACCATTTAATCATACCTTGTCACATATACAAATACGTTTACTGTATGGATTAAAAGCTGTAGATATAAAGTAAGATATAAAGCCAATATAGTGAATACTGTCCCATTAAATTTGGGGGTATTAGTATTACTTAGTATGGTACAAAACCATTGTTTTAGGTCATTAAACATCAACTTATCCATTCTGGCAGCCATTTTGGAAAGTGAAACTGAATCACAATTGTCAGAGGTGGGCCTTATTTCTAAAAGCAATAGCTTTATAGCAGTTTAGAATAATACTATTTGGTGAATTTGATGTAATATACACTCTTACAATATCTATTTTGGATTATCATACACTCATGTAGACTATTTTTACATTTACAGCGGCCATTTTAGTGGCCATCTTGGTTTTAAAGTATGTTATTACAATGCAAATACTGGATATGAGTTACTAGTGGTCTAATACAAACATCCCAATGTTAAAACTATACTTTCATCATACATTTTGGTTGATATTATACCATTTTATGGAATTTGGACAATTTGTTCAGTCATTTTGGGACCCATTTTGGGGGCCATTTTGGATTTCTAAGTATGTTAACAAAGTAAAAATACTAGATGTGAGTTACTAGTGGTCTAATACATACATCCCATCATTAAAACTATATTTTCATCATACATTTAGGTTGATATTATCCCATTTTTTGGAATTTGACAATTTTGCAGCCACTTTAGGAACCATTTTGGGGGCCATTTTGGCAGCCATTTTGGATTTTGAACTATTTCAACAGAGCACAAATACTGGATATGAGTTACTTGTGGTCTAATACATACATCACATCATTAAAATTATATTTTTATCATACATTTCGGTTGATATTATGCTATTTTATGGAATTTTGACCACTTTTGACCATTAATTTGGCGGCCATTTTGTTTTTGAAGTATGTTAACAAAGTACAAATACTAGATTTGAGTTTCTAGTGGTCTAACACATACATCCCATTGTTAAAACTATACTCTGATCATACATGTTAGTTTATATATGCCAATATATGGAATTTTACCAATTTTGGCGGCCATTTTGGCGGCCATCTTGGATTTAGGTGTGTTAACAAAGAAAAAGTTCTGGATATGAGTGTCTAGTGGTCTAATACATACATCCCACTATTAAAACTTCACTTTCTCTATACAATTTGATTGCTATATGTCATTTTATGAGATTTGACCAGTTATGGCGGCCATTTTGGACGCCATCTTGCATAACCCCTTAGCAATATGAAAATATTTTTGGTAACATCCTGATTATGTCTTAGGATCATAATAGGAAGCAAAAAAAGTTGGTTTGGGGGAGTCCTGGGGGGGGTGCACACTAACCCTCTGTTGATACCCGACTATATAGATTATGACTGTTCGCCTATATTCATGATATTCTTTTTCGTTTTTTTCAAATACTTCATTACCAAATTTAGCACTCCCATACGCATAAAACTAAAGGAAACAAATAGTCAAAATCCAAATTTGAAATTATCGTCTACCTTAAATAACTGAACTATACGAAGGCAGCTGTGTTAATCCAAATGCAATACATAGATTCGCCCGTTTACGCTATGTAATACATTAAAGAGAGAAATTCAACTGATGGCGCCCCGGGATGGCGCCCTTCCACATACATCACACCATTTAGGAAAAGGATGTCCTAATATAGCCACTAAACCTGAATCGTCGTACTCTCAGGTACAAAGAAAATCAATTCACGTAATAAAAATAAAACCTTACAGAAAATACTTGCAACAATTATTTGAACGCCAATTTGAGTCGTTTTCAGTCAAAGTAACACAAGTTTGAATTTTTGGTCGTATATTATCAGATAATTATTTGCAACGCCAATGGCTCAATGTTTCTATAGCCATGTATATGTGATTATATAGGATTTTTAAAAAAAATAGCTTAGATAGATTATTGCTAAATAGATTATATTTGCTAAATTCCGGATATGATTTATATATAAAGGTTATCCATGTAGCCATGCGCAACGGACTACAATTGGGAATCGCACCCGGTCATTCAATTGAATCTGCTTGGCAACCAGTGTTTCAAAAGCAAAACATTCCATGCACTCACTCAACGCTGAGCGTTACGCACTTGATTCGCAGTAGGCGCAATGTGCGGTTGCCGTAATTGACTGCGCAAGTTGTTTTTGTTTTCACCGGCATTTGATTGTTTTCACCGGCATGACGTAGGTCCGCCCCAACCTATAGGCAAGGCTGCGAAATCAATTAGCTGGGCTCCAGAGTAAAACTTACTTTAATTCTAGGAAAAAGTGTACTTTAGGTCCAAGATTCTGGACTGTACTAGTATCGTCCGATAGGCCTACTATTGGTACAAAGTCAGTGTTCCAGTATCGGTCGATACTGGCACATATAAAATGTTCCAGCATCGGGCGATGATACTGGAACATAATTATGTAATAGTATCGTTCAATACTAGGACATATCTCACTGGTATCACGTGTACCAGTACCGCGCGATACTGGAACATAAAAATGTTCCAGTATCGCTCGATACTAGAACACAATTGGGTGTTCCAGTATCGACCGATACTGGAACAGTAAAATCGTACCAGTATCGACCGAGGCAACGTTTATGTTCCAGTATTGAACAATACTGGTATACCAGTATCTGGGACCTAAAGTACACGTTTTCCACTATTTCTTTTATAATTTGTACGCTCGGCGATGCAAAATAGTATATGACGTCATCGTAAAAATTGCACCCAATCGGCGCCTGGCGTCCAATTCATTGCATGAACCGTATTACCAAATATACGCCAGCGCCTGTTTTATTCACTGCGATTAGTGGCACAGTGGACAGTGACGTCACTGTATCGTGGAAGAGAGATATACTATGCCTATAAATCATACGATACACTGAAATCGATTAAAAAACAGTTGCTTTTATCTTGTCTTGCACTGACATTGAATAATAACTTTCAAAATATTATGACAAGATGGAGATTAACTCACATAAAGGTAGCGGTGGCTGTCAAACATATGAACCCAGACTAAGGGGACCCCCCCCCCCCCCCCCTATGGGTACCTGCCACATTACACTCTATGGCGTATTCGCAACAACAAAAAACCTAACATTTCGAAAAGATGCTTTCTTACGTCACATCTGTGTTAACGAAAAAGAAAGTTTCAACTCCCAATTGGTTTCCAATACCAAAGATTTACTCCTATACTCAATTCGCTAAAATATAAGGTTATCAGTATGGAATAATGCATAAAGTAAGAAACTAAATTAACCAAAAGATCAACACTATCACGGGCCTTATAAAGAAAGGTGCCGTGTGCTACCACACACATCATGCGCATCATAGGGGAACGCTGATGCATCCGGCTAGCCTCACTGGGAGAAGCCATCTTTGAGCATCACACCTTTCGTAACTCTTTCTACCCCAACATGTTAAAAAATTCAACCGACTTGTTACCGTCGAATTGCGTCAAAGCATGTTATAGTAAGTAACCGTGTTGTGTTCCCACTCTACTAAACGAGACCCCGTGGTGGATAGTAAACTGAGCGACGAATTTTGTGTGTGTGATTGAACATAACACGGATACCCGGTGGAAAATGCCTTAAAAAAGTGGCAGTTTGTATATACAAAGTGAACTGTGCCGTGTGTGATGATATTATTGCAAATTGTGTAGTGTGGTCTTTGTCGCTTAAACATCTCGCTGCTGAAAATATTCGATAAATGTTTAATAGTGGTTCCCCTGGATGTCGTGAATATGCCACCAATTGCTAGAGGTGAGTGTGTCATACCCTTTTAAAGGTCGGCTGTGTCCTCCATTTTTTTCCTGTGGAACACCCCCGTGCATCACCGAGGGTATGTTGTTTGAAAGGTAGCGCAGGTTTCAAACACCTTTGGTGAAGTATTTTCAAAACTTCCTGCCAGCGTTTTTGTTTGACATGATTAGTACTTTATCCATAAACCTACTTAAGACAGGCGGTTTTTTCGCTATTAAAATGGCCCTATTTTTAAAAACAAATCCAGATTTTAAAACATATAAGCCTATGGCACCCAACACCTAGTGACAAACGTGACTACTGATAGTCTTCTTCGTATACCGTGTATAATTTCACTGTCACACAATCGAACAACACCCTCTGATACTTCGCCTTGCCGAAAACCGCTCCCATCCGAGAACCGACCAATTTGGTCGGTTCTCGGATCGGATGGGAAGTATCAGTGGGTGTTGTTCGATTGTAGTGTGACAGTGAAATTATACAAGGTATATAAAGTCGACTAGACTACTGAATGCAATTCGCATATGGAAATGACACTACTTACAACTAGACGGAATAAAAAGTAACACTACTATTTACGCAAGACTTGTATCTAGAATTGTTGTGCGTCGCATAATTCAGCAGTTGCGCAAAACATATGCATATTTGCTTCCACAGTCCAACGTTAGGCAAAGCTGCGAAATAAATAAGCTGGGCTCCAGAGTACAAGTTATTTGTACTCTACACATTTACGCTGATACAAAAGTAATATTTTGCATCGCCTGTCGCACAAATACACATTAGCACTTTCTCCGCGGCGGGCGTCTGCAGACGACATTGCAAACTTTCACAAAATGTTTCAAAACTGTCAAAATAATTAAATGTCATTATCACCATGATAAATGCATTGAAATAAGAACAAACATTCCTAGTAATGGTTCATTTGTAAATTACGTCATCAGGAATTACCTGGATCGCAAAGCGACTTTAGTATGCAATCAGCATTACTCTGGAATACAACGTATTGATTTTGCAATTCTGCCCAGTTCTATACGTTTGATTTGATTTGATTTTATATTATTTGGGTCCTACGACCCTGGATAACCCAATAAGCTTATATTAGCTTATTTCCATTGGGGTCCGTTAGATGTGTGAACAGCTACGCGGGATGATCCCCTACTCTTTACGAAAGGGTCTGCTGGCCAAAACTCCATGGTCAGTGGAGATATATTGGTTATTGGAGTTGAGTGTATGTACTCGTATAGAGTCAAATAGACATGATAGACGGTTTGCAATCAGAACTACCGCTTGGTTGTGTTAAACTTATAACAACCTTTAGAAATCTTCCGTTAGTGTATGAATTGCATAAAATGAGCTGTAGTTATTTTATTTTCCCGGATGGCTACACAAGGGTAAATGCACCGTTTCAGAAGGCAAAAGCATATAATGTCATTTGTCATATAATGTCATTTAAGTCTTCTGACTTTGATATGTATACAACCATGTTAACGAGAATACCCTTGACTATCAAAATGGTCGGCACTTCACAGTGTTGATTATATGGGTGACTCTAAATTAGAAATTAATATATTTTAATTTGAACTAATAAACATTGATAATGGCAGATTGCCAAGCATTTTAAATGATATGCCACTGTGTCATGAATGAAGGCGGGGCAATCATTTTGTTATGTAGCTGAACATCCGTTGTTTTGAGGTTAATTGCCTTGCGGGGATAAAAATGCGCGCTTACAAAAAAAGGCAACACTTTCGGAGGCGGACGGATGTTCATTGATAATTTTAAACACGGATACTTCGCTTGCATCCAGCTATACTTTATGAAGCCTGTTATAAAGCGAACAGATACAGGAGTGAAGGGAAAAAACAGAGCTTCAAATTCAACAAAAAGGCAACACTTTCTGACTTTCAATAAACGCTATATTTTCAGCAATATATTTCATTAAGCATGTTCAAGCCGAACAGTCAAAGACTGTGTCAGAGTTTTCACCCATTACTACCAGGTGGCGTTGTGATTGCATGTTCCCTACCTCAGAGTGTGAAAGTACTTTTGCCGCCAAATTATATCATCTTTATATGCCTCAAGGTATAACGCTAGCAACGCCTGGACGCCGGTACAAAGGGGATATGCTGTCACTAACGTTCTGCCAGTGCCTTGTCATCCCCCTGGATGCGCTGATTAACAGACGACATTTTCGCGCGTGTGACGTGAATGTTTAAAATGCTCTCGCTCGTCTGCTCTTTTTTTCATTTCATTTCTTGGTGAGCTTTCTATTGTTTTCTGCTTTGTTATAGTTTCTACCACTGTCACACAAAACGTGTTTGCATTAAAAAAAAAAATTAAGTACTATTACTACACATGTTGTGTTTCTCATTTTGTTTTCCTGTTTTTATGTTAACATGGTGTATCTTTTATTATAATTATGATATTTGCAATCTTTCTTTTTCGTCGCTTAGCGTTAACGTTTCATTTCGTTGTCTCTGGATTGGCCACTAGAAATAATGCCCTAGTCTCTTCCCCAATCTCACCATGTGTTCTACCCTTATCACATCCGAGCTAAATTAATTGATAGCACGTCTAATGATGGTCGTAAAAGAAATCTGACATGGTGCGTTACTGCATAGATTACCGACAAATGAACGAGCTTACCTAAAATTGAGTACCGGATTACTACGCAATCTGCAGGTAAAGAGCGCAGGGGAGAGACACTGCTCACATGTACCTATTATTATCTTGCATAATTTGAATCACGCATCATAATCTTCGCTCTTACTATTGATGTACACTTGATGACATTTCAACGTCGCCCATGGGAGGTTTCCGTCGGTGTTTATTATACCTTGGTCGAGTTTCACTTAGCAATAAATATGCTCATTTCACGTGTCATTTTGAGTATGCTCAAAAGGAATTTAATTTCGACATGATACAGAGATAGACAATTTGTTTTGATAAAGCTGCCGTAGGCTTGGCTCTATTCTGTAAACGATATAAGTTTGATTGGCACACATCGACTTCCATGGAAACAAGGAGAACAACATAAACAAGAAGAGAAGGAGGAAATAGTACGGTTAGGGTGAAACGGTAAAGGGGAGTAGGAAGAAGAAAGTTGAAAAGGAGGAGAAACATGCGGAGCTTGAGGTGAGGAGGTGGGGTGGAATAGAAGAGAATGGAGGAGGAACTTGAGGAGGGGAGTACAAGGAGGACGAGTAGAAGTAAGAGGTGAGGAAAGGAAGAGGAGGAGAAGGAATAGAATGAGGAAGAGATTAGTAGGAAGGGGACTGCAGTGTCGTACCTAGGTCTTACATATTGGGAGGGGGGAAACAAGTAAAAGTGAACCGACAAGGACTTTACCAGGCTGTCAACTGTTGAGTATTGCCACCGAGTCAGAAACTTGAGAGCAGAGGTTGGGGTGACTTGGGTTCCCCTAAACCGGCGCGCGAAAAATTGAGCTTGATAAACTGACAATGCCAATGTCAACCGACACAACTCGGATATTGGGGTGGGGGTGGGACCGATCCTCTGGCTACGCCACTGGGAGGAGGTGAAGACAAGTAAGGAGTTCGTGGAGAATGTTATTGTCGAATGTGATATATTTTGGTATATCCTCGATTTAATCGGCTGAGGCAAGCATCTTAGTCTTTATCCAAACGATGTTAGTCTACACGATATCACACAAGTTAGCTATATATATCACTGTTGATAGACGTCTAATCACTGCTATTAATGAGGGTCGTAAAGAAAACGGACACGATGCGTTACTGCATCGATTACCGACAAATGAACGAGCTTACCTAAAATTGAGTACCTACCGGATTACTATGCAATCTGCAGGTAAAGAGCGCACGGGAGAGACACTGCTCACATGCACCTATTATTATCTGGCATAATTTGAATCACGCATCATAATCTTTACTCTTGCTGTTGATGATGTACACGTGAAATTTCAATGTCGCCCATGGGAGATTTTCGTCGATGTTTATTATATTTTGGTCGAGTTTCACTTAGCGATAAATACACTCATTTCACGTGTCATATAAAGTATGTTCAAAAGGAATTTGCTTTGACATGTATGATATAATAGACAATCTGTTTGAATAGTGCTGCCGTAAGCTTTAATAGCTCTATTCTGTAAACGAAGTTTGATTTATAGCACACATTGACTTCTTATTCCAATGACGAGAATATTGCATTGATGTGGCAGGAGATGAGGGTTGGGGATGAAGGATTAAATTATGAATGAAGCTGAAGATGGTATGGGCGACGGGGAAGAGTATGAGGACTTGGACGTGGATGAGGAGGTGGAGGTGGAGGTGGAGGTGGAGGTGGAGGTGGAGGTGGAGGTGGAGGTGGAGGTGGAGGTGGAGGTGAAGGTGGAGGTGGAGGAAGGAGGATAAACATTTCAATGGTATTTGCATATACTTGGAGCTTGAAACTTCTTTGATAAGAAGGAGTTTAGCGTGTATGTTTAAATTAAACATGTTGAAGATCCATAGATCGCCGTTCCTCCCTTATTTCAGGCGTTATTAACTTTACTTGCCGGGCTAACGCGGAGTCATAAGGGCCAGATTATACTCAGTTTGTAATCTAATCAACTAGCCAAAGCATTTTCAAGAAGTTCCCAATAACATTGTACCATTAGCATCATCCTATTATGCAATTGTATTAAGCACTACCATGGTACAACGCTTGATGAATCGTTTTCTAAATTCAACTAATTCCGTGATTACCACACGTCGGATCAGACCTTATGCTCCTAACAGCCTTGATGCAGTACCTTGATACACTCAACATCAATGTCTGTGAACAACGTCGTGTAGCTTATTGATTCATCCATCGGCAACCTGCGTTATTGCAGTGCATGATTATTGGGATCTAAAAAGAGCTTCATAAACAATTAACAAACTTGATAGCGATTTTGATCAACAGATAGAACACCGTGTTTAATTAAAACTCGCGATATATCTTAGGAATTGTGTGAGACCCTGATTAGAAGCTTTACAAGGAGAGAGCAGGAAGTATGAATCTTTTATGAGTCGAAGGTCGAGGAGAGTCTGATGTTGAGAAGAATCTAACGAGGTAGTTGGTACACTAATTCTGTTTTAATTGAATTTCTAATGATCTTAACATTACCTCCTCAAACAGCTATATATATCATTCCTTCTCGTTAGCTAGTGATACAATTAAGTAGGATGTCATCAGTGTATTTGTGGGATTTTCTTTTTTCTCATCCAGTTCCAAAATATAATTCTATCAAGTTAAAACCAATGACAATTTTGACATTTTCTTCCTAATAATGGTAAAATAAAATCCAAGTTACCTTTCGTCACAATTTCCGATAAGTCCCTAATTTGGTGACATGATCATGTAATGGGAAAATTCTAGAAGTCTCACTATCATTTTAAAGTCGTCCCAAGATGGTGAGGTTAGCTCGTAGTTTAATGAAAGAATCATTGTGTCTTCTTCTTCTTCTTCTTCTCGTAAAGTTCAATTTTCAGTAACTGAAGATAGTCGAACTGAGTGTGGATGCGCGCGAAACAAGGACGCAGCCATCGTGTTTTGTGCATATTTACAGGTGCAAGTAAAATCCGGTATGCTGGCTGGGTTATCTAGGCGCTCCTCTTAATGCTGATTTGAAAGCATTAAGGGATGGATGGGTACTGAGCAGGATCCTTGTCAAGGGTATTCCAGTCACGTAAGGTACGTTGGAAGAAGGATGAGAAGTACCTCTGAGTTGAGCAGTATGGCGTCCAGAAGCGGGAGTTATGTCCTCTGGTTTGTGATGTGGCCTCTGTGTTACTCCTTGGTCTTTCCAGCTAATGTCAACCAGGTCGTAGCGATACCGCGAGGAAACTCCAATCGCGAAAACTTCTCCGCTCCGAGTTTTAACACTAAATTCAGTAAACACAGGTATATAACATAGCTAACAAGGATACAACTTTACAACATAACTTGTTGTAGAACAGACTTGAGAGAACTTGTAATTCGGCAATCGTCTGCAGACGACAGTTCCTAAATGTTTCAAAATTGTCACAGTTACTATATTTCATCACCATATATGGAATCACTATGAGTAATGCATTAAAATAAGTACAAACATGGCAAATATTGGTTCGGTAATCCTTAAGATCTAATTTTGAAAGTTGGGAAAGGTTTCTAAAAAATCTGTTTTGTGTATGGTAAATCTATAATAGCCCCGTGTAAAGTGCTAAGAGTAAAGGCAAGATATACCAACAGGGTGTGGGGAAACAGGTAATAACAAGGGAGAATAACGCGATATAAAAGATAAATAACAAACAAAACAAAAAACGGAAATGCACTGGGACAAGCAATTAAAATTGCTGTACAATAAAACAACAAAGATATATATGAGACTACTCAGGATATATGGTAACAATAAAGACCGACGTTTCAAGTGGATATACCACCCTTCATCAGGGACAAAATATAAAAAACAAAAGTGTTAAGAACTATAAATAAGATAATGAACTAGACAAGTCCACCACTGTAATTATAGCACAATGCCAGTAATAGATGTTGACTACTACTAGGCATCCAAGTTAACACACTTGTGTAAAGTGTTAAAATAAAATTACGATGATTTCCATCTCCAATACACGAACTTAGCACATTCCGTACAGTAAGGATTTTCATTTGTTTAAATTATTATATTTCAACACAACCATACGACCATTAATTAACAAACAGTTACAATTTTCAACTGGAATTCTGAAACATACATATCTTTCATCGAATTGTTATTGTTACGTTTACTACAAACGTTACCGGCTTAAAACCTTGCTTTAGCTCACCACGGTTTCCCCACAGCACTGAGCGATCTGGCATTCTCTTTCGACTGCCCATTAATATTTCATGTTCTCACACTCGGCTCTGCCTTTCCATGATAAATCAATAATTGATTGATAATCAATTATTGATTTGATGACAAGAAGATGAGTTCCCAGACGGTCACCGACAAACGGCGGCGATTTTGGAAGATGACGAAAAAGAAACCTACGCTAGTTGTCAACATTTGGAAGATCTCATTGACGGATGATCACTACTGAGTCAAGGATTTAAGATTTTGCATTGATATTCATAGCTTCCATGGTGTTTAAAATTGTCTGAAATCTCGTGTCGTGACTTGTAGTACAAAACACTTATCTTCTTGACAGTTTTGTGATTACTTTCTGATGTTATTATTCAGTATTTGCTGAAATGGAGTCAAAATATAATTGCAAAGTTCAAGGAGTCAATACGAAACGAGAGCGGGTGGGACCCTAGCACGGATGACGATAATACCACCATAAAAGAGGTCGTGGGTTGACAAGGAAAAGGAAAAGAAAGGATGCAGACCAAAATGCTGAGAGTATACTAAAATGCTAAAAGAAGGTTATTTATAAATGTTGACATTTCCATAACAAGAGTGTTGTCATACTCATAGTGGCAGCAGCACCAGAAATAAGAATATCCAACGCACAAACAACAGCAACAAATTAGTAGCAGCAACAAAAACAGCAACAACAACTACAGCAACAGCAACAACTACAGCAACAGCAACATTAGCAGCAGCAACAACAACAACAACAGTGCTGTTACAGCAGCAGCAACAACTACACCAACGACAGCAACAACAACTGCAGCAGCAACAACAGCAACAGCAGCAACAACAACAACAACAGCAACACAACGACCGCAACAACTACGCAACAACAACAGCACCAACAAAAACAACACAACTACAGCAACAACTACAGTAACAGCAGCAACAACAACAACAGCAGGAGCAACAGCAGCAGCAACAACAACAACACAACGACAGCAGTAAGTACAGCAACAAAACGACAGTAACGACTATTGTAACAGCAGCAACAACAACAACAACAGCAGCAACAACAACAACAACAACAGCAACAACAGTAACAACAACAACAACAACACAACAACAGTACAGCAACAACCCAACGGCAGCAGCAGCAGCAGCAACAGCAACAGCAACAAAACGACGACAAAAACGATAACGACGACAAGACGAAAACGACAACACCACAACCACCACCTCCACCACACCTCCACCAGTACCTACACAACCACCACCACCAGCAGCAGCAACAAAATGCAGCACGTTGCCCCTTTACTATTTTAGAATATGACAAATGTTTTCACATTCCCTGTTTTCTGTGCCTATTTAACAGATAACTCTTGTTCCAATACTCTCATCAAATCGCTGATTCGGGATGGTGATCATTTGCATAGTATTCTGGGTATGGAAGCCAAAACTCATGTTAATAGTTTACTAAACATTCAAACAACCATTTCTAGCCAAGCATTTTCTATTCGAAGTCCCTATTTAATAGCATAGTACCAATAGGGCTACAGCCGTCGAATTAGTAGTGATTTGAGAAGTATTCGCGTAAGCCTGGAAGCCAAACTCATAACATGTATTATCATCATCACCAAACGAGGCGGAATAGAATAATATGCGTATCGATGCTTCGATAAAAACAATAGCTACATCAAAATGATCACTCCCTTAGTCTTTTCTGTCGACACCCATGTAGACGCAAGCCCGACCGATATTCTCGCCACAGCCATCTTAATTAGTTCACCACTGGGTTTTCGCTAAGATAAGCTTTGCCGAACAGAAGCAAGTTGAAAAGCATATGTGTTCTTTCGACAAGTCGCTGCAAAGCTGTCGCTTGGTCTATGAATGTTTCAGTTGATTTCTAAATGTGATAGACGCACTGGTTTAGAGTCGGTTACAGTTTTGTTAGTATTATTAAAGGCAAAGGAGATGAATCATACTATCAAATAGTTTACAAAGTATCATATGTATATATACGAGATTCTTGGACGAGTTAAACTTCATCAAAGATTGAGGTGAGGGGTTAAATACAGGTGTTAGTATAAATAAAAGTAACCAATCATTATCGTTACATCCCCTTCCCAGTCTATATTTAACAGTATAGTACTAGTATAGGCCTACCAATACATCCATCGCGTAAGCCTGGAAAACCTTTGAACTCATACTAATAATTTACTAAATTTTAAACAACCATTTCCAATTATAGTATTCCCTATTCCCAGTTCCTGTCTAACAACAGAGTACCAATTATACATCCGTCGAATCAGTTGTGATTTAGCAAGTACTCGCGTAAGCCTAGAAGCCAAACTCATAACATGTATCATCATTACCAAACGAGGCGGAATAGAATAATATGCGTATCGATGCCTTGATAAAAACAAAAGCTACATCTAAATGATCACTCCTTTAGTCTTTTCTGTCGACACCCATGTAGACGCAAGCCCGACCGATATTCTCGCCACATCCATCTTAATTAGTTCACCACTGGGTTATCGCTAAGATTAGCTTTGCAGAACAGAAGCAAGTTGAAAAGCATATGTGTTCTTTCGACAAGTCGCTGCAAAGCTGTCGCTTGGTCTATGAATGTTTCAGTTGATTTCTAAACAAGGGATAGACGCACTGGTTTAGAATTGGTCACAGTTTTGTTAGTATTATTAAAGACAAAGGAGATGAATCATACTATCAAATAGTTTACAAAGTATTATATGTATAGTTACGAGATTCTTTGACGAGTTCTACTTCATCAAAGATTGAGGTGAGGGGTTAAATACAGGTGTTAGTATAAATAAAAGTAACCAATCATTATCGTTACACCCCCTTCCCAGTCTATATTTAACAGTACTAGTATATAATAGGCCTACCAATACATCCATCGCGTAAGCCTGGAAAACCTTTGAGCTCATACTAATAATTTACTAAATTTTAAACAACCATTTGCAATTATAGTATTCCTTATTCCCAGTTCCTGTCTAACAACAAAGTACCAATACATCCGTCGAATCAGTTGTGATTTGCGTAAGCCTAGAAGCCAAACTCATAACATGTATCATCATCACCAAACGAGGCGGAATAGAATAATATGCGTATCGATGCCTTGATAAAAACAATAGCTACATCAAAATGATCACTCCTTATAGTCTTTTCTGTCGATACCCATGTAGACGCAAGCCCGACCGATATTCTCGCCACAGCCATCTTAATTAGTTCACCACTGGGTTATCGCTAAGATTAGCTTTGCAGAACAGAAGCAAGTTGAAAAGCATATGTGTTCTTTCGACAAGTCGCTGTAAAGCTGTCGCTTGGTCTATGAACGTTTCAGTTGATTTCTAAATGTGATAGACGCACTGGTTTAGAGTCGGTTACAGTTTTGTTAGTATTATTAAAGGCAAAGGAGATGAATCATACTATCAAATAGTTTACAAAGTATTATATATAGTTACGAGATTCTTGGACGAGTTCTACTTCATCAAAGATTGAGGTGAGGGGTTAAATTAAGGTCACGAATTTTCCGCGTTGCGGAATTTCCGCGAAATTGAGGTTAAACGCGGAAAACGACATTTTGATGAAAAGAAGAAACATAAATGCACAAAAAACGTCAAAAACACAAAATTTATAAATAGCCTTGAATAAAACAATATAAATATTAAAAAAACGATACGTAATAAACAAAACAAACAATATTTAAATATAAAACTCCGCGATATAGAGGGTCGGCTACCGCCACAGTAATAATAAGATAAGCCTAAAAATCTAAAATGATGTGTTTTTCTGTAAAGTGTGTTTATTCTGGTTTTATAGATCGTAAATTTTAAGCTTTCTTGGGGAAAATTACATCCTAGAAAAATGCAAAATTTACAAAGCGGAAAAACGCGGAATTCGACAGTTACAAAGCAGAAAATTCGTGACCTTAGGTTAAATACAGGTGTTAGTATAAATAAAAGTAACCAATCATAATCGTTACACCCCTTCCCAGTCTATATTTAACAGTATAGTACTAGTATAGGCCTACCAATACATCCATCGCGTAAGCCTGGAAAACCTTTGAACTCATACTAATAATTTACTAAATTTTAAACAACCATTTCCAATTATAGCATTCCCTATTCCCAGTTCCTTTCTAACAACAAAGTACCAATACATCCGTCGAATCAGTTGTGATATGCGTAAGCCTAGAAGCCAAACTCATAACATGTATCATCATCACCAAACGAGGCGGAATAGAATAATATGCGTATCGATGCCTTGATAAAAACAATAGCTACATCAAAATGATCACTCCTTTAGTCTTTTCTGTCGACACCCATGTAGACGCAAGCCCGACCGATATCCACGCCACATCCATCTTAATTAGTTCACCAGTGGGTTATCGCTAAGATTGGCTTTGCAGAACAGAAGCAAGTTGAAAAGCATATGCGTTCTTTCGACAAGTCGCTGCAAAGCTGTCGCTTGGTCTATTAATGTTTCAGTTGATTTCTAAACAAGGGATAGACGCGCTGGTTTAGAATTGGTCACAATTTTGTAGGTATTTCTAAAGGCATGGGTGATGAATCATACTATCAAATATTATAACATAGTATTGTACAGAAAAATGAGCATTAAAATAAAGAAGAAAAAATATCATAAGTTTATAAATGTTTTAGGTGAGTTCCACTTCATCAGATGAGATGAGGGGGTTAAATACAGGTGTTAGTACAAAGAGTGTTTAGGTGGGGGTTAAATGTCATTTTAGTTGTAATTTATAATAAACATTCGGAGCGTATTGATAATGTGTAATTGTAGCTCAATGGTAGAAATTGATTCATATCGCTTGTATACTCAAGTCCGTATGCACAAAAGTGTTAGACCAAGTCTAAAGTTAGACCTGGTCTAAGTGGATTTTGTTTTTTGTGAAATGCACACTTTTATTACATTTCTTTCTCAAATTAGCTAACAAATTGTAAAGATTCGGATGCAAAGTTCAAAAAGAGCACAAAATATCTCATGAAAATGCAGAGGAAAACTGGTTTTGAGGCAAGAATAAATTTCACTTAAACCCGGTTTAACTTTAGACCCAGTCTAACTCTTTTGTGCATACGGACCCTAAAGTCCAGAAGTAAAATTGGACTCTCCTAATTCGGATAATATATCACTAACATGTATAAATTCCCCTTATAAGTTCCATTAATAACGTAAAATGAACTCACCTAAGCGTGAAAAGATACTTTTGGGGAGGACTAGGCTTCATTTAGACCCGGTCTAAAGTTAGGCCAGATCTAAGTTGTTTTGTGCATACGGAGAGTTTACCGTGACCATGGTAGTTTATTCATAGTCAGTTATAGAGGTTTTTTCATCAGTCCATAGTTGTATATCAACAAATACTGTAATATTACTAGAAGTAACGTTCACATATATAAAGAAAAGAACCTTCGATAGAGTAGCTCTGAAAAGAGCTCATCCGAGCAATCTGCTGGTATCGTAAGAATGGACTTCTCTTTGTGACCTCGTACACAGTGTCAAGTCCAAGAATGGTTGTCTGTGGGAAAATAACAAAGTACAGGGTGTGTCAAAGAGTGTTCCTTGAGGTACCAAAATAATTAGAAATGCATCCAATGTTGTTTTGTTTTTTAAACAAATATACCGTTGGTAAGCCCTATAGACTTGACTTACTTGACTTGACTTAAGTCGGGTGATTTTCTCGAACCACCATGTTTTTCCAAACCTTCCTTTCCAACATAGCTGTTTTGATTTCTTCTACCTTCAATCCTGTGTCACGCTTAAGTAAGTTAGGGCTGGTCTACCACACTTTCTTGCTCCATGTTTTGAAATCCAGTGTATGAGTTTGGAGACAGGCTCAGTGTCCGGTAAATCTTAAGCTTGCTCTACGTTCTCTGATCTTATTCCAGACAAAGCATTATATCCCCTTGCAGGTGGTCCTCATTTGTCACATGATGTCTCCAGTTGATGTTGAACACTGTTCTAAGCATTCTAGTATATCATCCGTCCAGTTGTTTACTAATAAGTTTTGGGATGACTGTCCGGCAAGTCCATGCCTCACATCCATATAGACGGACAGATTCTACTGTAGCTATGAACAGTCTTTCTTTAAGCTTTCTGGATAATGACTTGCTTTTCCATAATTGACTATAAGTTTGCCACAAGCTCTCCATGTAGCTGCTTTGCGTATGTTGATGTTCTTCTTATTACTCTTCATCCAGGCTCCATGGTATTTGAAGTCCTCAACTTTATCAAGACGTATGCCTTCATTTGTGGTGATTTCAGGGATTTGCTTCTGATTGAATGACAGATACTAGTTTTTTTTCTTTAGTTTTTTCTTTTGGCGTTATTTTGAGCCCAACTTGACTAACTGTAGCCTCCACCCTGTTGAGTATGATTGCGCTTGAGACACTTCCTCAGACAACAGTGCAATGTCTTCAGCAAAGTCAAGGTGACTGGTCAGTTTACGATTGGCCCTATTCTTTTGCTGCTTCTTTGTTGTTAGGTGGAAATCTAGCTCTTCGTAGGGCAGAGTCAAGAACAATGACAAAGAGATATAGATCCATTGTGTCTCCTTGTAGTACTCCAGCCAGTAATTCAAATACCTCAATTTCTCAACAGGTGATATAACCTTTGCCTTGGTGTCTTTCTGCTATCGCATTTGTAAGATGAGCGGGTACACCATTATATGGCCTTCACAATTTGCAACATTCGGCTATGTATTGTGTCAAATGCCTTCTTGAAGACAAGTCCCTGGAAATAAAAGGTCATGTCTCGAACATTGTTCGCGCGGCTTCATTTGCCATTTACAAGATCGGCAGGCTCATCAAATATCTTGATCGCGACCGGGATCACGAATCAACAGAGGAAAATATGGGGTTTCTTCTGATATTAAAATGTGATGGACAACAAAAAGCTAAAGTGATCGGAACATCCACCTTTAATAAAACTTGCTATGATATACTAAGGCATTACATGATACATCTCAACCATCATATTTCAAAAAAAGGTTGATCGATTTTACAATAGATTAAAAGTGGCAGCAAATATTTTGTCACCGATAAAACATAACAAATCGAATTGACCTCGCAAAATAACATACACGCGGATGCTGTTCGCGATGTCGCTGTAATTCAACCCGATTTGATATTACGAAACGTCACACAAATCCCGTATGAGAGTATAGTGGCTTAAAAAAGAAGTCGGTGCTTAATTTTTAATTTTTCCGACAACTCGTGCTCACCCTTCCCGGTGCAAGCTCCCCTCTTGTCACCGCGGCTATCCCCGTGACGATACAACCTGGTAAAAATCCAGTGTGAAAACCTGTGAATCTTGGAGACTTGACACGATGTCAACACGTCACAGTATAATTCGGTCAGGGTGAGCTAACTTATGGTTTGGTTAAGGAGAAGACAGCGCGCACTATCTGCAAACATGCACATTTTCCCGCGTTGTCTTTTCCCTTCTCATTTTCGGGCGAAGTGACAAAAATAGCGCGGTTAACAAAATAGGAAGGCAGAAAGAAGAGAGTATAGCACGCAGGCCATATCGTCATGACGGCGTAATGTTTGCAGTTACAAGACATGTGAAAGACAGTTAACACTTTCCACGCGGCTATTATCTTTACCATTATACAAAACAGATTTTTCATAAACCTCTCCCAAATCTCATAGTCTACCTCAAGAATTACTTAACCAATACTAGGCATGTTTGTACTTTTTTCAATGCATTTCTCATGGTGATTCTAAATATGGTAATGAAATTCAATAATTTTGACATTTTTGAAACATTTTGTGACATTTTGGAATGTCGTCTGCAGCCGCCTGCCGCGTGGAAAGTGTTAATTTAAATATTTTATCACTCGATCTGCTTCTCTAAACACAGGAATTACGATTATGTTTCATATTTGAAAAATGACGAATTTGTTGGATGTCAAACAGATATCATAATCTATGCAGAAGCCTATATCTGTTTACAAAAAATGACTGATTTTCTCGATAATTCGATATGAAGTGGTCTTGTATGTGGCTTCTTGGATTTTATGGCCATCATATCAATTCCTTAATCCAAAATATTGCCATTAGTTTTATCTTTATTCAATAATTAGATTTTTTAATCTGGTTTCAGTAGAAAATAATTGCAATTTAATAGTTTTATTTATGGTGCAATTTTCGTCTTAACAGAATTACATCTGTAGAGATTTTTATTGTCACTTGAATAAATTGGAATGCAAAGCATTTAAAATTGAACTTCGGAATCATTCAACTTCGGTAGAGTCAAGAGCAATCCGGACAGGCTTAAGCCTCGGGGCTGGAGAGCTATTCACAGAAAGGTGTTAACAACTTCGGGGGTACCCGCACTCACGCGAAGCTGTACGAGGATATGTCGCTCTAATAGGTTGCTTTTTAAAAAATCTAATCAAACGGGGCTCCATTTTGATATAGGTCTAAATAATTCTATAAAAGTAGATCTCACTTCACGAAAATCGAGGGAGAAAAACCAGTCGATTTAAATATAAAAACCGTACATTCGTGTTTCAAAGGGTTTTCAAATCTTCAGCCACTGCATATTCCTGTGAAAAAATACATCCCCAACCCTGGGTTAACATCTATAATGACTATAATACCGTACGAGTGTAATTGCTACTTACTATAGCGGTCAATGGGATAACCAAATGGTCAAAAATACACCGTGAATTGGGTCAATTATAGTCGATGATCAAACATTCCAATAGTTTAAAAGGAGACAATGTGGATAAATTGCGATATTCTGAGGGAGATTTGCAGAGATTTTAATGTATTTTCGATTTTGAAATAAAAACGCTTCAGTAGCCTGAAGTCGGCATTAACCTTGAGATTTAGATTACTAATATCATTGTATGATATTCTTTATGCATGTTTTAAACTTATTTGAAGAAAAAAAACCTCTTCGGGCCCGACCGAACCACTTTTTCGAGAAAAGTAGATTTTGGTTGCATACTTTGTAGGAACTGTTGCATTTTATTTATTACGCATTTATTTTGGACCATTTGCCCCATGAACTTTTTGGCTTTCAGTCGAGACTACGATTGAGTTTCATAAAATCTGCAACAAAATTAATACCAAATTGTGCCTCTTTTATTGTGCAACCTTGTGTATGTGCCACCTTGTATATGTGCCACTTTATTATGCCACCTTGTATTAGGTGCCACTTTATCTTTATTGTGCCCTCTCATATACGGAGGCACAATAAAGTGGCACATATACAAGGTGGCACAAGGTGGCACATATACAAGGTGGCGCACATGCATGGTGGCACAAGGTGTAACAATAAAGTGGCACATATACAAGGTGGCACAATAAAGTGGCACCTTTTGTGCCACTTCTATATGCGCCACTTTATTATGCCACCTTGTGTTTGTGCCCCTCTATTGTGCCACCTTGTATATGTGCCACTGTATTGTTACACCTTGTGCAACCATGCATGTGCGCCACCTTGTATATGTGCCACCTTGTGCCACCTTGTAAATGTGCCACTTTATTCTGCCACTTTGCCAAAGAATTTGTCAGAAGCTAGATTGGGAACCAAACTTCTCTGTATACAAAGAGCATGCGCAACAACTACAATAATTGTGCCACCTTGTATATGTGCCACTTTATTGTGCCACCTTGTATATGTGCCACTTTATTCGGCCACTTTGCCAATAAAATTTGTCAGAAGCTAGATTGGGTACCTATACAAAGATCATGCGCAACAAGCTACAAAACTTTGGACATATTGCTAGACGAGAGGGTGACAATCTAGAAAAGGTGATAATACAAGGAGCTATCAAAGGAAGACGTAAACGTGGCAGACCAAAGCTCCATTGGACAGACAGCATTAAAGAAGCAACTGGTTCATCACTTATCTCTTCGCATCGCATGTCACAAAATAGACAACGGTGGCGCTCCATCATCAATAGGGTCACAAAAAATCCGCCATGATCCATGGAAAAACGACGACGATGTACATGTGCCACTTTATTGTGCCACCTTGTATATGTGCCACTTTATTGTGCCACCTCGAATAAGTGCCACTTTATTCGGCCACCTGGCATATTCGCCACCTTGTATATGTGCCACATTGTGCCACCTTGTATATGTGCCACATTGTGCCACCTTGTATGTGCCACTTTATTTGGCCACCTTGCATAAGCGCCAACCTTGTATATGTGCCACATTGTACCACCTTGTAAATGTGCCACTTTATTGTGCCACCTTGTAAATGTGCCACTTTGTGTATTTGTGCCACCTTATTGCGCCACCATGTATATGTGCCACGTTATTGTGCCACCTTGTCCATGTGCCACCTTGCATATGTGCCACATTGTGCCACCTTTATAATGTGCCACTTTATTCTGCCACCTTGTATATGTGCCACCTTATTGCGCCACCATGTATTGTGCCACTTTATTGTGCCACCTTATATATGTGCCACATTGTGCCACCTTGTATATGTGCCACTTAAGTATACCACCTTGTTTCTGTGCCACTTTTTTGCCACCTTGTATATGTGCTACTTTATTGTCCTCAAAAGTCTACACATTTTATCGTAACTCTAGATGATATTGTGCTGGGCTTTGACCTTCCAGGTTTTTTTAGCTAAGGTACAATTCCAGACAGAATGTGTAGTGAGACATTGGCGAATTATCACTTTAAGAGCAAGAATTTACATTCGACGTGTACCTGAGCATCTTTAAGTAAGTAGGCAACGTGTAAGATATGCTAGTCAATCAGAGAGTGCCACAAGTACATTTTTCCAATCAAATTATCCACAATTACCAAAAATAATAAGAGCATTCTAAGTTTGGCATACAAGTGGCACTTTTCTTTAATACAATCTCCATACTATTATCAGAGTAATCAGCCACAATGTTAATCATACATTATTAGTATAATAGCAACTATTAGGCTCGTGTAGTAGTTTATATCGTGTGTTCATTTTTCTTGGTGCACGCAGTCCATGATAAACCCAACGCTTATGCCATCTATCCAATCATTTGATTTAAAGAAAAGACAACGGAGTGAAAAAGTCATCCAGATTGAGATGAAATCTGTAAGGGTAAGCACACCACTGAAGCGTTCATGACTGATCGCCTTCCTCATGCCTAATGATATTGATGTTTAGTTTAGAAAGTTCATATCAAGTCATCACTACGTAAATCGCGCGTATCCATACAAGAAAAGGGCTTCTTTCGGATGATTATGTGTTTTCCTTGTATTACACACGTTTACACGTATCCGTTAATTCTGTGTTCATTTCAAGCCACTGCGCAATTTTTGGGATTAATGTGGTTTTACAAAATACCGGGCAACGTTCCTCCAAAGACTCGGTGTTAATTGTATCGTAATACACGATAAATAGCTTTTCACTCCTTTTAACATTAAACAAACAAAAAGTATGAAGTCAGATTGTTAATGAAGCACTTTCGATACTATTTTCTTTATTTGCTTGGGTGCCTAATCGAGGGCACTAAAACGACCCAATCCAGGTTAATGCTATCAAAGATGTCCAGTGGACTGGAAGTGACATGACGCTTTGGCACGCGCCAGCGCCAGTAACAGCGCGAGTTAAAAAACCCATAGACGGTACCGAAAAAAACCCACTGCTTTTCGAAATGTAGTCCATAATATCGCAGGCTCCATTTCCTTTAAATTGCAAATGTGAGCATTTGAGGTGGTACTTTTTTTGTCAATTCAGAGCTTCTAAAAGTTTGGAAAAGATAAACATGTTTGCTGGTTGCAATATAATGGGCCTATGTTTGTCAAGAAAATGGTGTTCATTAGGGCTGATATCCAAACTCTCAGCGGTGTTACACCGGTATTACACTGATGTTATACCGGTATTACACCGATATTTGTATAGAATATCGGTGTAATACCGGTATAACATCGGTGTAATACCGGTGTAACACCGCTGAGAGTTTGGATATCAGCCCTAAATGTCTCGAATAGACTTGCCTATAAGTTTTCCCTGAGAATATATCTCATATGAAAATTCTGTATTTTGTTTATACAATAATTGTCTAGGCATGCTTTTATACTCGCTTTCATATAGATAGAACACGTGTTACGTGTACCCCCAATATTGAATCATCCTCCCTCCCACTCACTTTTAAAAAGACTGGTACATACGAAGGTTAGGAAATGGACCTAGTATAGAGCTAGTACGTATACGCCAGTTAGGATAAGTTAGATAAAGACAATTTTACCTACACAATCATATAGATCTGGTATAGGGGAAGGTGGGGTAATGGCGGACGCGGGGTAATGGCGGACAGGGCTGTATCTAAAGGCAGGTGAAAGAAGGTGGTATTTTGCCACCCTATGATGTTAGGTGCCTCTCCATTGAAATCATACAAAACCTAAATGGGATGGTTGTCTCGCAAATTCTCGCGAGAATTACAAAAATCACTTTTTGGGCAAGTTGATATTTTGGTGCATTACTTTCTCTTTGAAACTGGTATTTCTACATCAAGGAAAACAAAGTCTTATTATTTTTTTATTTAATGTATGATACCTTCTGATAAAAAAGAAATGAATTCGGAGTCACAATGATGAGCATAATAATAAGAGAGGATGTGCCACAACATTGTACATGGATTGGGGTAATCCCGGACATGTACCGTTTCCATGGTAACCAATATGGGCGTGGTCAATTTAACATCATAAATCGGTAATAGTTGTTGACCATATAAATATGTGACATTGTTCTTTGATTTCTGCTACACTTTTAAAAAGGGTATTTTTTAACTCCCATTGAAATACTGTATTCTAATAAAAAGAGGGCTGCCATTGAAAATACGGTCCGTGATTACCCCCAGAGTGTGGGGTAATGCCGGACGACGCCATTTTTTTTATTGCGTCGTAGCTTCGAATTTCAAAATGATGAGTTGATAAAAACTTGATAAAAGGTAGAACCATCACAGTGCTTTGTGTTTACATGATTTTTATTGTTATATGACGTATTATATGTGTGTTATACCTCTCTGACAAAAGGTGTCCGCCATTACCCCACCTTCCCCTACGTACGCCAATTAGGAGGTTAGCCTAGGTAAAGACAATTTTACCTACACACCTAGATCTGGTACGTACGCTAATTAGGAGGTTAGCCTAGGTAAAGACAATTTTACCTACACATATAGGGCTTGTACGTACGCTAATTAGGATAGGTTGGGTAAAGACAATTTTACCTACACATATAGGGCTTGTACGTACGCTTATTAGGATAGGTTGGGTAAAGACAATTTTACCTACACATATAGGGCTTGTGCGTACGCTAATTAGGATAGGTTGGGTAAACACAATTTTACACACACATATAGGGATTGTACGTACGCTAATTAAGATAGGTTGGGTAAAGACAATTTTACCTACACATATAGGGCTTGTACGTACGCTTATTATGATAGGTTGGGTAAAGACAATTTTACCTACACATATAGGGCTTGTACGTACGCTTATTAGGATAGGTTGGGTAAATACAATTTTACCTACACATATAGGGCTTGTGCGTACGCTAATTAGGATAGGTTGGGTAAAGACAACTTTACCTACACATATATCTGGTACGTACGCCAATTAGAAGGTTAGCCTAGGTAAAGACAATTTTACCTACACATATAGGACTTGTACGTACGCTAATTAGGATAGGTTGGGTAAACACAATTTTACACACACATATAGGGCTTGTACGTACGCTAATTAAGATAGGTTGGGTAAAGACAATTTAACCTACACATATAGGGCTTGTGCGTACGCTTATTAGGATAGGTTGGGTAAAGACAATTTTACCTACACATATAGGGCGTGTGCGTACGCTTATTAGGATAGGTTGGGTAAAGACAATTTTACCTACACATATAGGGCTTGTGCGTACGCTTATTAGGATAGGTTGGGTAAAGACAATTTTACCTACACATATAAAGAGCTTTGTTGCAAAAGGGCTATGGTGCATTTTTTTCAAAAATGAGTTTGATATAGAAATGTTTAGGGAAAAATCATATGTTTCAAGGAAACAAAGTCATTTTTTCAAAAATACCTACATCTCATTGTAAACAGCCATTGAAATTGTTGTTTTGTTGCAAAAGGGGAATTAAATCGGGATACAGGCCCTTTTGCAACAAAACAACAACTTCAATGGCTGTTTACAATGAGATGCAGGTCTTTTTGAGAAAAAAATGACTTTATTTCCTTGAAACATATGATTGTGACCTATACATTTCTATATCAAACTTATTTTATTTAAATGATTAAAATAAATGATTGTTTTAGTGTGGTATTTTTTCTCTATTTACAAACAGTTGGAGTTTTGTTGCAAAAGGGCCTACATCCAAATTTTCAAAAATGTAAACATGATTTTAACAAAATTAAAAACTAGCACATTTGAAATATTTACTTGAATATTTAAAAACAGTTTTTTGACTTTTTCTCAATAAGAGCCAAAGTGGATGCAGGCCCTTTTTCAAAAAACCTCTTCATATAGGGCTTGTACGTACGCTAATTAGGATAGGTTGGGTAAAGACAATTTTACCTACACATATAGGGCTTGTACGTACGCTTATTAGGATAGGTTGGGTAAAGACAATTTTACCTACACATATAGGGCTTGTACGTACGCTTATTAGGATAGGTTGGGTAAAGACAATTTTACCTACACATATAGGGCTTGTGCGTACGCTTATTCGGATAGGTTGGGTAAAGACAATTTTACCTACACATATAGGGCTTGTGCGTACGCTAATTAGGATAGGTTGGGTAAAGACAATTTTGCCTACACAGATTACTCCCTTTTCGAACCCTTAGCTAAATAACATTGATTAATGGCACCGCACGTGCTGTAAACCATTTTGAAGCTATTCAAAATTGCGCCCAATTAAATTGGATCCCGCTTAGATCTAAGGCAAACAATTAAAATGAATTGTTGTGTTGCCCTCATCGACCGACCCTTAAATCTCAAAAATAAGGGTCGCAATTTTGTTAATTTTTTTTGTTACCCAATTTGTCAAAATATTACTATTTTCTGCTTGAAATTAATAAGTTGGCTTGAATATATTGCTTTTAAAATATTATCACACTGGTACTAGAAACATTAGTCAAATTGACATTTACCAATTTTGTCTTGTCGTGAACCACGGTCTGTCAGTTTGTCAGCACACACAAAAGAAGGAAAATCGACCGACCCGACCCGACCCGACTTCAAAATATTTGGTTCCTGGTTCTGGGTTCTCCAACCTTTGTCTATGGTATCAGTGTACGTGCATGGGTATGCCACTCAGCTTGCCGATCGGAAGCCACTTTTAAATTAAAATTTAGTCAGCATAGAATTGGTGGCGCTATACCGATAAGGCGTGATTGTAGCCCTGGATTGTAGCAGACGACGCGACGCTGGCCACGCGTCTCTCAGACGACCCAATATGGCAACGGGAGGGCACCATTTTGAATTATTTTTAACAGACATCCCTGTTAACGATGAAAATTCTTCTAATTTTGATGAATTGTCAAAATGATAAGATTAACATTCTCGATTACGTGTTATTCCAATACGAATTCAAAAGTAAGGTTTCGCGTGGCCACCGTCGTCTGTGTAAATAACCTATGCTGACTAAAAATGACGTTAAAACTGGTTAAACGCGTTAAACCCTGGTTACGGACGCATTCCGGACGATTACCCTAATTTATGTAATATGCAGAAGGGACCGTTTTCGCAACGTACATCAGTATAGCACTTTCCTATCCCAAAATTAATAGAATCCCTGGTACGTGTCCTAGAAGCATAACAAACTCGGTTCAATCAAGGTTTTATAACCCCCTTTAAACCCATTTACAACCAGTATAAAGCAACTAGATTTTGGTGATTGGGTTTAAGGAGAGAAGAACACCATGATGAATAACACATATGAAAACCGAACTATAAACAGACCCGATGGCTAGACTAGCCTCAGACATGGACATATGGTAGTTGAATGGGAAGGTCTTACACCCTAACTATAAATGAATACGGCAGCTCTGATCATTGCTGATGAGCTGATGGGATGAGGGATAATGAGGAAACCAGAGATGAGACTCTATAGTACACTAATCAGAGTGGTTTTGTTACCGACTATGTGATTCAATACGATATCACATCACTCCACTCCGATGCTTTGGTCTTGTTTTAGCGCTAGTTATTCTTACCTGATAATAAATATACAAAAAAACAAAACAAAACGGATTCCAATACATCACCTGTTTGAATGGTATTTGGTCTACAGGTGTAATGGATGCAGGGATGTAATTAGAATGGGTCCCCGCGTCCCTCTATATGGCCGCCATCTTTAAAAAATGGCGGACCAAATATTTGAGCACCCTCGCAGGGGCCGCGTGGAAAATTGGGAAGACAGGAGGATCGAGTCTAGGATGTAATCAGAGGGGCGGTGGGGCATTTCTCCCATGTCAGAAAACTCCCCAGTGCTCCCTAAATTATATGGCAACTCATTTATATTAACAAGAATTAGTCCGTTGTGTCCCCTGTCCCACTCGTGTCCGCCCCTACAATTCAGGACCCTTTACGTTTCAAGTACATACTATTTGCCATTAGTTATGCAGGCTATGTAAGTTTATTGATTCGATTTAAGAACTGTGAATGATTATTAAGAATCGTGAGCAGTTCATAAGAACCGAGAAAGATTTGTGATGTGGTCAATTAGTCAACATGGAAATGGTGAGATTCCGAATACCAAGTTATCAGAATATAAAATCAATACATTGTATATGTGCCACATTGTGCCACCGTATAAACTGTTAAGATTCACAAGAACTGTTAAGATTCACAAGAACTGTTAAGATTCACAAGAACTGTTAAGATTCTCAAGAACTGTTAAGATTCACAAGAACTGTTAAGATTTCCAAGAACTGTTAAGATTCACAAGAACTGTTAAGATTCGCAAGAACTGTTAAGATTCACAAGAACTGTTAAGATTCACAAGAACTGTTAAGATTCACAAGAACTGTTAAGATTCGCAAGAACTGTTAAGATTCACAAGAACTGTTAAGATTCACAAGAACTGTTAAGATTCACAAGAACTCTTAAGATTCGCAAGAACTCTTAAGATTCACAAGAACTGTTAAGATTCACAAGAACTGTTAAGATTCACAAGAACTGTTAAGATTCATAAGAACTGTTAAGATTCGCAAGAACTGTTAAGATTCGCAAGAACTGTTAAGATTCACAAGAACTGTTAAGATTCACAAGAACTGTTAAGATTCACAAGAACTGTTAAGATTCACAAGAACTGTTAAGATTCACAAGAACTGTTAAGATTCACAAGAACTGTTAAGATTTCCAAGAACTGTTAAGATTCTCAAGAACTGTTAAGATTCTCAAGAACTGTTAAGATTCTCAAGAACTGTTAAGATTCTCAAGAACTGTTAAGATTCGCAAGAACTGTTGAGATTCTCAAGAACTGTTAAGATTCGCAAGAACTGTTGAGATTCTCAAGAACTGTTAAGATTCACAAGCACCTTTAAGATTCGCAAGAATCGTGAGCGATTCACCAGAGTGGTGAAAGATTCACAGGAACTGCGACAAATTCTTGAGAGTTGTGAAAATCTTCAAGAACCGTGAAAGATGGATTTACACCATTCTTTGTTTTATTACGAGTAGGCTACACTCAAAAGTCAAGACTATTTCTTTGGTATATTCAGAATCAGATTTTTTCATATGCTATAATTATCATCTTCGACATAGAACAATGTTGATTCTGATTACAATAACTACTAGGCCTAAATGATTTTCTCGGCTACTCAATGTTTAACACGTATTCTCATACATAATAAGTGATGCAGTCTCTTGACTTTTGATTAATATCTATAGCTAGAATATATAAACATCATATGATATGCAGCAAAGCTAAATACGACATCTCTAAACGATTTGACATATGTTATGATTTACCGAGGCTTAAGCAGATCAGGGGAAATAATGGATTCCATTTGAGGGGGTTTTCTTACACAAATATTTCTAAATTGACATTCTATATCAATTTTTATATTCGCCTATGCATCAAAAGAATACTTATCACTAGCATAATTTCTCCTTAAACACTTTCCACGCGGCAGGCGTCTGCAGAAAGCATTCCAAAATGTCCCAAAATGTTTTAAAAATGTCACAATTATTAAATTTCATTACCAAATTTGGAATCACCATGAGAAATGCATTGAAATAAGTACAAACATGCCTACTATTGGTTCAGTAATACTTGAAATCAAGGGCGCAGATCCAATCTTGAAAGTGGGGGGGACATTGCCATTTTTTCACTAGATCGCCAACCTTGATTGATGTATCACCACAAAAAGTGGGGGGGGGGGGACATTTGATATTGTGTCAGGAAGTGGGGGACGTGCCCCCCCCCCCCCCCCCCCCCCCGTCCCCCGGGATCTGCGCCCTTGCTTGAAATAGACTTTGAAAGTTGGGACAGATTTCTGAAAATCTGTTTTGTATATATGAATAGCCGCGTGGAAGTGTTAAAGCATAGACTAAATAATAATATCAAACATTGCTATTGCTCGATTATGAAACAAATATTAGTCTTCAAATTATAATTATTATTGCACAATAAAAAGACAAATTGTTTTGACAGAACAATTTTCACGCCGTATTGCCACAGATCTGTTGACCCATTGCGAGCCGTCAACCAGACTGCTAATTGTCCGGTCAACGATGGCAACCCGGCACCCCCATCACCACGGTCTCGTACCCGCGACTTGCAGACGTCTCATCCGCGTAGATGTAAAGTAGATATGTTAACCTTGTGTATAGGCCTACGCTGAAACAAGTGTGATTCTTGAGTTAGATATCTATTTCGATAATAATTGCTCACGCTCGAATACGCTATCAAACCATAATGCAGATGAGATTGGATACGGTAATTGACTTTGATCGTAAAAAGCGAACTATCTTTCCTAATTCTATATTAATAGCGGATAGCCTACTCTTCCAATTGTCTTTTTTCACTTTCCTCTTCCGTGAAATTCTTGTGAATCACGGGTGAAGTTCAATGCGCTCGAATTTTCGCATGGCTTGTGAGTGTCAACAAAGAATTAATCTGTTACGATTTAAGTTAAATGTAGGTGTTCCGATTGCTGGCCCGATTTTCAACTTAATGTTTTATATTTTACATGAAGGGTCATCCTTAAAATAGTCGTATTCCAAAGTTTGAGTTGCACAACTCTAATCAGGTCTGTAACTAGGGGAGTGCGGGGCGGACCCCCCTCCCCAAATCTGAAATATGTCTTACCCCCCTCCCCGCTCTCAAATGTTCTGAGCTGATTAAAAAACATTTGGGGCAACCTTTTACGATTTGTTTGGTACCAATGTACCTTTTCCAGAAAAGACGCCCCCTAAAAAATCATGCTTACGGGCCTGACTCCAATGATTCTTAATTTTAGAAGCACAAGGTGACATGACATTTGCCCATTGAATAGTACACAAACTGGCCGGGTGGTTAACAACCGTTGGCATTAATTCCCTGCATTTTGGCCTATAATGTCTAAAATGAAACATATATTGCGCCAAACATTTTACAGAAATAATGAGAAAAATGTGGGGTTTATCTTCTGATTCCAAAATAATTGTGTTAATGGGCAACAAAAGCTAAAGTGATCGGAATATCCCCTTTAATCTTTCAAGAACGCTGTATGTATTTTCAAGGTTCCTGAATGCTTCACCGGTCTTTTTAAATATTTCACAGATCTTGTAAATCTGATACTTGTTATTTTCTCACGGCTTTGAGAATATTAAACGAATGAGAATGAACCTAATTCGGGTTTTCGTTTAACCGTTCACGGTTCCTGTAAATCTTTCACGGTTTGTGTGAATCTCTAAAAATATTCGTTATTTTTCACAACTCATGTGAATATATAGGCCTAGGCCTAATGATTTTTAAGAATTTATCTTTCCTAGTTAGGCTATAGTTAACCTTTCACGGTTGTATAAGTCTTTAATATTTCTAACATAGCCTAAATGCACGGCTTATGTGAATGTTTAATGATCATGACAAATATATCTGTCATGATTTTAGTTATTCTTTCATAATTCTTCCGAGTCTTTCAAAGTTCTTGTAAATCTTTCATGCATCTCTGTCAGTCTGTATAACCTTTGGCCATTCACATTTTTTTCTAAATAATCAATTAATATTTAAAATCTTTAAAATGACAGATTTTCAATACTGGAAATGCATACAGTTTAAGTATTTCTCCTAACTCACTTTGATTCCATAGCCCACTATGAAAATTTATCATTTACCCAATACCTTGATTTTAATTTCAACCTGTTTGAGCCATAAACTGCGATTAATAATGTATATAATATGAATTTCAAAATGAAGTAAAATCATTATGTATCAACCATAGTCGTTGTGCATGCAGTTCCATTTCTTCTTATTCAACCAACCACCTTATATTCCTCAAGCTTACAGTGTTATTAATCTCGTTTCAAGTTTTATTAAATCAAGGAGAGACTTCTTGTCATCAGCTATCCAAGATAATTATAAACCTAAGTCGAGTACTTAATGGTTGCCCGGAAGATGGGTATACATACAGCCAGTGACAGCTCCAATTAATAAAAATCTGTCCTCAAAATTTGAGTTGGTTTCTTATAACAATACTTAATTAAGGCCTACTTCGACACCGACAAGAGTTGTAAAAAATGCTCATAAACCAAAACCTCCATTTGTCTCACTATTACCAAAGGTGCTGTTGTTAATTATCATCAAAATCTCAAAACAAGTGATTAAGTTATTCAGAGTTCTTTATTATGTCATGGCAGACCATAGCGCGACCTCTGTACTGTTGCTGATCAACAGCAGCCGTTTTCGAAGAGCCGTCAATGACTTTAGTTTAAAAAAGGCATTCAAAGATGAAAGATCTGGGAGATTTCTCAAAAAATTAAATTTAATTAAATTAGATACCTTTACCTTATTTAGATAGAAGATATGTGACCACCCTCTTATGTAATATATGTAATTTAGTAAAATTGAAGATAAAAGACATTTTCTCGGAATTTCTGAAAGCCTCTTAATGCTGTTCACTTTTTTGTATCTTGATTAAAGATCACCACCAATTGGATCAGGGAGGTCATTACTTTTCTTAAGATAACAAGTCACAAGTGGTCTTCAATGTTATTCATTGCAACATGAAACATATTTGGTATAAGCCATCTGTGGCCATTTACATGCATTTGGTTAATTTTTGTGTGATCTACATCAAAATTAAACAAACTATCAAATTCATGAAATGGAAATATTGCCAATTACGCTCTATGATTTCTGGTGGTAGTGTGCCTGTGCACACAATACATACTACGTTTACTTGATGCTATCTACCGTAGATAGCAGGTTTTATAGCGCCAAGAAGAGATTATAGCTTCCCTTAATGTTTTCAATAGGGAAATTTAGAGAACAACGTAGGCCTATGCTTACATTCAAACAACACTCACGAGTGACACAATCAAAACGGTGGGTATAAGTAGTACAAGTAAAATATCTTTATTCTGTTATTCTGTATCTTACATCTAGGCCTACATGTCTTATCTTTCTTTCTTTTACATCAGAGGAGCAGCAGTGCATTCCCTTTTTTAATTTTTAATTGTACACATTTGAGCTTGGTTCCATAACAAGTTATCCTATAACCTATATGCGTGTGTCCGTGGTGTAACTACCATAAAAACAAATAAACAAAATCAGTGCTAAATTGCAACAATTCCCGAGTCAGGGGAATAAAATACTACGCCTCTTTTGTCACAATGTAATATGTATGCGCAAAACGAGACAAGAGACGTTCACTGGCTGGACATCCAAGGGATAGAAATGTTAAAAAAGTTCTTTGGCTTACAAATCATCGGCAAATTAAGTCATGCTTTATTATCAATTTGTTAAAGTCCATTTGATATAGCTTTTCTTAAATTAATGCTCCGAGTGTACTGTACGTGCGCCCTTATAATAAATATCAGAGAGCCGGAAATACTTTGTCTTTTTGTCACGTGCGTAATTCCTTTTAACGAGTCATCCCCGGATATCATCTTGAGCAAAAATATCGGCAAACATTAAGCCGCATTATTCTTTTAAAAAAAGATAAAACCCCTGGAATAGATAAACTCTCAGTGGTTTTGTAAGACTTGTTTAATAAGGCGACAGCGGTCGGAGCTTGAAAAAGTTATTCAGTAACTAGCGTGTCCAGGGTGCGATTGTCCAGCGTGCATCGGTGAGGCTTATGATGTCAAATTAAGGCTGACATAATTAAAATAACAGCATCCGTAAGCACGGCATGATGAGTAAAAATGGCTCCTCTAATAGCTGATATTATGAAAAGGTCTCATCGATCCCCGGTGTTTGTTGGCTTCTTATAGAAGATATCGTCGCAGGGTGTAGTGTAGACTTAATTCAAACGTATCAAATGGTAAATTTATATGCTCATATCGCCGAGACGCTCACTGTGGGTTTTTTTAAACCCATCGTTTTTATGTGATAGGAAAAATGGAATTTCGAAAAAATAATACCACCAACATCTATTTTTAAACTGTTTATCTATTAACGGAATCTTTCAGAACTAATAACTTATAACATCTATATTATAATACTAATATCTAATTTATAAAGTACATCGTATCAAAATAGATATATCAACTAGCACAGTTGGTTTGTAAATTATGATAAATCTAAGTCCAATTAAACGACCAGTAAATCGACGAGTATCATCAAAAAGTGACGTTTACTTCATCAAATGCGTACACACAACCCTGTGTGTGTTCAGAAGGTGAATCTTGGTTAAATTCTAACTACAGTGTATACAATATAGCTGTGTGTCATCAACTCGGCTTTCACGATATAATATTGTCAAATTTCATCTGTTGTTTTGGATATTGGGTGGATATTCATGAAAACAGATCACGAGACTTTGTTAATAAACGCTTCTTGTATAACATTGCATGGGTGTAAACTTTTATATCACGCACCTTGCCATCTACGGTAGATAGCATTCTTGTGTAACATTGCAATGGTGTCTAACATTTATACATATCACGCAAATATTGCTGTCTACGGTAGATAGCATTCTTGTATAACATGCAAGGGTTTCTATCATTTATACATATCACGCAAATATTGCTGTCTACGGTAGATAGCATTCTTGTATAATATTGCAAGGGTGTCTAACATTTATACATACCACACAAATATTGCTGTCTACGGTAGATAGCATTCTTGTATAACATTGCAATGGTGTCTAACATTTATACATACCACACAAATCTTGCTGTCTACGGTAGATAGCATTCTTGTATAACATTGCAATGGTGTCTAACATTTATACATATCACGCAAATATTGATATCTACGGTACATAGCATTCTTGTATAACATTGCAAGGGCGTCTATAAGCATTTATACACACCACGCAAATATTGCTGTCTACGGTACATAGCATTCTTGTGTAACATTGCAAGGGTGTCTAACATTTATACATATCTCGCAAATATTGCTGTCTACGGTAGATAGCATTCTTGTATAACATTGCAAGGGTTTCTAACATTTATACACACCACGCAAACATTGCTGTCTATACGGTAGATAGCATTCTTGTATAACATTGCAAGGGCGTCTATAAAAATTTATACATACCACGCAAATATTGCTGTCTACGGTAGATAGCATCCTTGTATAACATTGCAAGGGCGTCTATACACATTTATACATACCAAGCAAATATTGCTGTCTACGGTAGATAGCATTCTTGTATAACATTGCAAGGGTTTCTATAACATATATATATACATATCTCGCAAATATTGCTGTCTACGATATCATTTTTGTATAACATTGCAAGGGCGTTAACATGTATAAATATCTCGCCAATATTGCTGTCTACGGTAGATAGCATTCTTGTATAACATTGCAAGGGTGTCTAATATTTATATACCGAGCAAATATTGCTATCTATGGTAGATAGTATTCGTGTATAATATTGCAAGAGCGGTAAAATATGTACACATATCACGCAAATATTGCTGTCTACGGTAGATAGCATTCTTGTGTAACATTGCAAGGGTGTCTAACATTTATACATACCACACAAATATTGCTGTCTACGGTAGATAGCATTCTTGTGTAACATTGCAATGGTGTCTAACATTTATACATACCACACAAATATTGCTGTCTACGGTAGATAGCATTCTTGTGTAACATTGCAAGGGTGTCTAACATTTATACGTATCACGCAAAATCTTGTTTTCTACGGTGATAACATTCTTGTATAACATTGCAAGGGTGTCTAACATGTATACTTATCTCGCAAATATTGCTGTCTACGGTGATAACATTCTTGTATATCTTGTAAGGGTCGACTACGTTTATTTACATCAAGCAAGTTTTGTATTCTACAGTTGACAGACAGCATTCTTGTGTAACATTTATTTTATTATTATCATGCAAATCTAGCTATCTACGGTAGATAGCATGTTTAACATTTACGTTGCTATCTACTGCTAGCAGAGGTCTACCTTTTGTTTTAGTTTTATCTATTTTTTAAAAAGTATTGTGCAGTTATATTAGTTGTGTGATTATTTTCGGGATAAGCGAAACTTGACTTTTGACATTTTATCCCTTTATTCAAACTGAGTGAAAACGATTGAATTTTGTTTACAAATGTCATCCATTAACTTTTATTTCATAGGCTTCTATTTACTTTCTCCATTGGAAATAATTGTGCTGTTTGTGCACATATAACATAGTTAAACAGTTTCACAAATCTGGATAAATTCAAAGCGTTGTGCGTAAAAAAGCAAATTTGTAAAGCCTTTTTTATCCTGTTCTAATGCCAAATATCCCAACATACAGAATTCTACAGAATTCTATAAGCTTATATCCGTGTTGTAAACGAATCTCTCTTTCGGGAGCTCGAAGATGAAAGGAAAATAGTTGTTGCCGACGTTTTGGAACCCGTTTGTTTATTTTGACGGAATAAATCGTATTGAAAATTAGGAACCAGCGCGATGCAGGGGGTAACTTTCGAGCTGCCGAAAGACAGATTCGTTGTAAACGTATGAAGACATATCTGACCAAACATACAGTCCCTTGTCACACATTATATAGATAGCAACCATCATCAATCAAATAATTGCACGAGGCTCGTCGCGCCCCGCAGACTATCACTACACAACGGTCTCATGCATTCACCTCATTGGTGAAATTACAATTATGAATAAATAATATCTAATCGTCTATAATAGTATTTGAAAACTCATTTAATAATTCGGGGAAATTGGAGATGAATTGCCTTGAGGATGAAATTCTAAGCAAAAAATGCTGAGTTTAACCTTTTTAACGGAATCTACACAAAAAGCGGCGAATTATTCAGTTTTGATAAAAGGTGCGCTACCACGGTGTTACAAACTGATGAAGCCATGCATACTTCAATGCTTTCGAAATTATGTTGCATTTCAATAAAAACAATATTTGTTTTTACTTGATAAGGTCATTCGATTGACCTATATTAATGTAGGTCATTATTACTGACGTCTTTGAAAGCATTTATATTGTGTGGCTTATTGTAGCAGGACTAAGCATTTATGTGAAATTTTTTTTAAAAATGCAACAAGCATAGCACAATACTCACCTGTTATTGCAAACAAATAATTACAATATCAAAATTCAATGGAGGTCATTTTATTTGTACAGTCAAATTTAAACACCACATTCGATATAAATTTTTCCATTGAATTGAAAACGAAAAGGTTACGTTTAGTCTTCTTAAATGTGACCCTCCCTTTTTCTTCGACATGACAAAAAAACACTAACATCCAGTCGCCTGGTGGGCTATATCAACGAAGTATAAAAGAAGTCCGACTCCGTCAAATACTCTTTCATCTTTTTCAAGAGAGAGTGAAACATGGTGAAAATACCTTATTTCTTAGACTTCCTATAATCGTCAAGAGAGGAGATGCATATAGTTTATAATCTATGTATATATTTTGAAGGTGAATGTCCCGATCACTTTAGTTGGGGTTTTTTCCCCACAGTGGCGTACCCCAGGGGGGTCCAGGGGTGCCAGGGCCCCCCTGGAATAAGCCCGTCGGTAAATTCGAGCCTCCGTCGGTAGATTTGCAGATTTGACCATGCGGTTTTTTTGCCGGTTTTGTGGACAACCTATCACTACCCCCCTCCCCCCCCCCTCCCCCCCCCCCCCCCTCCCCCCCCCCCCCCCCCCCCCCCACTTATACTTATCAAGATTTCAGCTGCTGACGGGGAAAAATTGGCATGTTTTACGATTTTTTTGGGGGGGAGTCTGTTAAAAAAATTGTCGGTAAATCATACCTTTCGACGGTACAACTATGGTCGGCCCCCCCCCCCCCCTGTTTCCAAAAGCTGGGTACGCCACTGTTTCCCCATCATTTTGATATCAGAAGAAACCCCATATTTTCTCGTTATTTCTGTTAAATGTTTGGCGTAAGATATGTCCCAATTTGACGTTATAGGCCTAAATGCAGTGAACTACTGCCAAAGGTGGTTAACTGTTGTGTACAACTCAATGGGCAAATTCCATGTCACCTTGTGCTTCTAAAATAAGATTCATTGGTATTACGCAACTCAAACCTTGGAATACGACTATTTTAAGGATGACCCTCCATGTAGAATGGAAAACATCAAGTTGAAAATTGAGCTAACAATCGGAACACCTACCTTTAAATTACCCTCATTCATACCACAACAAAATCCTGGGATTGAAAGAAAACCACAATTTATGATTGGAAAGCGTGAACCGTCATGTAAGGGTATATGAAGGAGTGGGACCCGGGAAGAATAAGCATGATGTATATTCTATATAGATATCTGGAATGGATTTTAAAAAGGTAAAAACCAAATATGAATTATGATTGTAAACCAAAGAAGGATCCCAAACATTAGAGGTCAAAGACAACTGTTTAGTTGATTGGGTGGAGATTGGGAATATGTTATTGGCATGAAGTCAGATCGGTGTAAGAGATGGATTAAGGACAAATCTGGTGAGATCAAAATGAAAAGAATCACCACCACTAACCGAAACGGCAGCCCGGACGGCAGTGGGGTAAAAATCGTTTAAATCACACATTTTGAACTCTTCTACCATGGATAGTCATCAAGCCAACCCTAACTTCAAAATCGTCACATGGAAGACACCTACCTATGCTTTACCGACACAGTGGCCAGACGGGCAGTCCGCGGTGAAGGGACAGTGGAGGAAATATTTGGAGCATATGGGATATTGAATCAAGTCACTATATACAAATTATCCGATATGGACGCAATTCATATACTTTTGGTTTCTTTATATTTAAATTACATTTAATGTTACCCTTAGACAGCGGGAATTGAAAACACAGCCAAAGACAAAAATAGATTATATAGCCCTGAGGCTCCATACTAATTAGATTTTATTATACAACTATATTTACATAAGTTGAATAGTTGATACTTAATTTAGCAGGGGCATCAGCCCTTATACTACAATAATTACATTGATAAATATTTTTAAATGTTTGGCCATACAAAGGATACGAGTACAAAAAAGGATAATAATACACAATTATCAAACCATAATTGGGGGTCCTAGTGATATACCTAAGGGACATAAACTTAGAGAACAGCTCAACAGAATTCCAATTATTTTAAAAGATGGTTATAACTTTTAAATAAACTTTGCCTAATTTATCAATGCTTTCTTTCAATGTTATTCAATTTGTAAATCATCAATTTGAAATATAAAATAATCAAATCTGAGGGGAATGGTTAAATGGCCAACAGCCCTACCACCGATGAAATCTTATCAAGTGATAGTTTCAGAAAATTGATTTTTGCACGGTAATTAACTAGTTGAACTCTAAATGAGTTGGCCTAATTAATATAATACCAATTATAGGATGAAGCAGTAATACATTTCTTTTGACTTCATAATAAATTGAATAACTTTCTTTTACCATTTATAAATATTTCTTATATTAAAGAGAATAATTGGGATTTAAATCCCTGACTTTTTAAAAATTTCTCCTTAAAATTACAATATATGCCATCCACTTCATCATGCAGTAGAACAATTGGTAACTTCAATTAATATATATAAAATAAAGGATAATCAAGACCGGGCGATATGGCAATTGGTCCCCCCTGGTTCAGCCGCGTGGGCAAGATACAAAGGAATAATTAAGACCGGGCGATATGGCAATTGGTCCCCCCTGGTTCAGCCGCGTGGGCAAGATACAAAGGAATAATTAAGACCGGGCGATATGGCAATTGGTCCCCCCTGGTTGAGCCGCGTGGGCAAGATACAAAGGAATAATTAAGACCGGGCGATATGGCAATTGGTCCCCCCTGGTTGAGCCGCGTGGGCAAGATACAAAGGGATAATTAAGACCGGGCGATATGGCAATTGGTCCCCCCTGGTTGAGCCGCGTGGGCAAGATACAAAGGAATAATTAAGACCGGGCGATATGGCAATTGGTCCCCCCTGGTTGAGCCGCGTGGGCAAGATACAAAGGAATAATTAAGACCGGGCGATATGGCAATTGGTCCCCCTGGTTGAGCCGCGTGGGCAAAGGGATAATTAAGACCGGGCGATATGGCAATTGGTCCCCCCTGGTTGAGCCGCGTGGGCAAGGTACAAAGGAATAATTAAGACCGGGCGGTATGGCAATTGGTCCCCCATGGTTGAGCCGCGTGGGCAAGATATAACGGGATAATTAAGACCGGGCGATATGGCAATTGGTCCCCCCTGGTTGAGCCGCGTGGGCAAGATACAAAGGGATAATTAAGACCGGGCGATATGGCAAATGGTCCCCCCTGGTTGAGCCGCGTGGGCAAGGTACAAAGGAATAATTAAGACCGGGCGATATGGCAATTGGTCCCCCATGACTGAGCCGCGTGGGCAAGAAACAAAGGAATAATTAAGACCTGGCGATATGGCAAATGGTCCCCCCTGGTTGAGCCGCGTGGGCAAGGTACAAAGGAATAATTAAGACCGGGCGATATGGCAAATGGTCCCCCCTGGTTGAGCCGCGTGGGCAAGGTACAAAGGAATAATTAAGACCGGGCGATATGGCAATTGGTCCCCCATGGTTGAGCCGCGTGGGCAACGAATATATTCCGTGATTTTAGTACAATATATTTTATTTTTATTTTTATTTTTAAACAAAAAACAAAAACAAAACAACTAATCTGAAACAACCAACGAAACAAAAAACGATCCCGATTGAAAGCGGAACAAGATGAATATGGGAGGGTGGGAGTGGTTTTATTTAACAACAGATCCTCATAGTATGGAAACACAGAGCGAATGAAGTACAAAATGTACCAAATGGGCATAGCAAAACAATCAAACAAAGGGCTGCTCGCGGGCAACCGGAAGTAGCCGTGAATGGTCAAACGGTAACCAAGGACGCCCACAATTAGATGACAATGACCATTGACAATTACCGCTTCGGTGGTTAAAAGAGTTTGGGCTTTATTGAGCCCAAACTATATTAAACCGTCTTATAAGATATACAGTGTGGTCATCGGTCATCGGTCGACAAAGGATTCAAGAGTCAATTTTACTTTGGCACACCCTGTGCATTAGCCTAATATAATCTGGATTTTCACTTGTTTGATGTCAAAAGTCAACCAGTCTACATCTTGTCATTTACGTGACATGAAACTACTAGACATGATGTGACGTAACGTGACGTGAATGATGTGGCGTAACGGGACGAGAATGACGTGGGGTAACGTGACGTAAATTACGTGCGTGTCGTAGGCCCAACGTGTCGTGTCGTGTCGTGGCGTGATGTGAAAGTACAGGGTGTCCCAAAAGTTTCAAAACCTTTTCAAAACTTTATATCCTCGGTTAAATAATTCGCACTTTAAAAATAAAAATACATTCGGATAGAAAAGACTTGTAGAATTATTTTGGTACCACATTTACAGTTACAGCTATCTGATTTGCCAAAATACACGAAAGTTTCCCGAACTGTAAAACTGCACTTTCATATAAAAGCGTAGTATAATGAGTTGAATAAAGTCAAGGATGCGACAACGAAAAGAGATATAGGGATGCGAAAAAAGGGTTCTCCACAACGATTCTTTTACATTTCAGATTAATATAATCTTCATTTTGAACATTATTAATGTTGTGCACAACATTAAATAAATGACACCTTTTTTGAACAAAACCACATAAATGGAATGTGAGGAACATGCTGCATGTGATTTATAGTAACGTATACAGTGCGTCAAGTAAATCGAACAATGTTATGGTATTGCGAGTTATGTTGAGGGGCCTCAAAAAGGAGTCATGTTTGGTACCGAAATGATTCTACAAGTTTTCTCTTTTCAAATAGATTTATAATTTGGTACTGCGACTTATTTTAAGAGAGGTACAAATCTGTAAATGGTTTCGAAACGTTTGGGACACCCTGTATGAAGGCTTAAATCCAACCTTGCATTGCCGCTCTTTATACAATAGTAGAATCCGTGAAGTTATCCCATAAATAAAATTTCCCTCGCTATATCTAGTGCCCCCTTCAATATCTGACAGTATAGCCTATGGTTACCAGCCGCCATGAATGAAAGAAACGCAGTTTCTCCAAGACCCTTCATATTACCCAAAATCTAATTCATCAAATGCTTGACAGCGTGACACAAACTAAGTTAATGGACTACGTCAAGTATATCGTGTATGGTTGGTAACGGTCCATCTGTGATTGCGTACAATCTACACATATTCTCTAAAGGTTTACATTTACATATCATCAAGTTTAAAATGCTATACTCCAATGACTATATGTCTCGATACTTTTATGTGATTCATTACTTTGAATATCCAAACTGTTGCAGTGAGTCTTTTCTTGTCACGATATTCCGTGTGACTGTTTCAGGGTTTTTTTTCTCTATATTAAAATGCGTTATAGCTTACGTTAGCTTTTGTTCTTCCTTTTTGTGATTCATGAATACAGCATACCATATTGGCATCCGTCTGTTACGTGTGCATCACAACATATGAAAGCGTATAGTGTTTGGTCAGCTCCATCTTTCAAGCCTTAAATTTGAATGACCACATAAAGCTTTATTCTTCTTAATGTTCTCGGTTAAAGAGACTCAACAATTGTCAGAGAACTTTCCAAGTACTTTTACAATTCGGTGATTTTCTTTGATATGAATATAACGTAGGCACTTTGTATGAAACAAATTGGATTAAAAAATAATAATAATCATGATCATGATTAGGCTATATCAAACAACATTAACGAATTGTAAAAGTACTAGGAGAGTTCTCGCGCAAATATGGAGACTCTATAACCGCGAAGATGATAGTTATATACCATAAAATAAACAACTCCTTCGCGACGTTGATCTACAACAATCGCAACGTCATGGTTACAAAATACCTTTTAACTGGCCAACAATTTCGAATCTAGATTGAGAGTAATCTTGATGTATCACTTCTCCCCACTATGCATCAGGATGTCCATCAAACATGTCAAATGATCGATGGCAAATGGGCACTGATGAAGAGATCTAGAGATAACAGGGCGCGACATTACAATTCTGATACCATCTTTGCATATGGATGGAAGAATGAGGTATATTTGATAATACCATATACCACCAAGTAATTCCCTAATTTGAATGGGTAGATTTCGGCAATAGGGAATCATGATTGTCCTATACATATGTCACTACTTTACAGATGATGAACTCTCGTGTACACTCTTAAAAATGCTTAGTCGTTTTGACTGGATACCAAGTAAAATAAGAACTCACTAGATTTTCTAGTCAAAAATTACCTCAAAATATTGCAAATTTGAGGTGATTTTTTACTAGAAAATCTAATAAGATCTTATTTTACTTGGAATCTAGTCAAAATCGACTAGGCATTTTAAGAGTGTACAGTAATGGACTCATCCTAATGTGCATCGAAGGTATCGTTATGTTGCCCATCAAAATGATAATGCCATCATTTGAGTCCAAACAATTTGAGTAATAGGCCTATATCCAAAGCGCTGTCTACTGAAGATAGCGTTCATTGAGATGCATTTTTACTTAGAGAATAATTATAACTATTTTGATCATGTGTCAAATAAATGGAACTAACAATCAATAGTGGTTGATAAAAATCACATAGATCAGGGGGATAAAAGGATCGTCAAATATTTTAGGTCGATGTTTTACGTCTTCCTAAAGGTCGGTAACGTCTATCTGGAGATTCTGTGAATGGGCATCTTATGTTATATTTAGAAAATAAGACATTGCTGATCACATGCTACTTGTTTTGACCCTCCCTGTAGCCTTAGCATCGTATGAATATAGCGATAGTTCTTATACATAAACCAACGGTATGGATTTCTTTAAACAAACTGCATCTCAGCAGTGTTGTTAATTACACGCTTTCATTTGATTGATGATGAAAGTTGAGGTTTCGTACACCTAACAGATCATATATAAGGTATAGAGGGCGTTTCTTTAGCTCGTCTGAGACACTAGAATATAATAGATCCTCTCAAGAACAAGGGATCACATACAAGTTATATAGTATTACTGATGTTTTTGTCTAGTTTTGTCCAATAAAGATGTAATAAATAATATTCGTATTGCATTTGCTACTCTCTCAAATCAAAAGATTGAAAAGTCAATCTTAAAGATTGTGCTGAAGTAAGGATCATAAAAGATTGAAAATATTCAATCTAATAAAGTAAAATTTCAATATATCGGACTGAAATTTCACTCTATTAGAGTGAACATTTTCAATCTTTTAAGATCCTTCCCTCAGCACAATCTTTAAGATTGACTTTTCAATCTTTTGATTTAAGAGAGTATCTACTGAAGATTGCATTTGCTATCTACTGAAGATAGCGTAAAAAACCCCACTTATTTCGTAGTACTTTCACTGAATAAAGATATGGCGCAAACTTTATATCACCCTATATGTTCTTTAAAACAAGCTTATAAATATAATTGAAGACAAGTGCCAAGCGAACGAATGATGAATTATGATGAATGTCCCCCGTTCGATGGATGCAGAGAACTCCGTATATTTGCTCGGTAAATTTACTTTATAATGGAACCATATGATGTTAACGGGTTAATAGCTTGGTTTTCTGATGGTTGTTTTCAACTGAAATCGTGACACTTGATTATATAAAAAAGCATGGTTTGAGAAGCACTGATTTTGTTAGAATACCACATAACATTAAACAGCACCGTATATCGTAGATAGCCGCTTATCTATCGGTTAGTTTTATAAGCAGGTAGGTTTGTATGAGAAATGTAGTATCTTTGATATACCGTATGTGATGCAGCACATCAAAAGGGGGGACTTAGCGGCTGTGTGTTTTTCAAGATATAGATGAAAACGGACAGAAAAAATATTGAAAATAATAAGAATTTAGGAGTCATTTTCACTCGTAAAATCAGAATGACTTGATCAATTTTGATTCGATTTGGTGTCATTTTAAAACTTAGAAAATGTACACATATAATAAACTAAAAATTGAATTCACCTGAATTTAGCCTATATATTTAATCTCTGATTTTGCCAATGCCAAACTTTCGATGCAGGTTTTCATACGGATACGAAGTCATGTTTTTTTGCTGTTGTTGTTTTGGTTTTTTGGTTTTTGTTTTTTGGGGGGGGGGGGGGTTCTATCGAATTTTAGTATACGGTGACAACAGCAAAGAAGTATTGATGTAAATCTATATAATAGGTTTTTCATTAACTCTTTTGTTGTAAATTTTCCAAATATCTCCAACCATACAAAAAGGATCCTATACAAAGAGTAGAAATAAAATGTTACAATTTCAATAAGGATGATATTAACATATGAATGGCTAATTGGTGTTTTGAAATTGACTTAGGTAGGCCTAAGTGTAAAGATATAGTTTTAAAAATTTGATTCCAATAGTTTTATGTTTAGATCTTATTGAACAATTGTATTATGACAATGTGTTCATTTTATATCATCTAAGCCTATAACAAATATATGTTTGTAGTGCCCTATTGCATAGTAAAAGTTAAGATTATCGATTGGTTCACTGCTATTTAATGCATACAAGAAACAAAAATCGGCAAGGTTTAAAATCCCAAATAAACGTGACATAAACAAATAGAACCTTTATGCGAAGGAGACATTTTAAGAACATCTTTTATGAAACACCTTGTTTCGTGTTCAATTAGTGGCGTAATGATTATTTAGTGTCTCTAGGTGGCGCGCTGTATCATTTATTACCAGTAATTTGCGGGTTATTTTGCTGTATAAACTCCCTAATATACTTAGCCCTGTGTCAGCCACAAATCATTGAATAGAGACTGTATATCTGGAAATAGCACCCTTGTAATCAAACTTGATTTAATCTTTATAAACAAGTCAAAATAGTAAGGTTTTTGGTCAATATTCATTTATTACTTTTGAATTGCGGTTCGGATCTACGCACGCGAGCGGCTAAATACTTTGATCAGTCATTTCTTGCCTTCGGGGCTAACCGACATTAATTTGGTTAAAAAATGGCCGGACAAAATGCTATAAGGACCATTGACTTTCTTAGCAATCGGTCGTTTATCCTTGTCCGATTTATTTCAATGATACCCATTTACCTCTAATACAATTTATTGGCCTATGGTATGAGTTCAAGTATTGTATCAACACTTTTTATTCCAAGCGTTTTACAGCTAAGGGAGCCAGCCAGTAGTAAGTTTACCAGGCCCTTGATCCCGCCAGTAGCTCGACTCTGGACCAACGCAATTTTACGCCCCCCCCCCCCCCTCCCGATAACCTCTCGCCGCTCCTGTTATAGTAGGTAGCAAACAGACCGTGCGTAACAATAGTGAACTGTGAACAATCATTCATAGTTTTGAATCATAGACTCCTATACTACATGCGTGTTCAGATAAAGGATGCATTGAAGAACACTGGAATATGTCCAAATTATTTTTTGATGTAAAACCAGTACAATTTCTGTCCTTGTTAGTCACCATTAAAATATGTGAACCTTGAACACATCATGTGCAAATATGCATGGTTGAACCGATGACACCGTCTGCCTCACTTCTATCTACTTCAAATGGCAAGGCGAATTCCACGACTCAAACGATCCTGTAGGAAGGGTGAAAGAAAGCTTTCCACTTTCCACGCGGCAGGCGTCTGCAGACGACATTCCAAAATTGCAAAAATATTTCAAAAAATGTCAATAAGTAGGCCCTACAAATAATGTCTAGCAGTGGTTCAGTCGGTCTGCAAGAATAGACAACACGTCACCCCTTCATAATATTAGCCAACCAGGACCCGCCACTTTCGTCGGTAGGCCTATAGGCTATTATCATGCCTTTCGTTAGTACAACTGCATGCTGCAGTGCCCTTGTTTCAAAAAGCTGGCTGCACCAGTACATCCATACAGTGTGTACTTCAAAATAAAAACAACAACATTTGTTTACGACTGAGGTCTCAAATTATGAGACAGAAATTTGCTTAGAAAGTGTATACTAGGCCCTATACATGTATTTCAGATTCATGAGCTATAGTATAAATGTTGAATTATAAATTAGCATATTAATGTTAGCACCTGGTCAAGAATTGTTTGCAAGGGCGTAACTAGAGCCCCCTGTCAGAAGGCTTGCCCTCCCCTCAGTGGCGTGCGCAAAGGGGGGGGGGGGGGGGGGGGGGGGGGGCGGGGGGCCGGGGGGCCGCGGCCCCCCCCCACTATTGAGTCAGTCGGGGGAAACTTAGGCCAATCGGGGGAATTGAGAAGGAGGCTAGGTCAGTGGCATCATGGAATTATGATAGTCAAAAACACAGATGAAAAAATTTCGCGTGCGCTACGCGCGCATATGTCTTCCCAAAATGCAATATTCTTTGGTACAAACTTGTTTAGAGCCAAAATGTAGCTCAATCGTGCACAACAAAGGTGTAAATTCGAAAATTTTCGCACGCTACGCGCGCAGTTATTTTCTCAAATAGTCGGGGGAATTTCATTTATGGCCAGGTGGCCCCCCACTCACAATATCCTGCGCACGCCACTGCCTCCCCTGATGCTCCCCCTCACCCCTCATGAACTGGAAGGTCCGGGTTCAATTCCCGGCGGGTGCATTTGTGAGGTATTTCTTTCTCTCTGAAGACAAAGCGGTCATTATTTGAGTTTACACTCTTCAGCGGCAGGTCAGCAAATAAGTAAATGCGTCTTCTTCAACCTTATACAAACAAACAAAAACGGCTATGCCTCCCTGATCACAGGCCTGCCCCCCCCCCCCCCCCCACCCCAATTAAAGACTTACTTTATAGGCCTATGCTACTGCTTTGTTGGTTACCGCATCATATGAGCACCTATTCTAGAGGATACCATCAACGGTTCTTCATGCTGTTGCTCTTGAGGAACGGTATGTTGAATTTTGATGTATATTACAACTAATATATCGCCATGGCTTGGATGGTTTTAAAACCGTATTGACGGTTGTCATAACGTATCATCACTATGTGGTAACGTGATTATGAAAACGGTTTTGATTCGACATGCCCATATTTATTTTTACTGCTGGCTTTCCGCAAGGCATTGTCACATTAGATGTAATAGCTATTATGATCCGCTGTTCAATGGTATATATCCACCCACCCGGCCTGTTATAACAACCTTATCATATAGTCCTATATCATACACCGAGTAATTATATTAATTACAAAATTGCTAAAATATTTTGAGAACATTGTATGCCAAGGGGTTTTGACATTGTCATATTTGATGGTGATATCTTATCAACCATAGTGAAAGCAATTCCTGCCTTGCGGAGCCAATTCTGCCAGAACGTATTTTACAATGGTGGGCTATTCTTGTTCGTGTATATAAATGTCCAGTTGTTGCTCTTGGCATTATTAAAGCTGCACAGCTTAAACATGTTAAAGGTTGGGTGTCATTCCATTTGACCATACAGACACCCTGAGTAGTAAATTGGTAATAATTTTGATTGATTCTGTGTTCATAGTAAAGTGATCACACGAGTGAAAGTTGGACAAAGATAACATGACAAACATAAATTAACCAGTTTGACGTGACTAGTTGCTGTATTGACTATGAACTTAACTTAATCCAGAAACAACAAATATCGATAAATCCATCTGATAAATACACCATACCTGAAACATAATCAGCAGCCACAGGAGTCGAACTGACGATCTGCTTTACAAGATAAGCGCTTAACATAATGCACTTCTATTAATTATCTCATGCATTGTTTTTATGTGACTTCCCATACTGACGTTAAACTACTTAAAGGTAGGTGTTCCGATCTCTGGTCCGATTTTCAACTTGATGTTTTCTATTCTCCATGACGGGTCATCCTTAAAATAGTTGTATTCCAAAGTTTGAGATGCATAACTTCAATGGTTGTTATTTTAGAAGCACAAGTTGACGTGACATTTGCCCATTGAGTACAGTACACAAACTGGCCGGGTGTTTAACCACCGTTGGCAGTAATTCACTGAATTGTTGGCCTATAACCATGATAACGTCTAAATGGAATATATTTTGCGCCAAAACAGTTTACAGAAATATTGACACAAATATGGGGTTTCTTATCAAAATAATATTGATGGCAAAAAAAGCTAAAATGATCGGAACATCCATCTTTACACAAATAAAGAATAGTCTTGCATAGAATATTTATCAAATATTTTCTTTTCGTGAAGTAGGTAAAAGTTCCCTGGCATGTTTCTTGTATGTAAATGGGCCGGTAAATGAGTAGCAGAAAATTCAATCAATGGGCAAATTTTTGTTGTTGCTGGCACTCCACAGATATTGGTCCGATAGATGTAGCAGCCATCATTTGTTTGAAATCACAAATCCTGGAACACAGTATCTATGATCATGCAGTCCGAATTCATATGCTGAGTAATTAGAATTCATCACAAAATTGCTAAAATATTGAGATCATTGTACGCCACGGGGGTTGTGACATTTGTCATTTTTGACGGTGATGCATGATCTTTATCAACCATACTGAAAGCAGTTCTTGCCTTGCGGAGCCAGTTCCAGCGGAACATATTTTACAATGGTCATGTTGGTGGCCGCATTCTTGTTGCATAAATGTCCAATTGTAGCTCTTGGCATTATTGAAGCTGTGCACCTAAATGTTGGGTGTCTTATTCTATTGGATCAAAAAGGCACCCTCATTTAAATTGGTGATAATTTTTGATTGATTCTGCGTTCATAGTGAAGTGATCACAGTGAAAGCTGAATAAAGGTAAAACATACAATACACATAATTATGAAATATAAGGCAGTTTGACAACCTACACGTGGTTATAATAGTGGCTAAAGACTTAATCCAGAGTTTAAACAGCAAAATATGAACAAACATCGGCATGAAATATAAACAAGGGGTACTAACTTTCGTGTGTACGACCATTTTATTCTTCTTATAATGTAATTTACTATGTTCTATATTTGTATTGACTACTAGTATCTGGTTTTGATTTATTTTTAGTATGGATAATAGTTATATTGATTGTATATTTTTAGCATATGTCTTGTTGTAGTTTTTAATATCTTTCTGTGCAGCGCCTTGAGGCTGTTTACATCGTAAGGCGCTTTATAAGTCCCATGTATTATTATTATTATTATTATTAACTATTCGGTGCGGGATTCGAACCATATTTATGACTTACTAGATAGAGCATGACAAGAGTCAAAGCTGGTGACAGCACTTTTCTGTTTGTGCATCTAGACAGTAGCGTAACTAGTAGGGTCTTTAATTTCATTTGTGTGATGTTGTGGGGGTTTTTTTTTTGGGGGGGGGGGCATGTGGGGAGACAGGCATGTCATCAGGGGGCATATCTGACTATTTTTTTAGTATACAATCATAGGTATACATAGTTTGTCATTTCATTTGGAGGGCATCAGGGGTGAAGTATTCCGGAAATGTTGTGATATTTTCATTTTGTTTCATATCAATGGAAAGCCGATGTGGTCATTTTTCCAACAACACCGTACCACATGTGTAGCAATCACTTGTTTTTTTCAATGCTCCGTCACTTGTATGAGACAGAAGAGTGCGGACCCCATATGCCAAATCACCACTTTGTTGTGCTCAAAGAACAGATACAGCAATCTTGTTTAAAAACAGTTGGAAATATCTGACAATATGATTAAAAAACTGTCCGTTGAAAGTATGATTCAAAACCAGTTTATGTACCGCCCCTCCCCCCCCCCCACCCCCACCCCCACCCAATGTTGGAGCGTATATAGTACAGCCCGTGCTGGAATATGCTCTTATATAGACCATCGCTAAGTTCAGGGAGAGGGACCACCGTTTTCACAGGAAGTGTACTGTACCAACAGTTTTGAACATGATTGCAGTGTAGAGAGATGCTCTATTGACAAGAAAGAGTGAATCTTTTAGTATACATTTGATGTGTGAAGTACAATTGGGCGAATGGCCAAGGTGAAAGTGGAATGAAGAAGGTTCTGAACCAGAGCTAGACTACTATACAGTCCTCAAAATAAGTAACTGACCAGGTAATAAATATGCTCTCAACTCTAAAAGTATAACTCCTACATAAACATATTTAATTAAAAAGTTGTTGAGAAATTTCTCTTCTTGAATTTGAGATATTACACGCTAAGAATGGTTGATTAATGAGGAAGTTACGATCCCAAACGTTAGGGCAATTCTGATTTTCATTTTAACATTTTCTTTTCAACACGGGGAGAGTATGACAGGTAAAGCGTGTGTGCCGTATTGATCAATGTAACAATGCCACCGGCCGACAATCCAACAACCATGCCATCGACAGGTGAATTGGCACTACCACTACCAGTAATCAATAATTTGCCGGTCTGAGTCCCCCGTGTTGAAAATGAAAATGTGAAAATGAAAACCAGACTTGACAGTACATTTGGGATTGTAACTTCCTTAATAATCAGCCATTCTTAGCGTGTAATATCCCAAATTCAAGAAGAGAAATTTCTCAACATGTTTATGATTTAATATGTTTATGTAGGAGTTATACTTTTAGAGTTATTAGCACATTTATTACCTGGTCAGTTACTTATTGTGATGACTGTAGTTCAAATCTATAATATGATAGCATAATAAAACACAAATTTCAATTGCTTGTTTTGAGTTCTTTCTTTGTTTTTAATATTATGAGTTTTGAACCAATGATAACACACTAATATAACATGCGTATATTTACTATATGACTACTTCTTATTATATTTATTTACACTGTGCACCTGTTAGTAAAGCCATTTTACTTCCATGGCAAGGCAGAACTTCGAGATTAATTCGCTGAGCCCTACCGTAAAAGTGTCATGTACTCTACACTTTTCAGGCGCGGAGCCAGAACCAAAATGTACAGGGTATTTTGACCATGAGAGCGTTATGAGCAAAGCGTCTACAACGCAGGGTCCATGATGGGCCCACCTCGGGGCCCCTGTTGGGGGTGCCAGGGGGGTGCCTGGAAGCTTTTAGCATTTAGTAGAGTAAGATAGTAAATTTAGTGCTATACTTTGCCAAAAATAGCAAACAAAATCTTATTTTACACAGCATGATTTAGCATAAAAAGCATGAGCGGCGATGATAACGATTTAGTTGATATGTAAAGCGGGATGTTTTTTGCCTAAAGCCTCGCGGATTAAAACATCATCCCCTCTCCCCAGACTCCCTCATCACCTCCCCCCTCTGGCTCTGCGCCTGCTGTTACACGACGCAGAGTAATATTTTGACATCATCCCCAATACATTATATTCATGAAAACTGTTGACAGTGGATATTTTCTGATATGGCAAGGTCTTTCTTAGTCTCAATTCAACTTTCATTAATATTTTGTGATATTCCACTTTCAAACATCAGCCGTTGTAGACTTAGTCTATATATATATCTACACTTTGATCTCACTGCACAGTGGATGGTTGTTTAATGGGACTATACATATGCATTCTTATGCACAAGTGTTTAGATAAATTACAAAATATACTATAGTTCAATCAGTTCCAAATTGGCAAGATATTTTGGTTTTTATCTCTCCGCACGCAAAAATAATCCACGCTTGTGTGCATGATCATGGCTACACGCACACGGGTTGGGGCTCACACATGCGTTACGCATATGATGCACAGTGCGCTTGTTGCCTTCTGTATTCATTCGCTGCTGTAAGGAGGCCTCGTCAATTTTGAACTTATCAAACTATATAAAGAGTCTTTCCCTGCTTTACAGACATATACCCATTACAGACATTCCAAAAGGTTCTGGCATTGCACTTGTATTTTTGTTACAACACTATAATACTACAACGATATGGTACATGTTTTATATTGGACAGCAAGAAAATAAATTCATTTTATGCATGTCCAGATTCCAATGCAATTAAATATGGCATTAGGGGAATACAATATTGTGCTTATCGTATCTTCTATATTATAATAAACCAAAAAAATAATGTCCCCTTAGTGAATGCAACGAACTAAAACCAATTTGCCAACAAAAAAACTGATTTTTTTTACAATTTTTGGTATCAGTTGTATTCATACCCAAAATGTATCATGTAGTGGTTCTCCTCTATGTGATGGGATATACATTACGACACGACACAAACAATTCAATGGTACCTTACAGTTGACACATTCATTTTGCAATTAAATTTAAAAAGTATCCTGGCATATATTTTTATGCAGCAATGGAAATACCCATGTGACTGTCTACCCCGGGTTGACATCATGTTTATCACAGCTCTATTCATAATATTGTGTGTGCTGATCACAACAGTAGTATTGCTTTATTCCGTAATGATTAAAAGGGATTAAAATAATCTAGTCTAGTGATTGAGAGACATGCTTTTCAATACAGAGGTCCATAGTTCGATTCCCACTAGGACCACTTATTCAACTGATCTATTTCCATTTGTAAAAGTTAGGGTTAGAAACATATTTTAAGTCCACAAAGTGTGAAGTTCCTACCTAGACATTCCTGGGTAGAGAGTCGTGGGTATTTCCATTGCTGCATATTTTTTTTAATTTGCATGCTTTCATCTATTGTTTTGCATTTCCTAATCTGGTATCTTACATTTGATAAACACTATTCATACATAATAAATATATATTTGAGCAACTTGTGTCTATAAAAAATGTACCCCAAAATGGTAAAAAAGCAATAAGCTAGCCAACCAATAAAATAATTAGATTAAAGGTAGATGTTCCGATTTTCAACTTGAAGTTTTCTGTTCTACATGAAAGGTCATCCTTAAAAAAGTTGTGTTCCAAAGTTTGAGCTGCATAGCTCTAATGGTTCTTATTTTAGACGCACGAGATGCTGTGAACTGTACCCATTGAGTAGTACACAAACTATATCGGTGGTTACCACCATTCTCGGTAATTCGACGTTATTTCATCGATTTCTCCGTAATTATACCGATTTAGGCCGTCAAACTTCAGTATGATGATGAGAAAAATACGAGCTTTCATATGATATGAAAATCTCTGTATGTTTGAAATAATTCTGTGTTACGAAAATGTGATCGGGTCATCTACCTTTAACTATCATATTTCTCAACTTCTGAATAACTACACAGCTACTCCCACGTTAACACATTATTGATATGAGAGATTTATTAACCTATAATAATAATAACAACATTAATATAAAGGAGGTAAAATTAAAAATAATATGAAGACTTGTTAAATACAAAATATATTACAAAAAATGGGCGGGAGAGAAGCATGCAAATAGATGAGATCATCTTGAAAATTTTGAGCAAATGGTCCACAAACAACACATGTCATTCACTGTGCAATTCAGGCATGGGACTTATAACAGCAAAAATTAGAGGTCCACTTTTGGAGGTTAAAAATGAAATATTCAAAAATAACCCCAGAAATAGGATAATTTAGATTATATTAAAGTGTCTCTCTTACAGAGCGGATTGGAATATTAATTGTTGCCAATATAGTCCCTAAAATAAATGTGTCCAACATTTTAATAATATGGAATGATTGGAAATATGAATAAGAATATCCCAACATGCACCACTGGTTTATTACAAAATAAATAATACAAACGAAAATCATGCGTTAATAACAAATGTCTATATCAATATAATTTAGACAATAGAAATATCTTACAATTGTGATGCAATCAACCAAAATGAGTCACTTCAGGATTTTAGTTTTCTTCGTGAATGTATTGGTCAGTCGTAATGCTATGTTTTGCAGAAACCCCCATTAGAAATGAACACTCAATTCCAAAGATATGAGCAAGTGAAGTGTATTCAAAACAATAGAAAACAAAAGAAATTTGTTCCTTTATTTAATTATATCTCAAAATCCATAGTTGCGACTTCCGTCTCATTTAGCTTGATCACATCACAATTAGTTTCCCAATTTTCAACAAATCTGTGATTAAAATGGTTCATCCTTCATGTAAGCTTACACAAAACTAGCCTAGTTTGAAAACTTCATTCAGTGATTATGAGCTTTATTCCGAGTAATCCGTCAATGAAGTCTTTACCCTAGACTATCTCTGGCTCTCTCACATGAAGCTAACACTGTTAACACTGTCTATGCGGCTATTGGTTTTACCGTATTCATAGAAGATTTTTCAGAAACCTTTCTCATCTTTTAAAGTGTATCTCAAGAATTACTTAACCAATACTAGGCATGCTTGTACTTGTTGTAATGGAATTTTCATGGCAATTCCAAATATGGTGATGAATTCAATAATTTTGACATTCTTGAAACATTTTGTGACATTTTGGAACTGTTGTCTGCAGATGACTGCCGCATGGAAAGCGTTAAAGTGGTAATAAAAATCAAGGGTTAGAATTTGCTGTGAAGTGGAAGAAATTAAACTGACTGTGATCCAATCTGTGCAATAGTATGTAGGGCAATGCCTACATAAAGGAATACATGATGTCACTTGGCACACAGAAAAGCTGTATACAACTTGTGGATCAAGTTTAAGTTTATTCCATGTTGGGCTTTAATGTAAACATTACCACATGTACACTATACATTCAAAATGAGTATCAATTTTGGTTAAGGCAAATCCTTATTACAAGAAAGATTTTCCATGATATCCCAGAAATTCTAGCCCCGTATGACCAATATTACTTTCTTTACAACAGCAAAATAAATTGACTAAAATTTGAGCATGATTATTCTCTATCAGCAATGTCAACAGCTTCTAGTTGCACTGTACACTACTTTGATTTGTTCATAATTTAATTGGTTATATATTTCATACTAGTTTTTGCTCCATCTCTCTACCGTGATAACGTATCTTCGTCTGTATCCGCCTGCGAGTTGGCTCTGATATCGGCAAGAGTGCGCACAAAACGGTTCCATTCGTCATTCCTTGGTGTGGCCAAGCTCTGAAATGAGTGGAATGAATATAAAGACATATTATTGATCAACAGGGATTGAAATATGTGTTGCAGGACATCAAAAGGGAAGGGGGGATTTGTGGCTTAGTATTTTTCAAGATATAGATGAAAACAGACAGAAAAAAAATAAGAATTTAGGAGTCATTTTTACTTGTAAAATCTGAATGCCTTGATCAACTTTGATACATTTGATGTCATTTTCAAGCTTAGAAAATGCTCTGAGAGCACACATAATAAACCTAAAATTGACTTTACATGCTAAGTCCCCCCCCCCCTTTTTTATGTGCTGCATCACATATATAAATGACTTGTTATGTTGTTGGTTCATTACAATATGTCATCAGCATCAGACAAGACGGGTTATCATGAAGTTGATTGACTATTATTTGTGCTCTTGAGTCACTTTCTAACAAGAATATTGGCCGCACTTCAAGCAAATTTACTGAGAGGATGATTCTTCCTCAAGGCTGTTAGATATTCGCCCTGAGTACTTCGTTTCACGTAATTTCATGCTTTTATAAATGAGCAACTTCCAAAACCATCAGCTACGATTATATTGCTTTTACATCATGGATAGATGTAAGGCCTGTAAAGTTCTAGTTTAATATAAATACCATATTGAAATCTGAAATTTAGCCTAAAAAGCTCAAATTTAGCAAGAAAATGTGCAAAATTTCCCAGTTAGCAATAACAAATTGGGAGAAAATTAAATTCATCTTTTAGATAAAAATCTATAAACCATTATATCTGTTATACACAAATAACATTGTGTTGCCAAATTTACCATTATTACAATAGTTGATTTATAAACTTTGGCCAAAGTATATACTATTTTAGCAAGAGGTAATAGTTTCGAAATGAGAAAGGGGTAGTGAAATGAAATATTAATCTTGAGGTTGAAAGATATGTTTCTATGTTTAGCCGCATCTTAAAACACAACTTACCATATTGTTGGTATAGTTCATGTTCAGAAAAGGGACGTAAAATTCATGGGCCTTCTTCGCAATTGATTTTCTTTTTAAATTTGAATTAATAATAATAATAATAATAATAATAATAATGATGATAACACTAACCTTAAGGGGAATAAGTACATGAGATTAACTAACAATAACATTCATTTACATAAATTAATTAATTATGCTAATTTATTCAAATATTCACAAAATTTGCATAATTTGTATGACGGGCTGTCTTTAGTCACTGTTAGAGACAGCCCGTCGTACAAATTATGCAAATTTATTGAATATTTGAATAAATTTGCATAATTAATTAGCTCATGAATAGTAATTTACTTGGTTATTTATAACGGAATAAAGCGCATTATTGTTTATGAAAGAAATTACGTTTAGGGGAACCATTATTTTCGCCCTAACGTAATAATGAATGAATAACAAAAACTGCGTTCCCCCTAATGTACCTGTTAGTAGGATAATAATAATAATAATAATAATAATAATAATAATAATAATCAGTATTTATTAATAATAATAATAATCAGTATTTATATAGCGCCTTTTCCACAGGACTCAAAGTGCTGTAATTTTGCTGCTGGTGAATCATCAGAATCAGTTCGCATCGACTAGGGTGCTGCCAATTTCTAGCGCAAACCTATCCGCACTTTGATTGTAACATCCACCATTTTTCAATGCAGCTCCCCAAATACCATTGGGTCAAGGAAGTTTTTGATAATCGAAACAACTGATCACCGATTTTGAAAGCAGGAGGAAACCGGAGAACCCGGAGATTTTGTGGACATTTATGAGGACATGATTGATCAATATGCATCACTTGTTAAGGGAAGTGTCAACCCTATTATTTTGATGATCAACTTTTGCTTCTAAGTTTGAGAATATTGAATAAAAGTACATAAAAGTATACATTTATAGAAAGGAATTTTGATAAGGAATCCGATGGTGATATCAATGTGATACCAAATAAACTAAATTTTGAGAAATTAACCAAAAAGCGTAAGTTGTTCAATACATTTTTGTAAACAAGACAATTTTGTCTAGGAAGCAAATTTTTCTTTTTCCAAAATAGGGCTTAGTTTTGGAAATATTGCTAAAAACATCGGAAAAGTGTAAAAGTCGTGTTTTTTTGCATATATTTCGCTAGAAATGGATGCATATCTCGAGTTTAGCATCCATAATCGAAAAAATAAAAAATTGCCTCCTAGCGCTGAAAGTCCTCTACACAATGGTAGTAAAAGCTTACCTGACAGATTGATCTTTTTTTAGTTATGTTCTCTGAAAATTCGTAAAATTCCTTCAAATTTGAACTTCTAGAAAACATCGATTTAGTAAAAATATTGACATTTTCCACCATTTAAAGCTAAATGTTCACGGAATACACGGGCGTGTGACCTAAAAGCGAGTACTATTATGATCAATCAAAATAAACTATCAGATTCAATTTATATTGTCACAATGTGAAGAAATTGGAAGAAAACTGAAATTTAAATGATTGTACGATTGGCCTTTGTTTACATTTTTAGACATTGTTTTGCGCTCTTTTGTTTTTCGTGTCTACGTTGCGGATATTAAGCGGCGCGTCTAGTGTTACGCACGGGAAGATTCAGCGCGCGAAGCAATGATCGAACAGCTGTCGCAGCATTTGAAAAGCGCGGAACTCCGCTTAAATTCCTGCCAAATAACCATGCGCCTTTAATGGCTCAAACTTACCAAAACAACAATTTAAAATCACCCACAAGAACGGGAAATAATCGCTTCCGATTAGTAACTTATGATGGTAATGATAGAATACAAATAAAAGTATAAAATAATAGAGAAATATGAAATTCAATATTTGAAACAAGTGCCGGGTTGACACTGCCCTTAAGATGGAACCTTTGGAGAGCACACAATTGGCACGGTAAGTTTAAAGTGTGGATGCATGTTATTAACTGATGAGTTGATTAACACTTTGAAGTCCTTGATATCGCAGCAAAATAAATATGGCCCTGCAATTGTCATGATTGATCAATTGTGGATCCTCTGGTATCCAATGGAATAGGTCAGGGCCAGAATTTCATCAAAGGGTGCGAGAATCCATTTAGATTGGCGAGAATCTATGGATTCGCCTCCATTCAAATAGTGTGTTAGACGGATTATCAACAAGAATCAACTTGGATTCTCGCAACTTTACCACTGGTGGGAATCTTTGCGAGAATAGGTTGTCCTCAAATTTCTGACCCTGTAAGATCCAACTTTGGGATTGATCGGTTACAATTCATGAATCTACTATAACACATTGTGCAATGCAACAACTGAACTTACCTCTCCCACATCAAATATAGATATTTTCCCCTCAGCATCACCGACAGCTATCTGCTGTCCATTGAGTGACCACTTGACTCTATTTACAGCTGGTTGACCGTCTAATGTGATGCTAGCTGATGGCACCTGATGATAGGAAGACAAGGAATCTAATGTCATCAATTGCACTTTAACTTATTCTTAAAGTCCACTGTTTCTTACTTATATTTTCATTTCATATAGCCAGCTTGCTTATTGTGAGGTCATTTTTTGCCGGCCTGAGCAATTTGCTTGAGTCAGGTCTCATTAGGACCAGATCACGTGTCTGGGCCGAGTGACTGTGTCAACAAGGTTATCATAAGGTTCCCTTATAAGGTTATCATGAATTATGTGTAAATTGCATTGTGTTAACTCTAACCCTACCATATACAACAAAATACCACGACTGCGCAAGATGGTACCACCGGGCGTGGAAGTTTTTCTATGAAAAAATGGACCCAGGCTATATATGAGCGAAATATACTAGGCCAAATAGCCTTTACAGCCGTGGTGTAGTGGAATGGAGATGGGCTTTGGTGCTGGAGGTCCGTGGTTCAAATCCCAGGGGGGTCAGGGGGATATTTTGGTAAATTGTCCACGTTGAAAAAATAATTCTGAAAAAGTGGGGTGGGGGGTAGAGTTAGATTTAACAAGGCTCTTTCATACCTCTGTATCATTGTTCAGGTTCCACAAGTCCAACTTGCCCATACCATCGACAGCTGCAAACAGTGCAGGGTGAATGGGAGACCATTCCACGTCGTATACATAGTCACTGTTGTCTTCAAATGAATACAATGGCTTTGATTGCTGTCAACAAAACAAAATAGGCAAATTATTAGATACATTTTTCAATCTGTATAACATTTCACACCATGTACACGTTATACACAGAGACATTCAGTGAAAACTTGGTTTATCACATGTCTGAAGGATAACAAGTTTGGAGCTTTCTGAATTCAACCCTGTGTCTTTTTTAAATTAGTATACAATAATACAATAAACATAGTCATAGTTGTCCATCCTACCTTCCTTATTTGGATGTTCTTACACATCTTGACCTTTACTTACTGCCTGCTTATTACAAGAGTGTTGTGGATACTATAATCTATTAGGCCACCAAAAAACACCCTGTTCTAAAGGCATGACTGACCAATTTTTATAGAAATTGGTGAAAAAGAAATTTCACATGCAAATAAAAAAGTGACCCCACAATGTTTTTAAAAAAAAATGCAAATTGTTTACACATTTTTGGGCTTTTTATGAAACCTGATCGACCGACCCAACCTGAGAGGTCTGTTTGCCTGTATGGACAGTGGTATTTTTTGTGGCCTTACTTTTTTTATTATAAATTAATTCCCCTCCATGCTAAAACAGTCAACAAGATACTACTACTATAATCAAAACAAAGAATTCTCGATCAAAACATTTATTCCAGTCACGCCAGCGTTCATCCAAATTTTGAACGCAGTGTGATGAGCCCTTGACAACCACGCCACAATGCGATCGGGCGTTCTTACATAACTGTCCAATCACGCAGCGTGGGGTCTTGTTGATGAGGGGTCAATTACCTATTTGTTTACAAGTACATCACACCTTCCGGTTTTACTGCGCCCTTGCCATCGCGATTGACGCGGTCACGCACAATACGCCCCAGTCGCATGGTACACTGAGGAATCGTATACGATTTAATCGAGAATTCTTTGTTTTGATTATAGCAATGACTTGTTTATCATCCCGTCCTGATGTACGCATGCTCTTAACTAATGAAATGTGTTGTAGTAGTACATGGTTTATTCCGTACAGGACGATAAATTAGATATAGACCTACTATCTAAGAGAGTACAATGTGTCAGTGTAAGAAAAAAGGATAGGGTCTTCCACCAAATGAAAGGATGTAAACAAATAAATAGCAACATCAAAAACATATAAATGTATGATCTTATTTGTATAATCCAAGTGAGGTGAAACCAGCAATTGGAAAAGTGCCCAACCCAAAGGGAGTAATCAAATAGTTACCAAATAGGTTCATAAGGATCATTGATTGTAATCTGATATGGAAGGTTCATTAGGCAAAATAAATAAATTGACTTGCCCTTTCCGACAGACCCGACGACCCAAATTTTTGGAAATCTAGGGTCGCTATTTTATTTATTATTATTCATTTTTTCAAAGTCATATTTTGGTTAAGAAATAGCCAAACATGTTCTGTTTACGTTGAAATATGGTATAAACACATACAATCGTCATTTACTCATGTACTTTATATCAACTGTCGCATTGTATGTTTATTTCACTTGCGTAAACATTTTATAGACCGGTTGCTTTTCTGCTGAATTTATTACACGTGCTCGCCGAAAACCAGCGTCAGTTGGGCGACGGTCTATGTATAGGTATATATAATTTTATTCACAGCGCGGGTCTAAAAATCTTACTACTTTACGGAACGAAATGGATTCTTTAAAATCATGTTTTTGTGGAGTATCTGCTTGTTTAAAAAAAAAATGTTAAAAAATCCGACCATCCGACCCACATTCTTGACCTGAAAGGGCAAGTCAACTATTTCTTTTTTTTGTCCTTATACTAATCCAGTGTATAACAGATCTGTTATCATCTGGCAAATAAGCCCCAGATGATAAATCAACTGGCAACTCCCAGACTGCAAAAAGCGCCGTGAGTCGTCAAGATCATCATGACCAAAACTGTTGATAAAGGATACAGACGTATCCGAAACGTACATGTGAGTACCTTTACACTGGATCAGTATAATGAACCTTCCATATCAGATCTAATCTAGTGTTTTAACTTGTGATCTCATTTGTACCCACTTTTTTGGCACTTTTTGGTCAAAACTAAACATTTTTAAGCCCAAAAAAGGTGCTTCCTAGATAATTGACTTTAGATGATCTTTGTGAAATTTTTATTCAAAAACTGGTTTTGTTAGGTTGTCTGAAAATTGTTGGCGCCAAAATAGTGATTTTTGGACAAAAATGTAGAAATCACTTTTTTGACGGAAATTTAATACCAAAAATGGATTCTCTGACTCATTTCATTTGAAAAATTGTATACTTTTATGTACATTACATTATTAGTTTAAAAGTTACAGTGCTTGATAAATTTCATATATCTAGGGTTGACACTTCCCTTAACAGATATGAAATTGTCAAAAACATGTGTCGTAATTGCTAATTACAGGTATAAGAATAAGGTAACTCTGATACAGATATAGAGATAACCCTGGAAAATCATGAAACAAAATACTGCTGCCCGGATTCGAACCGGCGACCTTAGGCATAATATGCTAATGCCTTAAACACTCAGCAAATTAAAGGCTCTATGGAGAGGACGGGTCATAATCCAGAGATATCTTGCTTCAATGACTATCCGATTAACGGTGGACCATGACATTGGCCTATAGATGGTTATCATAATGACATCACCCTTATGGATAAGGTAGATATCATACGAGGCAATCTAATGACCATTGGAATTGATTACTGTAAAAGTGGAACATTTATTTGTGTGCTTTTCACGCTCAAAGAAGCTACCATGAAAATTCCCCCATGCCCCCTCCCTGTGGTGCCGCCACTGCATGGAAACAACTTAATCCAATGATTTACATATTAGCTTACACTATTTGCCCATGTTCATCAATATGTGGAATGAATTGACAAAACTGAGAAATTGAGCAGCTTTAAAACATAACATTAACATAACAAGCTAAATTTAAAAACTATTGGATTTGACAAAAATTAATAGAGAGAAAAACCTTATCATACAAACAGAATATTATTGCTGAAACCCAGAAATCACCCTCCTAGTTCTACCACACGAATATCGATTTGAGAAAAAAGAACTTGCCATTAATTTATAATATCATTGTTATTAACGCTTATTGTGAAGGTCAACAGGAAGTAACCCAAATACCCAGAAAGTATCAACACACGTTCGCCGTTCGTTTACACATAGATGTAAGTCAGCTATGAACCTTGCCCTTATATAAACGGAGACTGTCAAAATCTTGTTATAAAGGATAAAAAGAAGTACCAACCCATTCATCTTCATCATCATCATCAGTCTACAATGTAGTGAATTGCAATGTACATAAATTAACATCAGTACAACAAGTGCAAAATAAAGTGCAACAGAAAAAACAGAAATAAAAAAACAAAACAAATGGGTTAAAATGTGCATCACAAATAAAAGATAGAGCAAATTAAAATGTTGTTACATGCAATGGATGGTTAATAGACATTTAACCCCATGATTTGTCTTCACACTTTTCACTCGCTGAAAACCATGTGCAAAATTTAGAATGTATAAATGCATAATACTGCGATCACATATGGACTGGCAATAAAATTGAAAATTTATCAACTCATTATTGCTTTATTTAATATTATAGTTTGTTCAGTTCCAAATTGTTGAAGCCTCCTTACAGCAGCGAATGAATACAGAAAGATGTGGCGTGCATGACGGCAACAAGCGCACTGTGCATCATATGCGTGATGCGTGCATGCGCCCAAAACTGCGCGCGTGTGGCCATAATCGTGTGTGTACACTGGGTTTACTTTTGCACGCGGAGAGATAAAAACCGACTATTTCTCGCCAATTTGGAACTGATTAAACTATAGAAGAGTGTGCCAACAAATAAGTAGTGATGAGTGCTAGAAGGTGAGCCGATTATAGTGTTAAGTAGATTAACCCTTTGAACACTACCTGCTTTCTTACAGTGTCTCTGATTGGTCAAAAAAAGTGTTTTTATATCTCTTCATCAACCATACCACCATTCTTACTGTATCTCTGATTGGCTAAATGTATGGTATAACACTCCTTGTAACCAATCAAAATTGTACTTAGATGCTGATATATAGGCAGGTAGTGCTCAGAGGGTTAATAAGTTATTGGAAAGTAGATGCATGGTGTCTTAAAGGTTACTAATCCAATTTTCGATATATCCTTTTTTATTTTGTCCTCTATCAAAAAATAGTTTCCAAAATCTGAAGTCTAACAATTCAGGTGCCACTTTGTGAAGGGTGGCACCAGATAACAAAACATAACATCAATTATTAATATCTATGTCCATCAACAATGACTTAAAACTTACATATGACAGCATTTTTTTCTTGCCTGCTGTGCAGTCTTACCTTAAGGCTCCATAGTTTCATTGTCCAATCAAACGAGGATGATAAGAATAGATGAGAGAAATCGAGTTGTCCCTGCACATGATGGCAGTCTATACCGGTGACCGGACCCTGGTGTGCCTCAAACACTTCATTGATACCAGCTTTGCTGTAAGTATAAGATAATAAGATATGAAATAAGAATACACGAACAAGGCAACTTTGGACAATGGTGTGAACCAAACGTTTCATAAATAACAGCTTTACTACAAGTATAGCAATGATATGAATAGATAGATGAGATCAATAGAGTTGTCTATGTACAATGCCAAGAACAAGGCTTCCTCCAGTGTCCTAGCGCCCTCAAATTAGCAATTTGTCAGTACATTGCGCATCTAATGAGCTGATGGCGTGAGCATCGAGCTGTCAACCATTTCGCATCACAACACGTTGCTAAGGATAGCACCACTCTTAATCCTTGCTCATGGGCACACTGCGCAAACATGCCTATATTTGGGAACATCTTGTTGGGCGTTTCAAATTTCTTCTCCTCTTATTATAGAAAGTATAGCATACGATAAGAATAGATGAGAGAAATCAAGTTGTTCCTGTACATGATGACCCATAACATGAGCGTAAAGTCGCGGCGAAGATGTTGCTGAATTGAGCTAGGATAGCATGATTGATTGTTGCCGTTTGTTGTTATGGACCAAGCCCTTTAAAATAAATAGCCTGGCATGGCTGGTAATACTCTTAAAATAAGTATACATACTGTCATTTTAGAATTCCCCTATAATAGAAGGGACCTTGGGTCCATACCAACAAAAAAATTAAACGGCAAATCGATAACATGCTATGCTGCCTCAATTCAGCAACATCTTCGCTTAGAGTTTACGCTCATTTTGTGGGAGCAGGTCACATTTACAATTTTACGATGAACAGTGAAAGGGAGAGGTCGAATATTGAATAATGCACAGTTATCAATTTAATATCTACAGCAAATGTACAGGAACTCTTACTCCCACCTACCGCATCCCTCCCCGACCCCAATCCTGCTCCCACTTTGTAATTATACCTTCCATGCCTGCATACGGTATACACAGATCCATCTTCGTTGTCAACCATAACATTGTTGACATAATTACTTTCTCCCCATAACCATAACATTGTTGACATAATTACTTTCTCCCCATCCTCCTCCAATCATCATACATCACTTACCTTACATGCCTGCATGCAGTATACAGACCCATCTTCTCTACCAACCATAACATTGTTGACATCGTTACTTTCTTCCCCCTATCCTCCTCCAATCGCCATACATTACTTACCTTACATGCCTGCATGCAGTATACAGACCCATCTTCTCTACCAACCATAACATTGTTGACATCGTTACTTTCTTCCCCCCTATCCTCCTCCAATCGCCATACATCACTTACCTTACATGCATGCATGCAGTATACAGACCCATCTTCTCTACCAACCATAACATTGGGAACATCTTGTTGGGCGTTTCAAATTTCAAAGTAAGTAACGATGTCATTGTTGACATCGTTACTTTCTTCCCCCCTATCCTCCTCCAATCGCCATACATTACTTACCTTACATGCCTGCATGCGGTATACACAGACCCATCTTCTCTACCAACCATAACATTGTTGACATCATTACTTTCTTCCTCCCCATCCTCCTCCAATCATCATACATCACTTACCTTCCATGCCTGCATGCGGTATACACAGACCCATCTTTGATACCAACCATAACATTGTTGACATCATTACTTTCTTCCTCCCCAACCTCCTCCAATCATCATACATCACTTACATTCCATGCCTGCATGCAGTATACACAGACCCATCTTTGATACCAACCATAACATTGTTGACATCATTACTTTCTTCCTCCCCAACCTCCTCCAATCATCATACATCACTTACCTTCCATGCCTGCATGCGGTATACACAGACCCATCTTTGATACCAACCATAACATTGTTGACATCATTCCTTTCTTCCTCCCCAACCTCCTCCAATCGCAATACATTATTTACCTTCCATGCCTGCATGCGGTATACACAGACCCATCTTTGATACCAACCATAACATTATTGACATCATTACTTTCTTCCTCCCCATCCTCCCCCAATCGCAATACATCACTTACCTTCCATGCCTGCATGCGGTATACACAGACCCATCTTCGCTACCAACCATAACATTGTTGACATCATTACTTTCTTCCTCCCCATCCTCCTACAATCTCCATATCACTTACCTTCGATGCCTGCATGCGGTATACACAGACCCATCTTCTCTACCAACCATAACATTGTTGACATCATTACTTTCTTCCTCCCCATCCTCCCCCAATCGCAATACATCACTTACCTTCCATGCCTGCATGCAGTATACACAGACCCATCTTCTCTACCAACCATAACATTGTTGACAACATTACTTTCTTCCCCCCCCCCCCCCCCCCCATCCTCCTCCAATCGCCATAAATAACTTACCTTTCATGCCTGCATGCAGTATACACAGACCTATCTTCTCTACCAACCATAACATTGTTGACATCATTACTTTCTTCCTCCCCATCCTCCTCCAATCGCCATACATCACTTACCTTCCATGCCTGCATGCGGTATACACAGACCCATCTTCACTACCAACCATAACATTGTTGACATCATTACTTTCTTCCTCCCCATCCTCCTCCAATCATCATACATCACTTACCTTCCATGCCTGCATGCGGTATACACAGACCCATCTTCGCTACCAACCATAACATTGTTGACATCATTACTTTCTTCCTCCCCATCCTCCTCCAATCGCCATACATCACCTACCTTCCATGCCTGTATGCGGTATACACAGACCCATCTTCGCTACCAACCATAACATTGTTGACATCATTACTTTCTTCCTCCCCATCCTCCTCCAATCGCCATACATCACTTACCTTCCATGCCTGCATGCGGTATACACAGACCCATCTTCACTACCAACCATAACATTGTTGACATCATTACTTTCTTCCTCCCCATCCTCCTCCAATCATCATACATCACTTACCTTCCATGCCTGCATGCGGTATACACAGACCTTTCTTCGATACCAACCATAAAATAAATTGTTGACATCACCATTTTTTCCCTCCCCATCCTCCTACAATCGCAATACATTACTTACCTTCCATGCCTGCATGCGGTATACACAGACCCATCTATTCTACCAACCATAACATTGTTGACATCATTACTTTCTTCCCCCACCCCCCATCCTCCTCCAATTGCCATACATCACTTACCTTACATGCCTGCATGCAGTATACACAGACCCATCTTCGCTACCAAGTTACCAACCATAGCATTGTTGACATCATTACTTTCTTCCCCCCACCCCCATCCTCCTCCAATTGCCATACATCACTTACCTTACATGCCTGCATGCAGTATACACAGACCCATCTTCGCTACCAAGTTAAAAACCATAGCATTGTTGACATCATTACTTTCTTCCCCCCACCCCCCATCCTCCTCCAATTGCCATTCATCACTTACCTTCCATGTCTGCATGCGGTATACACAGACCCATCTTCACTGCCGACCACAAAATTGTTGACATCATTACTTGGAAAGGTCATTGATGTCACAGCAACAGCCTTAGATTGCTTGTGCTGTAGTTCCATGCTGTCCTGTTAACCAAAAGATGAATAATAATGTAATGTAACATAAAAGATCTTTGTTAGGTCTATTAATCTTACACCCTATAGTTGAAACCCCTAGAAATAACCAGTTAATCAAGGATTTAGTGTTTAAAGACCCTATAGTATAACAGCCCTGTTGTATACTCAATATTCTATATGCTGAACTGGATATAAACGCAAATTTGATACCGGATAGCTGATACAGCTTGCTTTTTCAGTTCAGCCTCATATTTGGTAAAAATGCTATGCCAACAAATACTGATAGGTGTTACATTGCTATTGTAACATATGAACTGCTACTGTATTTTATATAATAAATATCTTTCCAAGTGAACATGTTCCTTCAGGTAGACTTACACTGATTGAAGAAATGCACTTTAGTTAAATTAGTGAGAAAATTGGCGAGAAATATTCGGCTTTTATCTCTCCGTGCTCAAATGTAATCGAAGCGTACAAGCGTGATTATGGCCACACAGTGTTGGTAGCACCCAAGCATTACACATCATGCATATGATGCACAGTGCACTTGTTGCCCTCATGCGCGCCCACGTATATGATGCACAGTGCACTTGTTGCCCTTCTGTGCACTTGTTGCACTTCTGTATTCATTCCCTGTTGTAAGGAGGCTTCACCAATTTGGAACTGATCAAACTATAGTGACTTTTTTGTTAAGAATGTGACGCATTTGTGCCCAGTAACAACAGAATTACCAGCCGATTGGTCCAATTCAAATGCGTCACTCGATCGTCACAGGAGGCAAATTGTGTACCCTATCGCATCAGGCAGTGAACAACGCCGCATAAAACTATCGGCGCACTGTGGCGTGATGGTGTGTGAATTACCTCATGTTTATTCACAAGTTTATCAGCTCACACTTTTGGAACTGTATTTTTTTCAGTATTCACATTTTGAGTAGGGGCCGTATAAATAGTGAAGGCATGAAGGATGCCTATTCTCCTTTGAATTAATTTGCTGCTGTAAGCAGGTTCACCAATTCTGAACTGGTACGACTGAACTATACACACCATCATTATTCTATTGCCAACCAGATGCAGACAGGCATTTCTTTTCATTCAACAAAAATGATCATCCTGATTTTTAGTGGAATTTAACTTCATGAATGCATGCTTGAAAATAGTACAGTTGTCAGGTATGACATTCTGTCCTTACCTGTGGTTGTGAGAGCATGTCCAAACTCCATGAGCACATCTTGCCATCTGTGGATACACTGATTAGATTATGGGCATTTTGAGTCCCTACGACGTTCACACAGTACACTGGATGCTGCCGGATTGCAATGAATTTGCAAGAAAAGCATTGTTAGAAGAGCAGAAATAATGTAATTGAGGTCCGTGGCATGTATCAAGTCTTTGAAGGAATAAAGTCATAATTTTAAATATGTTGGAAGGTGGTTTACAGTGTAGAACTGCGAGCAGTGTTCTCTGAATGGGTATTTTGAGAGTGTTTCTATTCTCCACAGTACTATTGGACTAAGGTATGTACCACATTTACTGTAATTATGTCAATCATTTCTTGATCCAGGTGCCACGCTGCACAGTATACCTTAATGATGCACTGCATTCCATAACATCAGGCGCCCTTGTACTACGCGGCTGTTTCGGTTACGCAAGCAGTTACGTAAAAGCCGCAAAGTTCTCGTGTTCGACTTACTGTATGTGCTGCTGCTGATAATGGAGTTCTCTGTACTGGTGTTCTCTTGGTGCTTCTATTATCCCACAAGACAATCCGACCGGAATATGTGCCTCCTATAACCAGATTGGGATGGAATCTAGCAAAGGCCAAGGCAGGTGGTGGGTTGAGGTGCAGAGGGTTAATAGGGGAGTGGAGGTAAACTTACTGTATGTGCTGCTGCTGATAATGGAGTTCTTTGTACTGGTGTTCTCTTGGTGCTTCTATTATCCCACAGGACAATCTGACCAGAATATGTGCCTCCTATAACCAGATTGGGATGGAATCTAGCAAAGGCTACGGCAGGTGGTGGGTTGAGGTACAGAGGGTTAATAGGGGAGTGGAGGTAAACTTTCAACTTACTGTATGTGCTGCTGCTGATAATGGAGTTCTTTGTACTGGTGTTCTCTTGGTGCTTCTATTATCCCACAGGACAATCTGACCAGAATATGTGCCTCCTATAACCAGATTGGGATGGAATCTAGCAAAGGCTACGGACTGCACTGCAGACTAAAAGGTGAGAAAAAACAACAGAATGTACATGTCCATCTAAAGAGTATAAATTGGTTTATATATTAAATCAGGCAAAATACATTCACTCTGTTAAACTGTTTACATTAAATTTTGATGGGTAAACAATCTTGCCAATATAAAATGATGTGATAAAATATTGTTCGGGAGCACTGCTATTTCATAAGACTAGATCAGCCAACATCTCAAATTTTGAGAAAAAACAATCTTATCCATGATTTGATAACACTAATGTCTTAAATATTTTAACAATTTTATTGGCCTCTTTCACAAAAGCATGCCTGCTGATAACATATATCCTTAAATTTTAAACTTTATATTGCTTATTTGTACAACATTTACCTGGCAATGAAATATGAATTCTGGCGATTCCTTTTTGTACTTCATATTCCAGACAAGGGCCACACCATCTGGCTCATGGGGAGATTCCTCATTACTGTTATATGATGACACCAGCAACTCAGGATACTGCAGATTAAGAACACATAAACAAGGGATGAGATTAGTGAGATACACACACAAAGAATGAGAGGATTTATCAAAATGGATTAAAGCCATTCATTCATTTACCAGATGGGTGTAAATGTTATTTTATTTATAGTTTGATCAGCTCCAATTTGGTAAAGCCTCCACACAGCAGTGAATGAATATAAAAGGATGTGGGTGTGCATGAAGGCAACACACGAACTGTGCATCATATGCGTGTCGCCTGTGTGCAACCAAAGCCAGGTGCGTGTGGCCATAATCTCACACTTACGCTTGGATTACGTTTGCGCACTGAGAGATAAAAACTTAATATTTCTCGCCAATTTGGAACCAATTAAACTGTAGTGGCAAATGTCTATATTTCACATTGACTTGGTGGATCCGTCTCAAAATCTAATGCTTTCCTATAGTTTGGTCAGTTTCAAATTTGCAAGAATTTTGTTTGAATTATCTCTTTGTGCTCAAAAGTATGTTATATAATACGTACACATCATGCATATAATACAAAGAAGGCTTTCCAATTTGAAGCTGTTTGAAGTATAGCATAATATTTCATTATTTGGTGGTTCCACATATATCAAAGAGTATGCTTTTGACAAATGTTGTAGAACAAATGGCTTGCATAAAATCTACATGAATCCATTAGCAGGGTCGGTCGGTCATTTTTGTTTTTGGTGTCTCCCCCCCCCCCCCCCACCCCCCCCCCCCCAAAAAAGGTGAATTGTTGGTGAATTTTCATCAATTTTTAACAAAATAATCAAAATTTAAAAAAATCCAAAGATTCTCCCAAAACGTTTTTAGAAAAGAAAAAAATTGGGTCTGTTGGGTTTTCTCTTTCTTTTCCTTACCCAATATGTTGACAAAGAACCACTGTTTAGAGGTAGATAATGCTGCTAATTTATGAACTGAGTGAAGTATATCATTACTATTTTTATTAGAATAGAATGCATGCAATACTTTCACACATGCTTTATAGGTCAATAAATGCATATGTGTTGTTCGAGAGAAATTGGACAAATCAATGCATGCGCGCTGATGTTGATGTGTGAATAATGGCACGACCCCGAAGGGGGAGTGCTATTGTGAGCATATCAGCATTTGTGCAAGTGCATTGATTTTTCTAATTTTTCGAGAAACAAAACATACTCATGCATTGACCTAATTCATACACGACACTTACAAATCAAAATTCACAATTTGAGCATAATTGTTGATCTTTATAAAAACGAATAAAAACAAAAAAAATTTGACAAGTTTGCTAACACCCGCAGTGAAAATCAGCGAACCCACGATTCCTGAACAACGAATCAAAACAAAGCGCGTGGTGCGCGCAGTCAACGGCGCACACGCGGAGTGCAGTAGACACTTTCAATGCACTCCACGTATTTTAGTTTCTTGCTTTCTGATTGGTCGGACACCACTAAGAGTGTATGAATTATTATTATATTACCTGTGTTGACCAGTCCAGGCAAGTCACGGTGCGGTGGCGAGACCAACGGTCATCGAAAAATTGGCGATCAAGTGATAGTTTAGCCCCAGCATCCTTATCCCTGTGGTTGAAAATAAATATTATGATTACAAGCTATAATTCATTTTGAATATTATTATTATTCATCCAGGTAGATGACATAAATAAACAATACATTAATTGGATGGGTTTATATTTTTGGGCATGAATTTGGTGGTGAAAAAGAATTGGTGCCAAATTTAACACCCCTTAGGACCTATGACAAAACTTGTGAGACTTAAAATTTACAATTAAGAAAAATGTCCTACTGTGTAACAAGGTCCAAATTGACCTTCTAGGCATGATTTCAACATTTTTGTTAGACTCTAATACACTAGCAACCAAAAGTATTAGGACACTTGGTTATAGTGTCAAAATCATCCCATATATTCAATTTAGAGTGTAATGTTTCACTACGAGTTTAACAAATGTGTTGATGTATCTCTTCTCATTAATAAATGCATGTTTCCTACAACATCTGCTAATTCAATACCATGCAATTGAAGAAAACATGTGCCTTCTTGAATTCCCATAATAATTTCCCATTGGAAATAGCTCATGACTAATTCATCAACCTCATTATAGCCAATGTAATCCTATGGGGGGTAGTCTGACAATTTTGACTTCCATTAAAAAAAACCTTTCTCAATTTGTTTGTCAATGGATTCACTGAAGTAAAACTAATCCCAATATTGTCACTAGTCTTTAATCTCTCACACATATTGACACCTGATCTCTTCATTCATCTTCATAATAGATATTTGGAAGGGAAATATAGTTTCATTTTGACACCTTTACTTTCATATTTTAAATGGAAACCAACCAAATTCTCTGTACTTTTTCCTAGCACCCACATAACCTGGGCCCACTACACAGGGCTATCATTTCATTATGACTTAATAATTGTTGTCGAGCTATTTGACTCAAATTAACTAAATATACATGTACCAATGCAAAAACACCTTAATCACTGAAATATTGTTACAAATGTTTTCCTTTTAAATAATAATGTCTTAAGTAGGAATATCATCCCAAATTTATTGTAACAAACTTTCCATTCATTTTATAACCATAGAATACCAAAAAGCTAACACAGTAGTTCAATAGATTCCCAGTGTTTTCTCTCAATTTGCAGCTTGCAAGGTGTCCTAATACTTTTGGTTGCTAGTGTATTTCAATTGCAATGTTGCTTCATGAATTAGTACAAAAGTTATGAACGTTTTTGAAAATATTTGAATACATGACATGACACACTGATGTGCATCTTTGCCATTTTTTAAACACATGAGATTGTGACCATTTTCATGGTGGATACGATGTCACATATTTGTTTTCTGATCCCAATTTGGTCATCTATGGCTGTTCTAAGTTACTTTTTTGTGGTGAGAAATGATGTGTCAATTGTCTATAAAATGACTTACAGATATGATAAATTCATCATTGGTTCTATTCCAATTAACATGAACTATAGTTTAATCAGTTCCAAATTGGCGAGAAATATGCATTTTTTATCTCTCCGCAAGCAAAAGTAATCCAAATTGTATGTGCGCTATTTTTTCATTCACTGCTGTAAACAGGTTCACCAATTTCGAACTGATTGAACTATAGAAAATTACCAGGCCCTTAATCTGGGTTCTACCTATGAGTAAGCTATCACAAATTAGTCTAGTTCAGAGACCTCTATTAATATAGAGACTTATTCCGTAATATACATAGACTACATGGACTACCCCTACCTCTTTTGTAAGATTATAATTGCTACCTCGGCACTAACAGCCTAACTGGTCTAGTTGTTATGACATTCTCTTTGGGACTGAAAGGTTCTGGGTTCAAATCCCAGTATCGTCAGATTTTTATGTAAAACCCTTGCTTTCAATTCATTTTTCTCAAAATGGGGACGAAGTTTCCATGTCAGATTACTTACGACTATAGGCTAATTTGTGATAGCTTACTGATAGGAAACACCTCAACTGGCATGGAGATTTATGCATAGTAATGCTTGCTTCATACTAGCTGGTCGCAACACATCGCAACACATCGCGACACCTAGTACTAGTAATTCGGTGCGACCTTAGGTCGCATCGAGCTGCTACACCGCTGGTGGTCGCACATATTTTGAGGTCTTATTTTGGCCGCGCAGACGGCAAGCTGGATAATGGCCGCTGATTGGTTATGCTAATTTTGATTCAAAATAACCTCCCCAATGGTTGAAAAAGAATGGTGTTCATTACGTCATGAGCGACCAATCGTTCGAGTTGAAATGAAGTCAACTGGCCACGACCGGTCGTTTCCAGTCAAGCGATCTCTTGATCAATGTATCGGGAAGTCGCAACAGGTTGCTGTATCAGAGAAGGTTTTTGATTTATGACGTAAAACTTGTCATAGGAGCAACCTGGATCGCGAAGCGACCTTAGTATGTCATCAGCATTACAATCACTATAATAACACCTACCCTTCACCGTCATCGTCTCCTTTGCCCCTGTAGTCGGTGAATAAGTCCACCTTTTCACTCAGCGCCCTCTCTACGAGACGCGTGCTCTGATCAAAGAAGAGGGAGAAGTCTTCTGAACCGATAATCTGGGATTTTTCATCATCTGTTAGCTCCTTGGGCACTGTGATTAATGAAAAGGATTAATAATCTCACTGTAAGGTGACAAAAAAACCTGTTCTACAGGCAAATGGATCTCTCAGGTAGGGTTGGTCAGGCAGGTGGTGGGTTTTTTCATGAATATTTTGGTGAATGTCAACAAGTTTGTTTAAAACCATTTTATAAAAAAAATATTAAAAAATTTAAAAAATGGGTCATTTTATAACCAGTGCTTTTTGAACCAGTTTGCGTATTTTAAATTTCTTGCAAATTGAAAGTTTATTACAAAGATTTATACATGTGTTATAAATCTATTTGTGTATACATATTTGTACATATATTTTTGATCAAACGCAAAATGCGAAAATGGAAATCGTACTTGACATCACATTTGGGATTATAACTTCCTCAATAATCACCCATTCTTAGCGTGCAGCATCTCAAATTAAAGAGGAGACTTTTTCAACAACTTCATAATTTAACATGTCTATTTAGAAGTCATACTTTTAGAGTGATCAGCACATTTATTACCTGGTCAGTCAGTTACTTATTGTGTTAACTGTATTATTGGAACTAAACTAAACAAAATATTGTACCTTCTGGTTCCGGTTCCTTTTCCTCCTCTACCGGCACTGGTTCTGGCGTCGGAGCTGGTGCTGGCTCTGGTGATGCGTCCTCATCTTCATCTGTTACACAAATGGTGACAAAAGACAAAATTACAAGTAAGAATTTTGTTTTAGCTTCATGCAAAGTGATCATATTGGCATATGTGGATTTACACTGCATTTCTTCAAATCTTCAGCACTGATGACTGATTGACTTAAAACTTAAAACTGCCAGTTCACCCTGTGCCAAGTTCACCCTGGAACTGGCTTACACCTGTTCATTCCCAAAGGATCTGGCTGGTAAGAGTGGACCTAGGGTTTAACTGGAGTCAAAACAGCTTCACCAACACCAAAAATGACTTTACTGATAATAACTGATTTCATAATGGCTTCAATGAATCTATAAATCCACTGGCAGATTTTGGATTCCTGCTTAATCAGGAAAATTATCATACCTATAAAAAATGTAAATGTCATTTTGTGATGGATGGGCAAACATTGAGTTTCATTTTTGCTACTAGTCAGTCACCTCTGTTTTTTAGTCTTTTTTTAAAGCAAGCATATATGTTGAAATATTTTTCAATTCCATGTATCTTATTAATAGATTTATAGATAGCAGGGGTGTACTTTCGCGACATCCTGCGAGAATCCAAATGGATTCTCGCAGAATTTAGATTCTCGCAGAGGAATTTTGCGAGACATGGATTCTCGCAAATGGATTCTCGCAGAATATTTTTGCGAGAATCCTCCTTACTGAATTTAAATTCCGCATTTTAAACATTTATTGTACTATTGGCCAATTCCATGAAATAGTGGACATGGCAGTCAAAATTTTAAATTCATCCGAGCCATACAAATTTGGTCTCAAATGAAAGCTGAAAGTCTATATTTAGTGAATTTTTACTTGAAATAAAAAAATTACGTCGTTCGGTATGTTAAATTTTGGATTATGCAAATGAGTTATTTTTTCCTAAAAATGGGGTAAATTTTATGAAAAATTAATACACCCTGTATGTAAGAAACAAATGTAAAACATCCTCTTTTTTATGTGTGTGTAACATTTAGACTGTATGAAACAAGTCTAAAATATTTTTTTCGTAATTGCGGAATTTGTTACACTTCAGCGGCTTCTGGCATTTTGCCTTCAAATCTGTCCTTCCGTTACCATAAAAGTAGTTAAAGTTAGTATATTTTAAAAAATTGAAGAGAGATTTAAAAAAATAAAATTACGCACAGCAAGTTTAGGTAGGCCTACAATATAAAACTATTCAATTCAGTTTTGGACTTTCCCCTTATTAATTAAAACTAATTAATACTTGTCCTTCCGTTACCAAACTATGGTAACGGAAGGACAAATATGGTAACGGAAGGACAAAAAGGCTGTCATTTTTTGTGTGTACTGCCACTTATAATCAAATTATCTTACCAATGTGTGATGTTGGTGTATTAAGTGATGTTGCTAAGTGTTATAGATGATTGCACAACTCTATTTAAGTGGCTTTATTGTTATGTTAATGATCCTTGTCATTGCCTATATAGTCTGACGAATTAATTAAGCTTGTTTCATATTATTATGCTAATGGGCAGGTTCCTCTTCAGGCCCTATTATCATCTTGTGTGCAATCAAGAGTCATTCCATGCCAATTTGGACAGGCACCTCACCATAGGTCATGGATTTTGCTCATATTTCACTCAAAGGTACTTTAAGTGGTTCTATAAAGGAGGTCGAAAGGAAAAAATAAAATTCCATTCCGTTCGGTCGGGTCGCTATGGTCTTACAAAGTTTGACGACCTTTGCTAAGAATGGGCTATTTCAATGTTCCGCAGTTTAAAGTAGGCCTACCTACTTTGAAGGAGTTTTCCTCAGCAACTAATAAACTTGTGAGCTTTGTTAAGTGGGTTTTGGTACTGTCCAGCCTGCTCAATACTGAAAAATGTTTAAAAATAGGTTTTGCGCTGCACGCTTTGTTTCAATTTTTGGGGCGGTCAAAAATGGCCCGTCGAGCTTTCGGACATGACTTTATCAAATGTTTGTGGGTGGATGGTGCAGCCTCTATAACATTAGGGACCTTATTATGTTAATGTACTCACTGGTGCCCAATATTAACAAAAATACCAAAAAAGACCGAATCAAATAGAAAATGGACCCCCCTCAAAAGTGGTCCAGCCACAAAAAAACGTTGTAAATCGGTCCAAATTCAAGGTGAAATAACTTGATGCGGCCACCTTGTATGCATTTTTAGTCTTTTGCATGCAAAAGAGTATGTCTAAATGTTATTAGAAATGTATGTTTCGTTTTGTATTTCTGATGTTAATACTATGAACGAGACGACACAAAATTGGTTGAAAAGTTCGGAATCTGGCAAAAATTATGAGTTTAGGCTCAAATGATGATTTCTAGGGGGCATTTTCTCAAGAACTAGAACAACTGAGACCATTTAATAAGGTCTGAGTGTTGTCCAGTCAACCAATAACTGGAATATGTAGAGATTATCAGGGTCACAAACTCTATTTAGGATTTTAAGGGGGGTTTAAAATGGCTACTCGTCATTATTGGTCTTTTGGTGATATACACATGGGATTTACAAGTTTTCAGTTTCATCATTCATTAGGCCCCAATAATGTTAAGTGGAACTATTTAAAACTTAAATTACTTGCTTTTGATAATTGATTGAAATTATATTAATTAGCAATTGATGATATTAAGCTATTGTAGACTAGATAAGGTACCTTGCCCATTATATAGTTAGGCTCCCTGGTTTATTCTGATCTAATGCCTGCCTCCTATAAATGGCAATTTTTTTTATTTTTCACCACTTTTTGATATATGGAGACCTACAGTTAAACAGTCAGGATAGTAACTTATTATGTGGCATTGTTTTAAATGCCCAAAACTGTTATAATTAATAGATATTTGGTCGATTGTTTGCTTGCCTTTATTAGATTATAAATCCATGTAAAATTTGGAATAAAAACAACAACATGAAAATTCGCCAGGATTCATCTGTATAAATAGAATACATGTACGTATTTCACAAATCCTTAATTAGTCGTACTGTTTAATTAGTGATTTTAATTAGTTCAATTACCAATTAGAATACATGTACTAACTACTAATATTGTATATAGTATTCAGTCATGTGATTAACAGTGTTTTTTGCACATTCCAGCTTCTTGTATTGATCAACCGTAATTTGTATTATTACTATGTAGTTCACTTTTAGTACTAAATGTATAGAGAATTTCACACGTCCTTCCGTTACCGTCCTTCCGTTACCGAATCGTTAATTACGTTTGGCTATGTTTTAAGTAAACGCAATGACAAATTTCCAAATGAACAGTGTTATAGTATTGCCAAAACCAGAGGGATCTCATAAAATAACATTAAAATAACATTGACTCGCAAACTTCAGAGCGTTTTCGCAATATATGGTGGTAGTGATAAACCTGTGTCCATTTCACCGTCCTTCCGTTACCGCCCTCATTAATATGCATAAGTCGTAAACGAAAGACAATTTTGATGAATTTTTTAATGGATAATAAATGTTTTAGCTACACTTATATGATTAAGGTATAAAATTGACTTCAACAAACAAAGTTTTTCTGAAACAAGTGTTTGCAAGCTGAAAATTGTGTCTGATTTGTCCTTCCGTTACCATGGAATTGGCCTATTGTATACTTAAAACATAATAGTACACAAATTGAATCAAACACTTCTTAAAATTAATTAAAATAATATCAAGAATAAGACTATAAGCTTGCATAACTTCCAAATTCGTCATGTTTGTTGACTAAGGGTCAAATACCAGTCATCTAAGGTCCTGTTTTGGACTTTAAAAAAAAAGTTTAAAAAGTTTTAAAAAAGTGTTTGTTTTTTTTGGCGAGAATCCACCTGGATTCGCGCGGTAGTGATTTTACGCGAATCTTTACGCGAATCGATTCGCGGATTCGCGCCGAAAGTACACCCCTGGATAGCATACACATTAGCTTCTAAAGTGACCTTACTCATTTGGTCAGTTTACTGTAGTCACTTCTGCCATCCTTATATATCTTAAATACTGGTATTTTTATACCATTTCCATGCATTCTAATCTGTGCATACCAAGGGGCCTTAACTTAAGTTTTAGACATGCAGTGCTACTATTCTGTGCAAGATACATGCATGTTTATTAGATACATAGTCAATTTAAAGAAAACTCAAGTTCTTTTATTGTGCCTAATTTATGAGACTTTTTAATTTCAAATGGGTGCACAGTACATGCATTTAAGGTGCATTGATTGTTTAAATTCAGAATATATATTATAAAGATAAGCTCCATATCAGAGTAAGATATTGCAACGATTCTTTAAACTTCAATCTTAAACCCTATAAGAAAATTAGGTTTGGGTCAGAGTTTTAACAAAATAGATATATGCAAGTTTAGGATTTGTATTGTCTATTACTACTGATGAAATATATCTTAGTTGTTACTTTCAGCAAGTGTCTCTTGTTTTGTGTTGCATCATGTGGAATATAGACCTGTAACCAAATTTCTTTTTGAAATAATAACAATTGATGATGGCCTATAAGCATGATCCTAGCAGAATCTATGACGAGCGATACTTAATTAAATAAACGCGAGCACCGCCTGAAAAAATGTTTTTTTCCCGGCAAGCTACTTGCAATTTCCCGCGAGAGAAAGACCTAGGAAGTGATAAAAAAGTCACAAATTACCCATCGGAACATTGAATAGTTTCAGGTTGCAATATCCGGTATCGCACCGGGGTATCGCATCGCAAAATGCGACACAGTTTTGAACAATTTTCTACTACTCAATTTTATCGCAAAAAAATGTGATGCAAATATATCACAAGTCGTGTTCCCATTTCCCAATATCAACAAATCCAAGTCAAAGGTCTCAAACTAAGCAATAATTTCAACAAACCTTCAAAAATGGCAAACAATCACTCTAAATAGCTTGAAACTACAATGAAAGTGAATTAAATAATGATCGATCTCGCCGATCCGGCATGGCAAAGTGAAATCTAAATGGCCTATGCTACCACTGTAAATGCTATTTGGAGCCTTGAACGGGCACCGCTATGATTTAGAAACCCATTGAAAACACACGCGAAAATCATGCGAACATTTTCACTTTCTAACTGCAAAAAGAAAACGGGGATCGGCGAAATTCCACGAACTTTTGTGTGACGTACGTAGCTGCCGCTGTTTCGAAATAAATAAATGAAATAAAGTCGCTTCCAAATTGCACAGTTCCAAACATGCGTATCGATAGAACGTCGAAGTTCACAGGACGCAGTTAATGTATTGACAACAACAAGTTCACTCCCTCTGAAAATTACTCCCTCTGAAAAGTTGAGTTGTTTTGAACGCGATGTCTACGTGAAGAGAACCACACACACATGGAGATGATTTGTGTCGTGATGATTCTATTTTTAATTGGACATTAATTTCAACTTTCTGTCATGTTGGGGTGCGGGGGGGGGGGGGGGGGGGGGGCGCGTAAAACTTCAAACATGGCCAAGCAAATGAGGAAAATACAATTGAGTATACAGAGTATCAGGTCATTTGTGGTAACATGTTTAAAATATGAATTACATAATCATAATTTGTTAAAGATTAATGATAAGAAGTTTGTCAGAATCAACAAATGTTCTTCTTCCCTTTCCCTTGATTCGTGTACATGAACGAAAAAAAATACATATACAAGTCATATCAAACATTAAACAAAGAAAATAACCTATAAAAATGAATTAGAGACGAAACTTAACTATGAACAAAAATAAATAGGGATTTTTATCATGTTACCACACTAGCGATTTATGGCCTAGCGTAAACCAACTGGCAACAACGTAAACACGATAATATTCCGATTCCAAAATGGTAGCCTCCATAACGTAATGTTGTGGGCACGTTGTGGGTTAGATACGCTAATAAAGTGAGAGTTTTTGTACCACTAGTACACTGCTGCCCACTACAATAAGGTTTGGCTTGCCTTGTAAATTTTAAAACGCACTGTAAATGTTTTTCCAACATTTTCGATTTTTTTTTTTAAACTTTTTTTTTAAACTTTTTTTTTTTTTTAACTTTTTTTTTTTCTCACTCTTTGCATTTTTCCCGCGAGAGGTATTCATTTCCCGGCAAGGAGCTTTCCGTATTGCCTACTTTTTCCCACGGTGAACGCGAGGATCAAGCAAATGATACCAGCCGAGTAATTGAAATGAATAAATAATATACAGACTCGGACAAATTTTTATGCACAAAATGTTTGTATGATACAAATGTATCCTAAAAACTTTTATTACTATTATCCATTATTAGGCCATGAAATAAAAACACTTGTCTAAGGACAAACAAAGCTCTCAGGTAGGGTTGGTCAGTCTGGCATTTTTTGGGGGTTTTTTTGTCAAATATTTCAAGAAAATTAAGTGAATTTGCAGCAATTTTTGAAATTTCAACAAAAAAAATCAAAAATGTCAACAACAAAAATCAAATATTTCAACAACAAAAATCAAACACTTCAAAACAATTTCAAAAAATTCAAACATAATTCACAAATTTAAAAAACCGATTTTTCTCTGTGGGTCAAATGCAAGACATCGAAAAGTCATTCAAGTTTTTGGCCTAAAGTAAATGTGTTGACATGTAATTTTACTTGATGAATCCTAACACAGAAATGTTGAAGTTTTTAATATAAAAGATAGCTTTTCTACATTTTCTGTTACAGATAGGAGATCATCAATCATACAAATGTATATATCCTGAATGAGCACTGTTAAAGATATGCCACTCGTGATGAACATATATTTTGAAATTTGTAATGAAATTCATGCATATACTGTAAAACCACTTAATTTCGCGAATTTCGCAAGGGATGTGGATTCGCAAAATTAAATACCCAGCGAAATTGTCAGTTTTGCATTGAAAGTAACAGTAAAATATCTAGATTCGCAAAATTAAATGCTCGCTTAAATAACAGTAATTTTCAATTCACAAAATAAATTCCCCGCAAAATTATAGTATTTTACTGTATCAGTTTGGTTGAATTGAAAAATTTCCAATGGATTATTAAGGTGACCGTAGATGTTAACTGTAACGCTCCTCATCAGCACTACAAATCACTACAGCTATTGCATGCCGTATAGTTAGCGTCATAATGCTATGGACAAAATTCCACCAATACATGCGTACGTGCGTAAACCTGGAAGCAGTGGCGTAGCCAGGGTCACTTGTCAGGGATTATTCCTGGTGAACACCAGTTTGACCCGGTGGCGTAGGCTACGCCGCGTAGCCAGGTTGTTCATGTAACTTTTTGATTTGCCGTCGAGTAAGAAAATGACAAGGGGGGGGGGGGAGGTAGAGGAGTTGTGTCCTCATACCGGAGTGAAAAACTGCAATTTTCCAACTATTTTTTTTTTGGGGGGGGGGGGGGCGGGGGGGGGGGGGCCGCCTGGCTACGCTACTGCCTGGAAGTGCATACTGGGAGCGGTCAATCATGAATGCATGCATTTGTTCGTACAAACCGTGCATTTGGACACAGCCCCGGGAACACTAATAAATCACGCTTGCATAAAATAGACTGAATTTCGTCCATAGCATTATGAAAGAAACTATCGTAGACTATGATTCTTTCATCCTTCACTCTTATTTCTTTGTGTGATGATGGCTGGCAATATATCGGTTTGGAAAACTTGGTATTCTGTAGTAAACTCACTTGGTGCACTGGTGAGAGGCAGGGACTCCAATGCAGGGGCCAGTCTATTCTACCTCATTTGTTCACCCTACAAACCACACCAGACATTTTCATGAAATTCCAAAAAAACCTTTTCATTGTTGATGTTCTGTCAAAACATTGTATGTTTTCCGGCCCTTCAGCGTGTATAAAGTAAAACTGCCCAATGGTTATACATAGGTTGTGTTGTTTTAGACATGTTCACGGGGGAAGAGCACTTACACATTTTTAACAGATGCATTTTTGGCCCTTGAACATGTTTAAAGAAGACTGCAAAAAGGTTATACATAGAAAGTGCTACTTTATACATGTTGACGGTCCAGATGGAGATACAAGATTTTGACAGAACAGCGACATCATGCATCATGCATCAATCAATCCCAAAACCTCATCAGGCATGCCCTTTGCTTCACCCTTTTATGGCAAAAGAATGTATCTTATATGTAGTTCCTAACAATATACTTCCCTTTAACATGATCAAAGTTAGCTTTTTTCTCCAAAAATCATGTAGTGGTAAAAGGTAGTATATTACTTTTATTGTCTTTACAAGTTGCAACCTTTTCCTAAGTGAGGATTATTGAAACAAGTTAACACAATCCATGTTCAAAGGAAGTATTTCATTAGGAAAGCACAGATAAGATACATCCTTTTGCCGTAAAAGGGCTGTCAGCTCCCCTCATGCATGCAAGGCACAGCACTACAAAATCATATACCTTCAGAGCCACTGCGATCTGCTTACACCAGATATTTCAAAACGCCAAAAACAACCGTTACGGAAACATGATTTGTGTTTATATAAAGACACCAGAAAAAAACAGGGAGAGCAGCAGAGAGTATCATTAGAGAGATGATAATAATGAAGAGAAAAAATAAAAAGATTACAAAATTACAATAAGAAAGAAACTTGTGGATAAACAACAATCGTTTTACTTTCAAAACGTGCATTAAATATATCTTATTAAAGTTGTTTGCCCATTTTTAGCTATTCAGTCTAACTAATATACTCTGGTTCAAACATTATCCATGCAATATAATAACAAGTGACAATAGACTACCTCGAGTGGAAACTAAGTATGTTACATTCTAGTAAAAGAAGTCAATCCAAAAAAGCCACTTATGATTGTGACATTTCAGCAAGAAACCAATGCCAAATATTAGATCAGACAGAATTTAAATACCGTCTATAATCTATAATATTTCAACACATTTGAAGCTAATTAAGCCCACCCCATTCGCTAACATATGAGCACCAGTGAGCCCAACTGAAAGGTCCACACAAAAAACTAGTAGCCATACCTTTGACAAACTGCGGCACCTATTTTTTTTTGCCCAGACACACAAGTCTAAAGTAGCCCAAGTGCGAGGTTTAGTCACGGGGTTGGCAACACTGGTAAGCACCTCCATACAAGGGGGTCATATCTGACTCAGTGACACTCACACACAAAACAGACAAACATGGACATAGTGTGTATAAATACTATAGTTTGATCAGCTCCAAATTGGCGGAGCCACATTACAGCAGTGAATGAATACAGAAGAACACCGACCCGCATAAAGGCAACAAGCGCACTGTACATCATATGCGTGACGCGTTAAAGCGGTCTACCCCGCATACATGGCCATAATCACAAGCGTACCTTTGGATGACTTTTGCATTTGGAACTGATTATAACTGCTGTATAATACTATACTATACAAATAATGAATGTTTCACTGAGTTGAATGGACCATTTCATCTTTCACCTCATGAAAATATTCATACCATTGCACGAATTAAAACATTCAATATTTGTTTTATATTATAACAGTAACACATTCGGTAGGTTATAAAAAAACGGAAGCTGACAGGCCTATATAGGCTACTGACTGAGGCCCCCGAGTAGGCCTAAGGCACTTTCAGCGTCCAGCGGCCTCCCAGCGGCTACGCTACGGCACTTTCACCGGAAGATTGGTTGTTGGGAGACGCTGCGCTACACACAGGCTGGCCATAAAACAAACGCATCGTAATCGTGGCGCGGTTCAATATTAGCGCGTGTACAGTGACTGTTGCCTGCTGAAAAACACGAGGCGTGCAATAGTACAAAATGTATGGAACCAAATTGCATGGTAAATGGAACCAAATTGCACGATTAATGACGTATGATGTAAAATCAATGAATGGGACAAATATTTCATGTCATGTGACATAAAATCCACCAATCAAATGACAAGGAAATGTCCAACTATTAGATAATTCCAAATATGTTCATGATTTTATCTTAGTAAAGTAGCACTATATTTTAAAACTGTCTGTTTTGCACCTATCAAGAAACCAATGATATTGTAAGGCGCAGGACAATTTCATCTTGGAGTCTTCATTTGGAAGTGCACAAACTTGCCCGGACTTCTAACCTGACTTCTAACCCTAAATCATGATGACATGACATTTAATGCATTATGGGATATCTAATGCATTGTGGGATATATAATGCATTATGGGATGCATTATGGAATATCTAATGCATTATGGGATATCTAATGCATTATGGTATATCTAACGCATTATGGAATATCTAATGCATTATGGTATATCTAATGCATTATGGGATACTGTAAGATATGTACTCACCGTCTGCGTCTTGAGTTTCCGTAGGCGTCTGTGTCTCTTTTGAATAGGAGCAAGTCTCCTTGGGTGGGAAGCCAACAACGCTTGTTTGGGACATACCCAGTTGCTTTGGCTTATGTCTTGGACTGTAGAAATGATATAACAATATTTAGCATTTTTTTAGACGGTTTCGTCAACCAGTTCGGTTGTCTTCTTCAGTAATGGTTTGATTCACTTCTGTTTCCCGCGAGAATTGATATTCTCGTTCCCAGGATGCAAAGTTGTGATGAGTGGATCGAACACAAGCAAGCAGAAAAGATGGATACGAGAAGCAATTTGGATTCGACGACAGGGCCTAACATTCTCAACCGCAACGAGGGCATTTATTCTCTGAATCATTATTGGATTTGTTCAACAAAATATTCATTTTAACATTTAGCATTATTCATCTGGATTAGGACCCCTGGATGACCTTTGACCTGACATTGGCAACATTTTCCCTAGGTCACATCATTTGTTGTCACCAATATTGACGCCACAGCTACCAAAAGCAAATTCATCAGTGTTTTTACAATTTTTGTTCAAATGTTCAGTGGCGTACCCAGGGGGGGGGGGGGGTCCAGGGGGGCCAGGTCCCCCCCTGGAATATGGGCGTCGGTAAAATCGAGCCTCCGTCGGTAGATTTGCGTATTTCACCATGCGGGTTTTTTTTGCCGGTTTTGTGAACAAACCTATCGCTACCCCCCCCCCCCACTTATCAAGATTTCAGCTGCTGACGGAGAACAAATGTGGGATATTTTACGATTTTTTTGGGGGAGTCTGTAAAAAAAATTGTCGGTAAATCATGCCTTTCGTCGGTACAACTATGGTCGGCCCCCCCTGATTCCAAAAGCTGGGTACGCCACTGCAAATGTTATGGCCATTCTTATACAGAGCTCATACAATGGGTTTGGCTAGAATGTCAGAATATTATTAAAGTTTGTTTATTGTAATTGAATAATTATTGGCTTTGTATCATCATTTACAGCTCATATAAAGAAGAAAAGGCCAAAATATTTTGTTTGTTTTTCACTTTCTCCTTTTAGAAATAATTATCCATCATTCTTTTATGTTTTGAATATGAAATAACTAAAAACACCTATACAGTAGCTTACTGGCACTTACAATTATTTGCACAGTGATTATATCCTAATTTACGCATATTTTGGGGTAAAAAAAGGGTGGGACTATACTATACACGCGTCAGTACGGTAATAGAAAATCGGCCACATCGCCATCATAACATCACTGATTTGAACAAAACAAAGCGTTTTTGCTGCAACAGGATTGTCTTAGTAAGAAAATGCAAAACATTAACGAAATAAAAAATATTATAAGGTTTTTGAAAATTTTTACAGTTTTCGTTATAAGTAAATAAACCCCTCATAAAATGTCAGATTTTTCCCCTTCAATTGCCTATCTTTCATATATTTTGTTGATAATCATAGAGTGTTGCGCATAAATAGAAAGTTGATGTGTTTATCTTTACAATGACACCAAATGTACAGCAATCGCTTGTTTCAGTGCTAAGCCATTTGCTCGAGAATATGGAGGTCTATATCTTAATGTGTCAAAATCATCACTATTCTTATGTTCAGAAGTCAATAGAGTATCACTCTACACTGTAGTTGTCAATGTGCATTGAACAGACGACAGAGTTGTTCTTTTGAGCATGGAGTAGAGGTGAATTTGGCACATTTTGAATGAGACCTCCACACATTCTTATAAGCGGGTGTCTAAGCACTGAAACTAGTAATTGCTATGAAGGTATCATTGGAAAGAGGAACACATGAAAAATAATTCCAATTTTGTTTTGAGAGGTTTATATTAACTTGACGTGTTACCTTGGTGTAATTGGTATATCTGAAGCCGATTCTTGACTTCCTGCATCACTTAGAGTGGATCTAGCTGGTGAAGTTGGTGGCAAAGCTGCAACAAATATACAATATACAGAACTTTGTCATTTCTTTTGTTGGTATGCTTACTTGTATTTCTGTGTTTCGCGCTGTGACGACATTGCTACGGCAGCACAGCATTGTTAAAGGATGGTGGTCGGACTCCACCCCTTTTTATCATTTGGTGTTTTCGATTCTACCTAAAGGCACAACTTGTTCACTTTCTTTTTTATCTTGTCCACAAATGTTTGTATAATATTTCAGCCAGAGCTGGACACAATTCTTAGAAGTTTACAACGCCCAAAGGAAGCATATCTCTGACCAAATAGTTTGCAGGGGTTGTAAGAAAAGTATGGGCTCACTTCTGATACAAAACTATCAATTTTAATGATAAAAAGTGTGTAGATTGGATTAGGTCACACATGTTCATTTGAAGGGCTGTTATTTTATTTTTCAATCATATAATATAAGTTTCTACATTTCTCACTTGAATGTGGTAGGCCCAAATCTCTTAGCATATCATCCGCATCCCTCCTCTTCCTCTCAAGATCTCCTCCGCCTGCTGCGCCCCCTGCTGGTGCTGATGCGGCAGCTGCCTTGGTAGCATCCTGGGCCTGATGAGACAAAGCATGCAAAAGAAAACTGGGATGAGTATTCTGATACTGTGTATAAAAAGGCCAAGGAAAAAAATGTTTGAAAGGGCTAGCAGCCCTTTCATAGGGTTGGTCAGACGGTTGGTTTCAATTTTCATATACTATAAATAATCATTTTTTTCCTTGAAATTTGAATATAATATGTTCTTAAAAAGAATCCTCCAAAATGTTAGTGGACTCGAGCCGAGTCTCAGGGTCGAGTCCTCGAGTCCCAATGGTCGAATCTGAGTCCTTCAAGTCCAAGTCCGAGACCGAGTACATGAAAATCGGGACTTGTGTCAGGTCTCGGTGGAGTCCTTGAGATGCTCTACCAACTGAGTTTCTAATTTTCTAGGTAACGAGCCACCTCTAACATTTGTTTGCATGCCACAAATCATTCAATTACAAAGCGTTAGAGGAGCCAACATTTAGGGTTTGCTTTTTTCTTTACAATTATAAACCCAATTTTCTTTCAATGGGGTAAATTATCATCACCAATATCAAATTGGTTAATTAATGTTTTTCACAATTGACAATTCTATCTTGAATTATAGATTTTCGTAGTAAGTTTGGGACGTATTGTACAAACAGGTAACAGCTGAATAATAAATACAAATCCCATGTCATGTGTCTATTTCTAACAGACACATGAGCCTTGTTCAGACGGCCACTAAGCTCCAGAATAGTTATTCTCAAGCTTAATCATTTTTTATGCTAACCCAGAGAGCCTGTCCAGACAACAAACTTAACCTCGAGTATAGCGAAACTACTGCGGTAGCTTCGAGGTTAACTCAAGGTCATGCAACTTTTCATGTTGCAGTAAGACCTGGGTCACATGTCATAAATTTCACTCGCGGTTACCATTACGGATGGATTCACACGGTGCACACACTCTCGGTTAGTGCTTCAGGGTTAGTTAACCGTAAGATCTTTTAGGGTTAACATTCCAGCTTTATACTTTGGGTTAGTTAACCATGACCGATTCACACAGCTTTTAACCAAGAGTTTAACCTCTAGGTTAGTGAATTTGATTAGTGTCTCTCATTGGAACGCTCCTATTATGTATATAACTGTTATTCAGATATTGATTATCATCAAATCCTTTGTGTTCATGGTTGTGCTTTCATGCATAATTAAATTAATTGTAGCATTCAATGGAAAAACACATAATGCATTGGTAATCGTTAGAATGATTTTGATTTTTCAAACCTTTATTGTTTTATTATATAGCCTGTTTGTCCCAATGGGTATTATATTTTCAAAGAGGATGTTTATTAAAGTCAGGTTCACCAGGGCCTTTGGTTAATTTGAGGTTATTTTTTTCCTTTTAAAATACCAGTTGTGGTCAATTTGGTGGTGTATTCAGAATAAAAAACAACAAAAAACAGGATTGTGATGCAAAGAGATGAATAAACTGATTTCCCATGCGTTTGGCTATCTAAATTTACTGTTGCGATCATAAAAGATACAGATTTGGAGAAAATAAGCTTTTTTTTAAACTTATAATTCATTGAAAAAATATGTTTAAAAATGCTTTATCAAATGATTGGAAGTTAGGGCATAAAATAAACCTTTAATGTAAGTAACATGGTGAATTCAAGATTTTGATTTTGCATCACAATATAAGGCTTATTTCTGGTTTGATGGAAAACAATGCATAAAAATATGATTTTTGTCGTATAGGACTCCATAGTACATGATGAAGGAGAATATTGGGAGGTGCCTTTTATTAGGATAAATGATTTCTTGCACAAACTGCTATAACGTGCATCACTAACCAATGACATTCTCATATCATCACTCAAACCATACTACACCATTTGAGACACATCACATCAAAAGGTACATATATCTTGTCTACTTTTAAGAAGATGAGATTTTGACAACATCTAAATATTAAACAACCTTTTCAATAATACCTAGTTCAATATAAAATTAAGGTGATACAATTCACTTTTGAAAATACAACGAAAAGATGGTGCATATTTCGTTAGATTTTCTTTATAATTTAAAAAGCTATTTTGCTCTATATATCTCGCAATAAGCCAGGCTGACCTTGTACCTTAAGAAATGATGTGTCTCATTTAGTCATTCTTCACTCATCAAGGGCTTATCAAATAAAAGACCTTTATTATTCATAAAGATTTCATTTGCCTCCTTGTTCTATAAAAGTCACCCTGAATTAAGCTTGGGTATTACACTGGATGCATTCACATTATTATAAAATGTATCATTGGTATCAAATTCTTCTTCTTCTTTTTTTGGTGGGGTTGCTTGTTTTATTTGCCTTGCAAACTGAAGCATTTCTTGTGTGATTTTTGTTATTTTAGAGAGAAGTTGCCAACAATTTGGTATTGGCCCACTATTAATTAGTAACAGCAAACTTGGCAGCATTCACCATTCTGCTGGGTTGACTTTGGACAGTGGAGTGGATTTTGGACACAGAAAAGAAAATCCACTGTTTATGATGAAATGGTGGAAAAAACTGCAAAATATGTCCAAAGCCACCCCAGTTAACAATACCATAAACTTACCACTTTCTTAGGTGAGTGAAGGGACTTGGAGACTAACATCTGCAATTTAAATGATTTGTCAGTAGGCCAACATTATAATCTTGTTTGCCCCAATATACATGCAGCATGCAGTACAGGACAAACAGGAGTATGCTTGGCCCAGCACAACCATATTGAGTCTCACTTCACCGTCAGGGGTTTGGATAGTGTACGAGGTGCGAGTTTGAGTTGCGAGACTTTACAAGTTGCGATATTTGATAACTCGCAAAAGCCAACTCTCAACTCGTACATTTCAACTTGCAACTCCAACTCGAAACTTGCAGAATACCTGCACCCCACCGACAGCATGGTCATTAATGAAGTGAAGTTCTTGGATAGGGATTGGTTTAAGAGAAATATTAAGGAATTACCAGATTCTGACTTCACAATTCTGAAAGTTCGAGAGACCATCAATCTGCTTATGAAAGGTATAGCAACACCTGAGTATTATCTTGTGTCGGGAAGAAAGCTTAACTTCCAAATCTGGATGATTTGTATGGTATCCATTTCAGTCAACAAGGCCATTTCTATTGAAGTTCAGTGAAGGGTAAGTGACATCAGTGCATTCAAATTTGAGACATAGCTGTGCTTATGTTCCTGTACCTATCAAAAACTTATTATACAGGAAATATAGTATTGCTTTTCTATCCAAAAAACAACAACTTAAATGGCAAACATTTGATGGACTTTCTTAACCAGAATTCTTTTCATCAATGATGTGTAATGTAACATGTAATTGTAATATTTGGTTTGTTGAAATGTGCCTCTGAACCCAATTGTGCATTCTGGTGCATTTTTGATGCACTTTTGGATCACTTTAAGGTTCAGTCACATAGCCGATTATTTGCTAGAAAACCACTTCCAGACTGCTCAAGACTGGTCACGATTGGCCATTATTCGAAAATTGTGAGCAGTTTTCTTTTTTCATGTGGGGTTTTGGCAAGGTCTGGGACTGTCCTGTGCAGTATTGTGAGGTTGGGAGCACGTGGCAAATTTGACAAACCCGCCACAATTTTTTCTCGCAGCCTAACAAATTTGTGGCTTTTTTATTAACGGGAAGGTCGGCATGAACACATGAGCGGTTTGGAAGCGGTAGCCGATGAGTTGGCGCGCATCATGAGTGGTTGTGTGTAGTTGGAAAGTGGTCGGCAATGAGTCTGCTTCAAGCGGGAGAGAAGATGCAAGCCAACTTGACATGTTAAATGGCGACTACAGAAGATTAGTCGCTGACTTGTTACCAACTGCTCATGTAAATAAGAAGAAAGATTATGTCTTGACAGCAACATGTCAGAACTTGTGCCGTCGTGTCAAGGTTGGCAATTGATCAGGGACTGAACAAGTTGCGTCCCCGATTAAACATGCTTGATCTTGTTGATTTCATGATGCTGCCGCCTAATGGTAGGCGATTCAGCATCTCTTGTCTTGTTGAAGGCGGGGAATATCGCACACTAATTAATCATCCCTGCTCATCCCTAGTTGGGATCCAAAATGTAAATTGTCAAAGTTTGAACAAGATTTCAGCCGATTTTGAAAAAATTATGGTCATGTGTAGTTGGGAAGAGGTTGGGTCGCGAGCTGTCTTATATGTGACTGAACCTTTAGAATCACACAGCACAATTGAAAAAGGAAAAGAAAAAACAACCCCGTTTTATTTTTAATGGGAAACTGACCTCCTTCTTTTTCTTGTCCTCCTCCTTTCTTCTCTTGTCCTCTCGTATCTGCTGAAGACGCAACTTCTTGCGCTCTAACTCAGCTTTCCTGTCTGCCATCTTGGAGGTCTTCTGTCAGGTCCTGATGACAACTTCTATACCATGCTCCTGTAATATAATTCAACTAGGACAGTAAGATTTGACGGTTGACCCTCTATTAAATTCAAATCAATTCTTTATATAAGGTCTTCTGAAACTTCTACACCAATTGCCTTGCCCGTGCAATATAATTCAAGGACACTAACATATGATCCTCAAACAAAATTTAAATTGATTCAATTTTGAAGTATTATTTTGAAAACTCAATCTGTTGACAACCCATTCTTTCATTTTAAGGAATTATATTCAGGTCTATATAGAAAAGTAACTCCAAGGTAATATCATAGCTCCAATAGTATAGCTTAAACATGAACACTGATTGGATTATTAGGCCACTTAAAAGAAAAGAAGTTCGATTCTCGTAGCACGGGTCTTCAAAAAGTGACGCATGAGGGAAGATTTTTTAATTATTTTTAAATATTTTTCTTTTCGACGTTAACCATGCGGTCTTTAATTCAATTTTATGTATATTTTGAAAACTCAATCTGTTGACAACCCATTCTTTCATATTAAGGAATTATATTCAGGTCTATATAGAAAAGTAACTCCCAGGTAATATCATAGCTCCAATAGGATAGCTTAAACATGAACACTGATTGGATTATATTAGGCCACTTAAAGAAAAGAAGTTTGATTCTCGTAGCACGGGTCTTCAAAAAGTGAGGCATGAGGGAGGATTTTTTAATTCATTTTTTAAATATTTTTCTGTTCGACATTAACCATGCGGTCTCCCATTCCTAGCCCAACCCCACCCCTCCAGAGCTGCATGATCAATAATGATTGGCTTTAGATTTACCCTTATATGCAATGAAAACCAATCCAGTTGTTTACAAAACAAACAAACAAACAATACAATACACACAGTACTGACTACATTGTCATGCATGTCGAATTCTGCATCCAACACGTACGTACATGTTAAGGTTGGGAGCGAGTTCCGGGTAATTGAGTCCCGCCCAAAATTTCCAATCCCGGGTGCCACATTTGGTACCCGGATACCCGAAATTTAAAATTTAAAAAAAAAATTGTTTACATTCTTTTTTTTCTAAGTAAAAAACAGGACCTTAGATGACTCGTATTTGACCCTTAATAACCCACATAATACCCCTTGACCCACACAATGAGGGATAATAACTCCTTACCTAAGATTTTATACTAAATTATTTAATTCATTCTTATCAAAAGTATGAATTTTTCAACACTGTTTTCTATGTAAAAATACAATTTATTTCAAAATCAACAATATCTTAATTAAATTAGTTGGAGATGCAGGAAAATGAAAGTGTACATTATACTTACATACAGGTTTAGTTGTATTACAGTGTGCCAGGAATGGCAAATCTACATTAAGTAAAGACTCGTGCCGAGCAAAGCTCGCGCGCGGAGTGCCCATCTCTCTTTCATTAGCGTTTGGGCCAGACTCCCCATGTAATACTTGGCTGTGGGGGGTTCGCCACTCCTCCCACACAGCGAGTCTGTTTTACTTCCCAACATGAATTAATGCCAGTACCCAATTATACACCTGGGTGAAGCGTGGCAAGTGCGGTAAAGTGCCTTGCCCAAGGACACAACACGTTGGCACCAACGGGGCTCGAACCCACAATCTTTGCATTGTGGAGCGAGGGTGAATCCGCTGGACCACACGCGCCCGACTTAAATCTACATTAATCAAAACAAAATAAGGTAGATTTGTCATTCCTGGGGCACACTGTTAAGACTGAAAAAATCATACTTTTGATAAGAATGAATTAAATAATTTTTGTATAAGATCTTAGGTTAGGAGTTATTATCCATAATGGTGTGGGTCAAGGGGTATAATGTGGGTTATTAAGAGTAAAATACGAGTCATCTAAGGTCCTGTTTTTGACTTAAAAAGAAAAAGAAAAAAAAATGAAAAATTTAATATATATATATTTTTAGGGAGCGGGGTATACAATTACCCGAAATTCCCACCCTTAGTACATGTAGTAATAAAATACCTTCCTTTGCCAACCTTTCGTTGCGATACGCACCAGGCGCATGGGAACCCGAGTGATAGAATCAGGGAGGTGTCAAAAAGAAATTGACACCTCCCTGGATATAATTGTGACGCTATGAATGAGCGACAATTATTTGTTTTGATTATTCTGTTTCTGTTTCTGTTTTTCATTGCAGTCTGTATACTCAGAATTATTCTGTATTTCACAAATGTTCCTGAAACTTAGGAATGGTGTACAGACACAGACCGGGGTGATCCCCTACTCTTTACCAAAGAGTCTGTGACCTTTTAACGTGCTCGGGGATAGCTCTTCCGATACACGGGACCAACATTTCAACGTGACTTCCGAACCCCGGTGCGCCTATCTATGTATACCTACTTCAGTCTGCGTGGTCTGAAGGAGGCATGGGGACGAGTATACATCAATTATAGCCCAACTTGTACTGTGCATTGAAGTCCAGATAACATAGTGTAGGCTATGTATTAACATGATTTTATCGATGATTCCTACCTTTGTAGATTACATAGATTTTTAATTATTTTGCAACTGTGGGCTTGGTGTACAAAATGTATTTCCTACGTACTCTTTTGCAATTAATGCACAGACATCGGGGGTTTTTATGTTAAAAATATTGAAATTTATAAAAGATGCGCCACTCTTTCATACTCAAGATAATAGTGGTAAACAACACAATATCACGTGCGTTGATCAGTCTCTGCAGATTTGTTACATAAAACGCTAAGACGCTGCTGTTTCCTATTCATTGGTACATGTGCAGCATCCGTCTGAAACCACACTCAAAGATACTAAATTGACGCAATGAAACGGCCATTGCCACGAGGGAAAAAAAGAGACTGACTTATACATTGCCCTCAAACATGCATCGCTACGTCGCGTCGTCAGTATATTACTACATACGATAGCGGTTATTTTAAGATTCCGGGGACATACCCTATGTTAATCACACGTCGTGAAATTCGGAACTTTTACAGTTGTTGAAGAGACACAAGTAGTAGCAGTAAACGCAAAGAAGTACACACAAAGGAAGCCACTATCTTAATCCGTTTAGACGAGACGCATTCACACATTTTCATTTTCACACCTCCGATAATACGCTGTATTTCTGCTTCCGTTTTTCGGTTTAAAAATAAGGTAGGTAGGTATTCACTGTTGAAGAACGTATTACTGATAATCTTATTTGCAAACGTAAACCTTTTGCGGTGTTCCAGAAATATTTCCACGAAAATTACTTGCTGCTGTGACACACAGCGTGTTTTTATTAAGCTAACCGGCTTTTATCCGCTTTACAAAAAGGCGGTTAACAACCAGTTGATCGCGTGAGCGAAGTGTTTTTATTGCAATCCGACGGCCAAACTTGCCGGCTACCGTTGACCTCATTATAATAAATGCCAGCGAAAGGTCAAACACATCTTTTGCGAGTGGAAATTTCGTCTGCGCATGCTTTGTCATAAACATTTTGTTTTTAAACACAAATTCCAACCTTGATAATTCTTCTTAAAGGTTAAAAATATATTTTAAAGGATCAAAACTTTATAATTGTATTATGATTGCGTGTTCAAAACGATATTATCATTATATATAACGAATAAAACAAATAAGTTCGAACGAGCCTAATATAAATACGCCAGCTGATTGAAAATTTGCTGTACATTTTATACCATAATGGCTTCGTTGCTCCATGAAAAAGAATTCATCTTCTTTATAAAAAAAAATTGATGACGCCGTGTTGTGTTGTATTTCTGGGTATAATGGCGGCGGCGTACATGTTTGTGATGGGTTTACAAACTTGCTACGCAAAGGCCATTTAATTGTCAGGTGATCGTGCATTGTGCCCACTTCCGCTTTTCCACCGGCAAATGTGCTGAGCTGGAACCGTGCATGTTTTAATTTATACTGACGAAAGACAGCTTTTCTTAGCCGGTTTCAACCGCTATTATCCTTGGTTTTGAAGGATAAAAGGCGTCTAAAATCCAGGGGAAAAAAGTATGAGCGGGCAAATGCCAGTTTTGGTGTGTTTTTATTGGAGAATTTTAATTCATTAGCAGGCATATGCCTGCTTTTTTACTTCAGTAAAAACACGCTGACAGTCTGACAGTTGCACGGCTATGTAGACCAGGGGATCTATCACGTCCCAATAGCAAGCAATTGGGACGTGAAGTTAGGTCTGGGAGACGAGGCTATGTTGGTGTGTCTTATTGAACTCACACTCAAACGATCCACCAACAGAACTACTGTGCGCAACAGTGTTACGACGCTCTAACCGACTGCGCCACCTCGCCAGGGCTATTTATATTATAAATTATAATACTAATTACTATCATAGGTTGACGCGGACTCACGTCACACGCCGTTGACTATAGGTAAATTAATAATTGAACGAACAACACGAACGCAGTAAAAAGATGATTGCGCCCAAAATTATCACGCGAATGGTTGTGCGCGCTTCACGCAATGTATGCGATACGCTGCTTAGTAGTGTTCATTCAATTATTAATTTACCTATAGGTTAGGGATGTTCATATCATTGACAATAGAGGGCGACATTTTTTTGGAAAAAAGTTGACCAAAATATGTAGAAAACTCCATGTTTACCTCTTTCCAGCGATTTAGTACGAACTGGGCGTGAAGTATTCACTGATGTCTAAATAACCCCACACAAGCAACTGGACATCATGAAAGTAAACCCTTTTTTACCTAAAATGGTTTAATTTAAAATGTGCATGATTTGCCCAGTTTTCAGCAATATATGAGGCAAACTACTTTTGGTTATAACTTTTTATTATTCAGCCTGCAGACAAGGTTGAACCATCATTTTTATTGTTTAAGTACTTTGTTTCCATGTAATCCATTTTCAGAGAGATATTTTTATTTTCAAAATGTTATGAACATGCCTAACTAGGACTAGGTCACGAAAGAGTATACCTAAACTTCACGTACCAATTGCTTGCAATTGGTACGTGACACAGCCCCTTGTTTTCAAGCTGATACAACTGTGTCACAGCAGCGAGTAGTTCACATAGAAATATTTCTTGAACACCGCAAAGGTTAGACGTTTGCAAATAAGATTATCAGTAATACGTTTTCCTACAGAGCATTCCTACCTACCTTATTTTTAAAACCGAACAACGGAAGCAGAAAAACAGCGCATTATCTGAGGTGTGAAAATGAAAATTCGTGAAAACGGGTCGTCTAAACGGATTAAGATAGCGGCCTCCTTTGTGTGTACTTCTTTGCGTTTACCGCTACCACCTGTGTGTCTTTAACAACTGTCAAAGTTCTCGAATTCCACGACGTATGATTAATATAGAGTACGTCCTCGGAATCCTAAAATAACCGCTATCGTGTGTAGTAAAAATACTGACCACGCGACGTAGCGATGCATGTTTGAGCAGCGTAAAAGTCAGTCTCTTTTTTTCCCACGTGACAAAGGCCGTTTCATTGCGTCATTTTAGTCTCTTTGACTGTGGTTTCAGACGAACGCTGCACAATGTACAAAGTGAATTGGAAACAGCAGCGTCGTAGCGTTTTACGTAACAAATCTGCAGAGACTGATCAACGCACGTGATATTTTGTTGTTTACCACTATTTTCTTGAGTGGCGCATCTCTTATAAATTTCAATATTTTTAACAGAAAAAACCCCGATGTCTGTGCATTAATCACGAAAGAGTACATAGGATATACACCAAGCCCACAGTTGCAAAATAATTAAAAATCTATGTAATCTACAAAGGTAGGAATCATCGATAAAATCATGTTAATATGTACACGTGTTATCTGGACTAATGATGTATGTGACAAGTGGGCCTATGTATCGGCTGTAACGAAAGAGGTAAACAAAGGTCTCTTACACGCCGTGACGCGATCGCTTGGGTCGATCTACTGCATGGATGAACAGAGCGTAAAACCCGAGTTGTTAAAATGTCTTATGACGTGGTCAACGGCAAACTGTACAAAACAATAACAAAATGTACGAAGCACCCGGATGACCGTGTCAAATACTAGGTCGGATGATGATCCACTCAACAGTGACTCAACTTGTCTTAACCATCCATGATTTGACCAAGAACATAGAGACTGGAAAGACTACCCATCTATGGCCATCCTTGACTTTGCCAAGGCATTTGACAAAGTGCCTCATGAGAGAATGTTAGCTAAATTAGAACTCCAAGGTATCAGAGGGAATCTGCTCCAATGGTTAAGACACTTCCTCACCAAAAGAACTCAAAAAGTAGTCTGCAATGGAACTCCATCTGAATCAAAGGTAGTACAAGTAGTACTATCAAGTGTACCTCAAGGCACAGTCCTCGGACCACTGGTGTTCTTACACTTCATCAATGATCTTCCAGACAAATTACAAAGCACTGCCAGATAATTCGCAGACGACTGCGTCATTTATGCTGATGGAGACACCAAAGAGGATCTTGAAATACTACAAGACAACCTGAACGGACTTGAGGAATGGCAGAACAAATGGTCTATGTCGTTTAACCCAGCTAAATGCTCCGTCATGAAGATTACAACCAAGACCAAACCCCCTGAACGAGACTACACATTCTGTGGGCAACCATTGCAAGAAGTAACCTCTCATCCCGACCTTGGAGTGGAAATAGATAACAAGCTGAGATGGAAAAACCACTACCAGAAACTGAAGGCAAATAAGCAAGTAAAGTCCTTGGTTTCTTGAAGCGTAACCTCTGGTTCTGCACTCAAAGCATCAAGGTAACGGCATACAACACACTTGTAAGACCAGTACTGGAGTATGCTTGTTGCTCATGGGATCCATTCAGAAGTCAAGTGAGGATGTGGCAATGATAGAAGCAGTACAAAGAAAGGCAGCAAGATTTTGCTTGAATGATTACAAACAACTAAGTAGTGTCACACAATGTTAGTAGATTTGAAATGGGACAGCCTCGAAGACCGTTGTAAAGAAGGAAGACTAAAACTCATGCACAAGATCATGAATGGCGATGTTGGAATCAAACCGTCCTGAGCCTTAATGCTTTATATTTCAAGATTGTTGGTGGTAGCAACTAGGGGAAATAGTCTCCGTATCCAGAAAGTCCTGATCAAGAAAGACATACATAATAAGTGCTCATTTCCCCCCAGAACGGCAGCAGGTTGGAACAAACTCGACGAAGCTACAGTGATGAATTTCAACCAGATTCCAGACATGAAGCAAAAATGGAACAGCGACAGAAATGGACAACAGCGATAAAGCGACGGGATCATCAGGAACCAGCGACTAAACCATAGAATACATGTATGAGCACCTATTACCATTTATGCACATTGACCGACATTGACCTCAACGACCCATCACTATCACTCAGTTGGTGAAGTACAGTTTCTGAGTTTATCTGCGCATACCGACAGAAACAGAAACTCCCACTCATCTCATAATTATAATATTCAGAATCATGTCAGATCATCTTGAATTTGTCCATGCATATTTGGCAATAAATCAAAAAACATAAAATCAGTGACAGTAGTTATAGTAGGGAGTTCAGCGAAATACGTATTTCGGGCATTTGTATCTGGAAGCATGGTGAAATACCCTTCCAAAAATATTTTTTTAAGTATGTTAATTTTCAATGAAAATGTTTATAAAAAAATTAAAAGTACTCTTGAATATATTTTCTTTCATTCAAAAATGCATTTTGTGCATTAAATTGTAATTTACATACCAAAAAAAAAAGGTCAAATCAGCTGACTGTGGCGTATACCCGTTCAGAAACTTCTGCAACCGCCGCCATTTTGAAGTCTATCTCCTCTGTTTGTTGGTGGTAAAACTAATTGTTCTCTCTAGTATTTGACCCGGAAATACATCATGTTTGGTATGATTTTAAAGCTTAGAAAATAGAGAATAATAATCTCAGGTCAAATCTGATGTTAACCTCGTTGTTAGAGACTCATACGGATCAATCCATGACAGCTCAATATTGGATGTAAATCTAGCGTTATTTTTGGGTCAACATTTGTAAAAATTTGTACGAAATACTTGGAGTCACCGCCAGTCACCCCCCAAAAGGTAAAATTAAACCATTTCTGATTCATAATATCATGTAATCTGGTCAAAATGAGTTAACGCAAATTAACGCAACCGGATTTTCCACAGCTTGTATGTTGTTGATTGTTGATAAAGCGTAACTTTTTAGTCTCTTTCCAGTCGTTTAAGTTCATGACATACTCCATAATCGCGTGACGCGATTTGTCGCTTACGCTCCTTATAAAGAGTGCTATTTACCAAATAAGGAGCGTAAGCGACAAATCGCGTCACGCGATTATGGAGTATGTCATGAGCTTTATTGTGTAAATAATTATTTTCGATGTATTTTGGGGGTACCTCTAAGGAGGCTACACAACTTAGATGTATTTTAGCTTATGTTACTTACATTTAGCTTAGGGTACCATCATGGGTTTCTTGGCGAGGTTGGGGGATGGATGGTGATGGGGGAGGGATGGTGATGGGGGGGGGGGGGGTAGGGGCATAATACTCATACAGGGATGGAATGGGTAGGACTGGGATGTTCCTGGTGCCAGTGGTGGGGGTGGTTGGATGGGGTGGTACACTACATGTATTTCCTTTAATTTCCGGGGGGGGGGGGGGGGGCGGGGTGGTAGGTAGAAAGTTGGTTTTATGTGCATTTTTTTTTCTTCACAACCTCACAACATTCAGGTTCATTTTTTTCAGGTTCGGAGCTGTTTTATTCCGCATTTTGTTATAAATTCTTACTCTAAAGGACCTGATTCTTTCTTGTTTCTTCCTTTTTTTATGTTTGGTGTGTTTTGTTATTTCTTTCTAAGTTCAGGGGTGATTTTTTTTCTTCTTAAAATTTCTTAACCAGCTACTACACAGAAATATGCATCTGACCTATATTTATGCTGTAGAATTATCTTTTAAGGATATATAGATCTACCCCTAACATAATCAAAATACTAGTATCTGAAGAGGCGGCCGACAGACTCAATTCCGTCACCATCAACATTAAAAAAGGGCATAACTCCGCTGAACTTTCATGTATTGAGCTGATTTTTGCATCATTCTTTTTCTTTTTAAATTACCTTTAAAATGATACCTAATTTGTAGGGGTTGAAATTAAAAATCCATTTTCACCCGAACTCCCTAGTTATAGCAGGGAGGTGTAATGAATAGCGGACCGCCCGGTGGAGTGGCTATTCAAGTTCACTCACTGGGACAAAGGCGCAAGTGGATTACTGGTACTCGAGAGGTACTTAGCCCGCATTAAATTTCCTGTCCACCCTCCTAATAGTATTAACATCTCTCTGGTTATAGTCCCTGCCTGATTAAATTAATTGTCCACGCCCATTAAATATCTAATAGGCATAACAATATAACCATAATGCCAACAGTACTTTTGTATAAAAGGTTGCCGAATTTTGATTAGCATTTTCGCTGTCGTACAATTTTTGTCGATTAACTACGTCTTGCACTGTTAATATTGTCATGAAATAAATGCACTAACGCTAACAAATATTGTCGTTATAAGAACTTAACATGTTAATGTCCATAAAGTCTTACCGTATCTCTCAAAAATCAAAATATAATGTTGATTTTTTATTAGAAATCTCAACATCTGTCGAATAACATTAAGAGCATTTCTAGAATATATATTTTCACCCAAAAAAGGAAAATATAAATAATATAAAAGCATTGTTGTTAGATAGTGATTTGATTATGTTTGTTATACATGGAAAAGTCATAACAGGATATTTTATCAACATTTATGCCTTAACACCCGTCATAAATTAGATATTAAACTAGGAAAACACTTTGTTTCATTTCAAAACGTGTATTTATCAATTATCTACGGAAACTTGAGAGTGTCAACATGGACGGCTTAACCGCGACTCACCCCACAGGCGAGGAGGATACTTACCTTGGATTATACTTGGTCGATTTAGTCCTTTACTCCAATGGGAAGGACTCTCAAATTGCTCTTGAAAGATGCCGCACTAGGCGCAGAAATAACTGATTCAGGAAGATTCCTATGGTTGTGGGATATTGGCCACATACATGGTTTCTCTGAATGACCCTCTTTTTAAACCTTAAAAATTAATTCCCAATTTGGGCCGCCCCTTTTTAGTCTCACCCAAAGAGTGCCCGTCAGCTTGACACAGGCTATCCAATATTATTAATAGCTATTATCTTCTTAGTTTATGTCCCTTTATATATTAGAATGGGATTCTCAGATTGACCATCTTTTTATTTATTCAATGAATAATCCTGTTGAGTGAGTCAAAACCTCTATCTGGTCAACAAAGTTCCTGGTGCCCTCTACCCCCGGACCCCATATACACACACACAAGCTCAGTAAAGCTGAAGGATTGGGAATGCTTTATCATTGGGGATTTCATCATAGACCAGGGTCTATAATTGGAATATGTGGTGTGACGGGTTAAAACTGGCAATGGTGAGGCTGGGAGCATCCCACCTTAGCCACCAACGGAAAATGAGATAGGAGTACTGCGGCGTACTAGTTTTTCATATTGGGGGTGGGGAAGGGGGGGGGGGGGCTGGGAATGCAAAATAAAGTGAACCGACAAGGACTTCAAGGCTGTCAATTGCCCGGATCCAGTCCGAAATTTGAGCGGGGGAGGGGGAGAGAGGACTTCGTCAAATAATAAACTTGAAAGAGCGCCAGGGGGGGGGGGGGGGGGGGGGGGTGCCATCGAGTCATAAACTTGAGAGCGGGGGGGGGGGGGGGGTGCCGTTGCTACATAAACTTGAGAGCCAGAGGGCACGAAAAAATTGAGTTTATAACCGTCAGTGCCAATCTCAAAAGACGGCACAACTCAAAATTTGGGTGGGGGCAATCCCCTCTCTTGCCCCCTTCTGGACATAGGCCTAGTATCCCTAACAGCTCAATGAGTGTTTGCGATATGCAGGATCTACCTACTAGTTGACAATCATGTCACTACATGTACTGCAAGTGACATAAACAAAGTGATATAAATGTCCCTAAAACATAGCAATTTATTGTTATCATTTTCAGAATAAATCACTGTTACGATTTTTAGTGTCAATTATTTGACAATTTAAACACTCTCACCCAATGCCAAACTTTTTCTAGACAATTATTTGCTATAGTTTCTTACAAAAAGAACCCCTTTCTATATGTGACATGCCTTTGAATCCATTCAAAGGCATTTTTGGCAACTGAATTCTCACAAAATGACCTATATTTCTCACCTCGAAAACGCCAACCTTACACCTGAGGGGGGAGGGGGGGGGGGGGGGGGTCAACTATCAAATCATGTTGTAAGCATGCGTGATTAAGGATTTTCCAGACACCCCTAAACCTGTAGTATTTCCTCGAAGCCAAAATCCACCATAAAATGAGGTGTTTGCGTGTTTTCTCCCCAATTGAACCCTAACGCGAGCAAGAATATTCAACAGGATTTTGAAAAAGTAGCCTTTTTCTTGGAAATTGTAGATTTTAGTCCCCACTAAAACACCTTGTTACTCATTTTTGTGGTCACATATGAAGAGCTGTTTTGCAAAACGGCCTACATCCACATCTGCATGTTACTCATTTTGCATTATTAAATGGATGGCTAATCAATATGTGGAATGTGGCTTGTGTTGTTGGTGCCTCAATTGGCGTGCATGGATGCACTAATCCAAATCATAGAAACAGTAATGAACACAGCCATACAACAATTTGATTAATTCCATGGACTTGTCAATGCAAATTCACTAATGCAAAATGAGTAACATGTGGGGGTGGTCTGTAGGATCTTTTGCAAAAAAAGCTCTTCATATGCTTACAGTGTACTGGTCCCCTGGACCTTACACCATATCCATTTCGTACTTATGTGCCCCCTTAACCTATTCCTGGCTAAAACAAATATACCTAAAGGGATAAAAAGCGCCCATTCATATACCATTCACGTGCACTTTTTTTAAGTCAAAATTTCAAAAAATATTAGATTAGGTTAAAAAATGAGAAATTATTCAACATTATTTTCGTTAGCTTTGTTCAAAATAATTGGGTCAAAAACACGATTGTTTGTGATTTTCTCCAAAAATCAATAATTTTTGTCCAAATTGATGCCAAATTTGGATTCTTTAATCCATTTCCTTTCTAAAAATGTATACTTTTATATACATTTGAGTCATAGTTCAATAATTACAGCACTCACAAATTTCAAAAGAAAACTTCCTTGAGTCCCCCCTTAAGTCAGTCAAGCTGAAAAGTATTACTTCACAATATTCTCAATCAACTTTTTTTAGTGGACATTAATATAAGGCATAGCAAAAGTATTTACAAACATATAGCGATAGACATTTTGCTGCAGAACATGGTCAGTGTTTTAAATTAAAGCTTTTCAAAAGTGATAATTTTGGTCAAAACTTGGAAACTACCATGTTTACAAAATAGTCTTTGATTTCTGTCAGAGAAACATCCGATTTTTTTAATCTAAAATTCCCAAGAAAGCTGATGTTACAATTACAAACACTCTATGACCAATATCAATGACAATCAAAGCTCACCAAATGAAACTTCCCATTCTGGGAAACCCTGCATGTAACTATCAACACACTAATAACGAGTCATTTCACACATAAACATGTGATTATGTAAGTGCACTTATTGGTGCATCCTTTATTTACAATCATTTACATTTATTAATCATTCATAACAATTTTTGATAATCTATTACATCCATCTGCACCATACTCATCTAATGTATCAATAATATAAATATGGTTAATGACATTACAGCGTGTCCCAAAAAAACTGGGTTCAAATTTTTACGAGCGTATAACGAGATAAGTAGGAATTATGGATAGTTTATATTTAAGGATATCAAACAAAATATACCCGACCTTTATTGGGTAAATTTGGAGACCAATCCAATGTACACTTTTCAAAATACAAAGATTTGAATAGAGCGTGGTCAGAACCCATTTGTCCCGATTTAAGGAATAAACCATCTGTGCGTTGCATGAAACTGTGCGCTATGTGCAGTATTCCCAGCATGGGGTTTATTCGTCGAAAGAACTTAACAATATCTCGGACTAAAACAAAGAACTTATTTTTTAATGTTTATGTAAATAATGAACTTGTATTATTGGTATATGACCAAGATAATTATATTTACTGCCCAAGTCTTTGTAAAGAATGAATGCAAAGGCAAAACATTACGAAGTCACAACAATGTACAATTGTAACACATCGGGGTATTCCTTGAAAAGTGGGACAAATGGGTTTTGACCACGCTCTATTAAAAATCTTTGTATTTCAAAAAGTTTATATTGGATTAATAACAGAGTTTAACCAATTAAGGTCAGGTATATTTTGTTCAATATCTTTAAATATAAACTCTCTATGTTTCCTACTTTTTTAGTTGTAAGCTCGCAAACTTTTGAACCCAGGTTTTTGGGACACGCTGTGTATAGGGTGGTTAAAAAACAACAACCCACATCTGACAGCCATTTTCTTCTATTAACTAATTCATGTTTATAAATGTCTTTGTGTTTGTTTTATTAAAGCAGTGGTTATTGAGCATCACTGGGCAAAAATCTAATATCTGGATTATTTTTGTTTATGAAATACGGTAGTTTAAAGATATCATGTGCAAAATTGACTCGTCCACAGATGCCTCCAAAGTTTCTCTCAAAGAAGTAATACCTGGTCAAAATACTTGATTTTAGGCCATTGCAATCTTTACTTACTCCTATTTTTTGCTTATTGGTTACTAATTAAAGACAAAACGTTGTCTAAAAGTGCTATTTTACATGTCTTTAAAATCCTGTTCAGAATCTTTTAGTCAAATGGACTTAAAGATGAGAAGGCTACTGTGGACAAACCGATTTTGCACATGATTTTATCTTTAACATTCTATATTCCATAAACGAAATGAAAGTCTTAGATCTTTTATAGCCCATGCTTAAAGTCTCTATTTTGATAAAATGTAAAGACATTTACTAAATTGTATTAATAAGTAGCTAAAAATGGCTGCCAGAAATTTGTTTAACAATCGAGGAATTAACTTCAAATAGGTAGGTAAAGCCCCATATCCCAATACTTTTAAAATAGTATCAAAATCAGAATAAATATGGAGGACCAAAAAAAGTTAACAAATGGGTTTCTTTTATGAATGACATGAAACTGATATTAAAAGAACCCTTTGTTTGCCTTTCAATTCATTCCGACCGAATATGTAGATAACATAAAAAATAAAGAGGACAACATTGATGTAATGAACCAAATGGCATTACATTCAAACTTGTAATATAAACTTGGAAACATAATGGCCCGTATTCTCGTATGTAGTTAAATACGGTTTAAGCTTAACACGCGTCTAACTTTGAATTTAGACACAGTGTTTAACTAAACGTGATTCTCGTACATTTGTTTTACTTGAACACGCGTCTAACTCACCGAAAAGTGTCTAACTTTAAACATGGGTATGGGGTAGTTTAAGGCGCGTTTAACTAAACAAATCACGAACTGTATGCTCAAATGATTACTCAACTGTGCCCGGTGTAAGCTGCTGATCAAATCGTGCGTTTGAGGTATTCAGTCGATATCTATTGTAACCCATTAGGGCCAGAACAAAAATAAATACCTGTATACAGTAACGCACAACCACCCTGGGACGAGATGCCCAGAGTTTAAAACCGTGTTTAATTAAACACGTTGTTTAAAAGATAAACTCTCGTTTTAGTTAGACACGAGTTTAGTTAGACACTGTTTTAAGCTAAAACCATGTTTAGTACGAGAATACGGCCCAAAATGTATTATCTTGCTATACTAGTTATATGAACATTAAGAGTATAATATGAATGTAGATTATATACATTTATATGTTACATAGGCTATTTATTGTGCAAATTGATTTATTAATTTTCCTTCAATGATTTTTTTCTTGTACACATGACAAAATATGTTTAACATACAAATAAAGGAGTGATTAAAAGTTGAGTTGGATTACAAACGAACCAATTCAATTTGGACCTCCACAGTATTTCATGAAGCAAAGGCTCAAACTGTATAAAATATGTGAGACTATAATATAAAGAAAGAAATAAATTTCAGGGTTTTGATTTGCATTATCGAAGCCTAAACATATATTCCATTTTAAATAAATGTGATGCGTCTCATTGAAAGGGCCACTTTATGGCAAAGCGAAATTCAAGATAACCGCCAAAATGGATGGACAAAATTCTGAGCATATTTTATCCTTTTCGAGATATTTTAAATTCTGAAAGAGGTGTATGGTGTCATTTTAAAGGGTATAAAAGCATAACAAGAGGAAATGCTAAAAATAGACTTCACCTGTTAATTGGTGAACACTCTGGCTACGCCCCGGGGTGTACATGTGTACCCTAGCGTACACCCCGCTACACTGCCCTGCCATTCCCCGGCTTATTTTCAGTGATGTACGTCCCCGCTACACGCCCCGGCTAGTGGGGGCACATTTTGTACGTCCCCGGTACACGCCCCCACATAGCCGGGCAAGGTTTTTTTGTACAATTGCGTACGGTCCCCGCATGGCACGGGTCCCCTGGGGCCGGGGATGCAATTGATAAGTGCATTAAGGTATGTCATAAAAGCTTTTCCTACAAATGTCATCATTTACAACCTTGCACTGACGCGACAAAATACCATTTCAATTTAAATACAGTAATACCAAAGTATAATACTTTTAATGAAAGACAACAGGCACCAAATATATGAGTTATATAATACATTGTTCTTATAAAATATATAAATAATACACAGAATAATATGAATTAATATAAAGGCAAAATAGAACTGTTTTTAAAGGAATAGTGGATAACAGGCAAAGAAGATGTCTTTAGCAACACCAGCATGCTTTGCTTTCATCACATGGCCACTGATTTCTGTCACTAGTGTCTACTGGTTCCCATTACATTGCAATGAAAGGCTTATAATGGATCCTCAGGGGGCTGTGCACCTTCAGGTACAGCCTCCCTAAAACTGCTGTAACTTCTTTATTATTTATTAAATCTATATAAAAGTATACATTTTTTTGCAGAAAAGGGTTCAATGAATCCAAACATGATCATGAAATTGACCATTTTAGGAAAAAATGATAAAAAACACGTTTTTTGACCCATTTTAGGTTCTGCAAAGATAACTCAAAATATATTTTGTTAAATTTTATCTAACTAGTTTTATTATATTCCTCATGCAATTCCCTAGGAATTTTTTTTATTTTAAATTTTACTTTATTATTTTTTGAATTATCGACCAAAAAGTACCAAAAAATATGATTTTTTACCAAAAAACGTGATTTTCACGATTTTGGAGGTTAAAAATAATGTTTTTTAGCACTTTTTGGTCTATAATTCAAAAAATAATAAAGTAAAAATAAAAAAATAAAAAAAACGATTCCTAGGGAATTGCATGAGGAATATAATAAAACTAGTATGACACAATTTGGCAAAATATATTTTGAGTTATCTTTGCAGAACCTAAAATGGGTCAAAAAACATGTTTTTTATAATTTTCTCCAAAATGGTCAATTTCATGATCATAGTTGGATTCATTGAACCCTTTCCTGCAAAAAAATGTATACTTTTATTAAGATTAAATGAATAATGAAGAAGTTACGGCAGTTTTACGGAGGCTATGCGAAGGTGCACAGCCCCCTTAAGGAAAATCCTGCTGCAAGTTGTACCATTGATGTGACTTTAATTCAGTCCTCTCTCGTTTTTTCTTAAAGACCCTTAGTTTTTGAATAACACATTTTAGTTGAGATTAAACTTCTTTTCATATCTGTGGCCAAGATGGAATCTGTACCATGTATTAACCCCCTGGGGTCTACCGGCCGATTTGGCTTCAAAGCAGTATTTTGATTGGTTACTCATAAAATTATATCATCTAATGAGCCAATCTAGGATGCTGTAAGGAAGGTACTAGTGCTACAGCGAGTCAACATACAGAGAAATAGACGCACTATTTTGATTGGTTACTCAGAGGGTTATATCATGCAATGAACCAATCAGAGAGATTGTAAGAGTAGTCCCCAGGGGGTTAAGAAGGTGGAAGTTTCTAGCTGTTAATTACTTTAACACATGTTTGGCACTATCTGTTTGGGAATATTCCTGTTGGTACAGTAGTGGTGCTAAACATGCTGGACTACACAAGAAATCTTCTTTGGGATAAAGGTTTTCTAACTGGTTATGAGAACAATTAATACCATTATATCAGGAGGCAAGCAATTTTAAATAAGGCCCAAAAAAATAAATTGTTATGTTGTCCTCGACCGCCCGCTTGTAAGATTTAGGGCCGCTCAGATTTATTTTTTTTCTTCAGATTTTTTTTAAAAAAAAATCAGATTTTTTTTCTTCTTCAGCGATTTGTTTCAGTTTTTTCAGGGTTTTTTTCAGATTTTGTTCAGATTTTTTTTTTAAACAGTTTAAATGCCATTGAATATTAAATTAAGTGTTTATAACATATATGTGCGACTCTTAGGAGTGATTTCAACTTCTTGTTGGCTGAACTTTGAGCTTCCGCTGGTAAAATAAAATTTAAAAAAATTAAAAAAATAGTCCGCCCGCCCGCCCTCCTCTCTGAAAGTTGTGGAGGACAACATTAACAATTCTTTTTTTTGGCCTAAAACAGATGAATAATGACTAATATGAAACTCCTTCTAACTCATGAAGGAGTCCGTCAATGTGTTAATTTAACATGATATTTCTGAATACACAACTATATATTTCATAAATAAATATTTACATCTTAATTGTGGCAAAATAACTTCCTAAACAATTAGGGCCGTATTCTCGTACGTATTAAAACACGGTTTTTAAGCTAAACGTGTTTTTAACTTTGACTTTAAACACATCGTTTTTAACATGCATCTAACTCACTTAAAAAGTGACTAACTTTAAACATGGGTATGGGGGTAGTTTAACACACGCTTTACTAAACTCATGCACCAATTGTATGTTTTGAATGATTACTCATCAATGCCCATTGCAAGCTGATGAGCAGATTGTGTCAGTTAGCAGGGAGGTCACGCTGCGTGTCAGATTTTGTTATACGCAAGAAAACAATGGAGTATCAGTGACTGCAATATTTGCTAGAGATAGCTTCGGAAAATGGTCTATTAGGGCATCTCAAAAACTGAGAAACGTGTTAAAAATCATGTAGAATTTTAGAGGAGGGTCATTAGCATCTGCAGAACGGTAAAATGTATAGTATTAAACACGTTTTGTGACCAAATTTATGTCGTAAAATGTTTGAAAATTCACGTTTTGAAAATCTGTGGTCTTCGAAATTACAGGAATCCTAACTCATTCTAAACCTCACCAAATCATGAAATGAACCCTCGTCTACAAAAAAGTCCATGTACGTATTGCTCTATCTGCTTGGAGATAACGAAGACCACGCAAACATCATAGCTTCATACAACGGAATGAAATCCGCCATAGAGATTACATAGCGAAAATCGTAGAGATTTGCACTGCAGTCCTTTGTGTAGGGAGTGTTGACAAAAGCAAGGTCGTTTGGCTATTGTGTTTGTGCATGTTTGTGACGACTGACCCCGTTTAACAATCTTCATAGCTTTCATATAGGGCTTGGGTGACCTAACTATTGACTGGCGTGTAGTCTTTACACATGCATTTCAGGAATTTGGGCAATATCTATTGTAACCCATTTGGGCCACAATAAATTGAATACCTGTATATAGTGAACGCATGATCACTCTGGGGACGAGATTTGCGGAGTTTAAAATTGGGATTTGTTAAACACATCGTTTAAAAGATAAACTAGCGTTTAATTTAGACACAAGTTAAGACACGGTTTTAAGCTAAAACAGTGTTTAGTCGAGAATATGGCCCTTAATGTTGTTCAATATATGCAATGTATAATGTGTATAATTAAATGCTATACATTGAACAACACACTGGATGTCTGAACATTTTCAAACTTTACTTTCAAAACTATTTCAAATTTGTCAGTGAAAATGGATCTTACATGATAATATTAGGTATAGGAATTTATTTATTTGTGTCTAAAAAATGCTGTTAGCAAATGTGGCTGTCATTTCCTTCCTGGGGGGGGAGGGGGGGGGGGGGGGGGGGGGGAGAAGGTCCAAAAGATACTAGATGTTAAACTTATTTCAATAATAAAATAGGGGTCACATTTTCTGGATCACTTTCTTATGAACATTTTAATCTTTTGGCAAAAAAAGGTTAGAAAAGCAAGTAAAAATATGCAGTTCACCTGGCCCGAAATTCCTGCAACAAAATGGTGATATAACATCAGTCACGAAATCCCATATTCACCAACACATGAAACATTTTGTCATCCAGGCATGAATATCTGTAACAGGTTACCATTATAATTACGAGTTATAACTCAAAATATACATAAAGGCAATATCAAGGTAAATGCTATGCAATTAATTATCTGTTTAATGGCAATTTACATTTATATACATATAATAGTGGTTTAATATAATTATAAGCACAGATCCATCCATACACACACCTTGTAGAGAAATCTACATCAAATAATATCTGGTTTTCTGATTTCAACCATTTCATATTTCCACCTCTATTTACCAGGTAATAAATACGCTCATAATTATATGTCTAAAGCTTTGACCTACAAATCAAATTGTCACGAAATGATTCAATAAATGTCAAAATTATTGAATGTCATCACCATATTTGGAATCACCATGAGAAATGAATTAGAATAAGTACAAACATGTCTAGTATTCATGTTTCAATAATTCTTGAGATAAGACTTTAAAAGTTGGGAAAGCTTTCTGAAAAGTTCCGTTTTGTATATATATGGCAAAATTAATAACCGCATAGAAAGTGTTAATTAATATAAGTGTCCAATTTACAATTTAGAGCAATGGTTCAATGAGCAACATAAAGTACAATTTTAATATGTAAACACTGTGTAGTAGCCTCGACATACCTATCATACTATTCTACATGTTGAAAAGCCAAGTACAAAAATTGAAATTGTACTTTGTCCTGCTCTAATACTAATAGCGCATTAGCTTCATTTTTTTGTTATCCATCCTTGGCAAGCAATATATCGTTGCTGTTCTGTCAAAACCTTATCTCTCCACTCGGCCCTTCAGCATGTATAAAGTAATACTACCTATGTATAACCTTTGGGCAGTCAGCTCTAAACATGATCAATGGCCAAAATCCACTCTTTCATAACCTTGAAAGTGCTCTTGCCCCTTACCATGTATAACGCAACACTCCCTACGCATAACCATTGGACATTTTTAGTTTATACATTCTGAAGGCCCAGAAAAACACACAAGGTTTTGACCGAACAGTGACGATATGTCATATTTAAAGAGCCGCATGGTAGGCCAGGCCAAATATGCTTCAAGCAAGTTGCTGCAAGTGTCAGGGACTAGTGCATTGATGAGTGTTGACATATTATTAACCATACTCACAAACCACAAGGTTGTCTGCATAGTCAGCGTGCATGCAGGAGCAAGTCTGTGTTTACAAGTTTTGACCTTATTTTGTCCTCAAATATTTATGTTAGCCAACTTAGCCAATTATAAAACCATAAAATCCTACACATGTGTACCACTCAAGTTGATATGTTCCAGATTTTTAAGCAGGCCTTTAAGAGGACAAATTAATTTCCAACTTCACAATATTTTTAGGTTGAAGCTACAATTTTTTTGAATTATCATCCTATTTATAACCTGGTAAGTTATTTACCCTTTCGGACACTGTATATTCACAGTGTCTAAAATACCTTCAAATCAATTCAGTAACCTTCTATCAAGATAACTATAGTTTGATCAGTTCCAAATGGGCGAAACCTCCAGCAGCAGCGAATGAATACAGAAGGACATTGGCGTGCATGAAGGCAACAAGTGCTCTGTGCATCATATACATGACGCGTGTATGCGGTCAAAACTGTGTGCGTGGAACCATAATTGCTTGGATTACTTTTGCGCGTGGAGAGATAAAACCTGAACATTTCTCGCCAATTTGGAACTGATTAAACTATAATACATCCTTTCTACACCCTTCTAGGTACAAAAATAAAAATATATGTGATGTGATCAAGCATAATGAGTGCGATATTGATTTTGAGTTATAACCAGGACTGGAACTTCAGATTTTTTTCAACCAGACAGTCAGGCAGGCAAGTCACAAATATACCTGCCCAACAGAAATTCCACCAGCCAGTGTAACACACGTACACTGTGAATGCGAAAAGTTTTACCTGCCAGTCGGGTGGGTACTTATGTATTTTCACCCGCCCGACACAAAAGTTACCTGCTATGGGCAGGCGGGCAGGTGCTATTTCCAGGCCTGGTTATAACCTGGGCTGGAACTTCAGATTTTTTTCAACCAGACAGTCAGGCAGGCCAACTCACAAAAAATACCTGCCCAACAGAAATTCCACCAGCCAGTATAACACACGTACACTGCGAATGCGAAAAGTTTTACCTGCCAGTCGGGTGGGTACTTATGTAATTTCACCCGCCCGACACAAAAAGTTACCTGCTATGGGCAGGCGGACAGGTGCTATTTCCAGGCCTGGTTATAACCAAACAAAGGGTGGACATTGTTTTGTTTTCCGTTGTTTTGAAAACCCTTATAGCTCATATCTTTAGGGCTGATATCCAAACTCTCAGCGGTGTTACACCGGTATTACACCGATGTTATACCGGTATTACACCGATATTTGTATAGAATATCGGTGCAATACCGGTATAACATCGGTGTAACACCGCTGAGAGTTTGGATATCAGCCCTTAGAATTAAGTGTCCATTCGTAATGAGATTTTTGTTGGAAAATGTTGTTTTGCAAATATAATCAAGTAGAATTCAATATTTTCAACTTCAGACTAAAATTGCTTGATCGCATTACATATACTGTTTCAAAGCACACACCATTCTAAATCACAACACTTATCAAATTATCAAGCAAGATATAGCAAGCACAAAAAACCAACACCGCATTGATGTTTAAGGCTATAACAGTCGTGAATGACTGTGTAAAATATTAACAACCCAACCGATAATGGGTATGTCACGTATCATATTAATGGCAAGCATGATTGCTACAGTGTTATTCTGATGCCTAACAACTGCAATATTAGTGGTTTTATCTAACCTATCAAGAATTCCAGAGTTTACCTTGAACATAATATATTCAAAATTTAGAGCATCGAGACATTCTACTTGATATTATGTTGGTTGGTTGGTTCGGTCCCTTCATGACTGACAGCTCGTGACCTTACAGATACTACGCCATAGATAACGATTTTCAGCAAAGGTAGTAACAATCACGGAGAGGGTGTCCAGTAATCAGTTTTATTTGATCAATCCACCAGGAACGAGGTCTGTACGAGATATTATGTAGGATCCATAAAAATAAATTTTCGGTCACTGTCACATTTTGGTATTGGCAAGCTTTAGAAAAAGGTACAGATCACAACACACAAGTTTGATGCGGTCAGCCCCTCAGCAATGTCCAAATCAATCTTGACCATCAGTTGACTCATTAGATTCATCTATATTTTTAAAAACAGGTGGAGTATTTATTCTTAAACAGATTATATTAGGCTATAACAACATTATACACATAAATTATTTTAAAATAGACTTACAGACTCTATGATAAGACTCTATATAGCCTACAAAATGCATATACAGTGTAAATGTGAATGATATAGTAATAGTAGGTGGGAATATTAAGTAGTGCTACTTATGTTAAAATATGTGATGTGATCTGTGAAAACCCGCCACATGGTGGCATTTTTCATATTGGAGATATTTATATCATAAGAAAGCTAAAACTGTGCTGACTACAGAACTGTTTCGATCATTTTTCTACGATCACTACAAAAAAAGTTATGAGTGAATGATGATTGTGATGTCATAAAAAGCTACAAAACAAGAAATCATGAAAACAGGCTAAAAAAGATACATAATTCAATAGAATAACATTATAATGTTAATAATAAAAGTGATTTAAGTAAGTGTTTGAAGGTGAAATTTCATGAAAGATGATGACACAAAGTATTGGAAATTAATTTTCTTTAAAAAAATCTAAAGAAAATAAAAAAATGAAAAATAAAAAAACATTTTTTAATTTTTATTTTACCCATAATCCCTAGTTCACATTTTGCGACATCCGACGGGTTTTCACAGATCGCATCACATATGGTAAATATTTAAAAAAAGATATATCTGCATAATCATGTTAAATCAGCGCTAAATTTAATGTAGCGCGGAAATTTCAATGTTTACAGTAGATCATTAAAAAAGGGTTTTGAATCCAAATCGTTCTATACGTTTTTAGAATAATACATTTAAAGGGAATGTCAAAGGTATGTGAATAGCTTAACTATACACTGCATAAAATTGAATAAATTTGATTTATTGAATTCATATATTTACTGTGTGCAAATTTAGTAAACTTTTTAGACTAGTATATAGTTGGTCCACTACAGTTCTAAATAACAGGTACAATAATTAATGGGGATGTTAACCCCCTTGGTACTACCTGCCTTTCATACAAGAACTCCCATTGGTCAATTGCATGATATAATCAGCTTGATAACCAATTACAATTTTGCTTGCAAATATTTTATGCTAATATTTTTGATAATTGTAATTATTCTAACAATGTCTCTGATTGGCACAATATTTGACACATCCTAAATGTGAGCCAATCGGCAGGTAGTTCTCAAGGGGTTAAAGGGGAATACCACTAGTGTGAGAATGTTTTAACAACTTTGAGGGTCATTCAATAAGTTATTTCCATGTGATTATTAAACAAGTTAAACTGCACATATCATTATTTAGCCACAACTCATCCACTGATACCTTAGGCTGAGAACTTTTTTGAATGACCCTCTTAAATACTATTTAAAATTGAAAGCAATTAAAGTTATTTATTTAGATTTATATGCTCACTGACTGAGATGAAATAGTTCTACTTTTAGACTGATAATGTAATAACAAGATGTTGTTTGGTCCACTACATATCTAAATAACATGGTTTAATATTAATATGCATTATGTTTGTATTCTTTTATCAGAAAACCTTATACTTTATAAGTCTAAGCTACGGCAAATTTGATTGACGCAAATGTTATTGGGAACAACTAACAAAACACACCTTCCTATTCTATAACTGGAACAAACTGTGATTTCTAAATGAATGTTAGAGACAAAAACATGGACGGTCATTACCCTGATAAAATATAAATTGCACTTCTATAATATAGATATGGGGTCTTGCCCTTTCTCTCAACCTCTCTAAGCGTGCTCTTTCATCGACCTTAGCGCGATCCTTTTTTCTATTGTTAAAAGGATCGCATAAGGATCGGTGATTAACAATAGAACTATTGTAGTACTCTTGATTAGTGAACCAGGCAGAGGAAAGCGCGAGGAAGGATCAGGTTGTTTTCTTTAAGAAAAATCCAAATGACCAGTGATAAATATCACCCCCCCCCCCCCCCTGTGATGTAAAGAATGATCCATTTGGCAGATTGTACACTTGTCTGGTTTCTAGTACACTTGCCGGGTTTTAAATATATTTTTTGGATTATTGTAGTCACATTGATTCACGATCAAGTGGTACATTTAGGTCAAGTAAAAGTAAAGTGAAAAGTAAGCTACGAAAACAAGCATATAGTCGGCATCGAAAGTCAAGCCTTTTTTTCTTGGAAATAGAAACAGGCCGAGATATTTAACCAAAGGCATACTTTGGACATTAACATGATATCTGAAGCAAAAGTTTGACTAATTGTATTCAGAATAGAATAGTTGAAAAATATTGATGAAAATATCCGACGCCTACTCAGTTGCTTTTATTTCTTAGCTGAACTATGAATATGATTATTCCAGAGCTTGTGTATTAGAGTATTGTATCAGCACCAATAAAAGGCATTTCCCTATCGAAAATTGAGGAAAGGACAAAAGTCGGAGATAATATCCTGTCTAAACTGATGACTTGGATTGTATATTTCACTCTTTACTTTACTTTTTTTTCTAGATATAATGGATGTTCATTTCGGTATATGCATCCCATCCCAGTAAAATAATAAATACTTTCAAATCCCAGAATAATACTTCCACCAAATACGATGGTAAATATATTACGCCCCTCCATTATACAAATGTAACCTATGTAACCTATCGCCCAAATGTTTTCATCATTGATTTCAATGGAATGAAGGGGAAAATGGGCTACTTTCACCAGACTATGGCAATACTGCGCAGAACACGAAGACTGGGATTATATTATTGGGATAATAATATAGATTATTTCTAGAGCTGTCAATGAATAGAGCGAGAGTAAACAACATTCCACACCCGTGATGGGTCGGTAGCCTAATTGATATGTCTAGACAACCAGATACATGCTGAGGCCTTTGGTATTGTTTAGCTATTGATCGGCGGTGAACATAAACATTTTACGACCGTGGAAGGAGCGGATTTAAAAAGCGCGATCTAAGATCGTGCTAAGGTTGATGAAAGAGCGTGCTTAGAGAGGTTGAAAGAAAGGGCAAGATCCCTTAGGCCAAAAAAAAAAAATTGTTATATTGGCGTAACCCGCCCGACCCTAAAAATACGCCCGACCCTACACTTTTTTCTTTTTTTTCAGTGAAAAAAAAACAAAAAAAACAACCGACCGACCCTAAAAAATAAAAAAATGAAAAAAATAAATGTTTTTTCTCGAACGAAATACGACGGTGCTCCTCGAATAAACGGAAATTCCTTCCGAAAATATGGTTTATTGTGTTTTATTTGTATATAGACTTGTACTGAGGGGTACTTCTAACAAACAATAGGGAATGTTTAAACTCGGTTAACATTGTTCAAAAACAGCTGCTAAAAAAAAAATTAAAAAATAAAAAATAAATAAAAAAAATAAAAAATCCCTACCTACCTACCCTATTTTTGTTCAGCCCGTTACGCCAATATAACAATTTTTTTTTTTTTGCCTTACTCGGAGATGAAATACTACAGAACAATGGAGAAATTGTTGATGAGTGATATATACTTTTAAAGCATCCCCTATAACATTTTTGAGATGGTGATTGATCTTTAGAGGGTAGATAGCTGATAGATCAAGTCTTATTTTAGACATTTTAAACACACGCTATAAACTCCTTCAAACAAATCTGAACATTTTAATCTCCTATATTTTGGATGTTTCATGATATGCTCAAATTGTTTCACATTTCAATTGACGTACGTCACATGAGGTTGACCTCGCGTAAAGTATGTGAGGTCAACCTCACTCCCAAAAATGGTGCAACGGACATCCATGGTGCACAATATGTCAGCTCGACCTCACGATTCTGATTGGTTACCGGCATATGGTGAGTTTCCAAGTATGCGCAGAGTGGCAGAGTACTGAATCAAGTGATTCCTACTAATGTGGTATCATTGGAAAGCTGAACGCATCAGCTTTCCATTGATATGTAACACAATATGAAAATATCATGGAATATCCCAAAACATTAGCACTTGAAATAAATTACAAGCTTTTAGAGCACTCTTCTGAATTCATTTGGTGCACTGTTAACAGGTTCGTCAATTTTTAATTGACTGAACTGTAGTCTCCACTTCGCGACGATTGATCAAAATATGTGACTCAACATGAGTAAATGAGGCACAACGAGGGACATATGAATACGGAGTTATTTATTTCATGGTAATATGTATAAATTAAGAGACATTTGGATACTACAGTGAATGTTATATCACATTCCTAACTAAAGTTACGGATTGTTGAAAATCACCTTGTCTCAAAACATCAAATATACAAAATAAGTTATGGACAAAGTATTGGTTTTGTTACCAACCAAATAAATGTGTTAAATGAAAATTAAATACCTCAACATTTAGTTTAATTTCATGAATATGAGTGTTTGGTTGGATGTAAGATGTATCAAAGATCAGAAATAAGATTTTTTTTATAAATTTGCCTTATTATAAGACGAACTTGAAAATGATTTAACCCCGCTTTGGGAAGTCCGATTAAAAAATAGAAAGTACCATTGTAAAGCTGTAGATCTCTACTTTAATAATCAATTACTGACTCAATTTTGATATCTTGCCCAATTGTGTCTGGTTTCGGTAGAACACATCACATATGTGCTATTAAATCAATTTAGCTACCGTAATTGTGCCTCATTTACTCATGTCGGGTCACATAATATGATCAATCGTCAGGTTAGTGTAAAAAGGCTTAATATAAACATTGATAAAATATACAACACTGTGCTCTCAACTTTCAACCTGTATACACTCCAGCAACATAGAAGAGGTCTGAGCTATTTCAGTATCAAAGCTCCATTCCCGTCCAATGACTTCACTACATTGTAGCAAAGATACCACACAGTCGACGCAGAGATTAATTTCAATAAACACACTGTCCCGGATCTTCTTCTTTTTTGGTAGTATAGTTGTAACTAACACAAATAAATGACACATTGGGGGAAATACCTCACAGTTTCCAGGCATCAAAGTCCCATACAGTTTTACACCCTGTTAGGTTATCTAAGCTGAACTTTTACTTCAAGGCACTGTGCTGGTGAAGAAGGCATGTCTCCTCTTATAGCGAGATCAGAGTCAAAAACTTCAGACCTGTGAAATGAGAGTAATAAAGCAAATTGAGGGGTTGGAGCCAAAAGGACTTCTATACAATGGCTGCCATGTGTATGATTATATTTTCACAAGGGTGCACCTTATAGCACAAGAAGTGTATAACATATGTCAGCTACTACAGATAGTGACTTTTTACATCACAATGTATCACAACAAAAAGACCATATGTGCAATAGCTGCTATGTGTTGCATTTAGTTTATACTAATTGCTCAGCATATAAACAAGCCAATATATAACAAATGGCAGCTAATTACAGATACGACCTTGTGAGGGAAGTACACATACCTCACATATGAAGGGGTTAGGATAACCCTACACTGTAAAAGTGTAAATTTTCACGCTACATTTATTTTATTTTGCCTGTTCCATATTTCAAAAAATGTTTTGACTGATTCTACATCCCATTGTGGTGGATGGTCACATGTATCATTCATTGTTCACAATTGCACATCAAAAAGAATTTGATATTGTGGAAGCACTGGGAACCACTAACAAATTCAAGTTGTACTTATGCTTGATAATGAACCTTCAAAACGGATCCTCAATGATGTAAATAATGATAGTAAATTTAATACCCTTGATGGCTTAGCTACCAATGAAACACTCCCTTTTTTCATACCCAAAATGATAAACCGGGTTTTAAACCCAACATTTTTATTTTTAATGCCGATGAATTAGTGTTGAAACAAAATCGACTTAACATCATAAAAGGGAAACTATATTTTAAAACAGGTCATTGATGCTACAACATGGTCACAATCTTAACCTTTTTTGAGGGATGAAGAGCAGCTATTTCATTTTAAGGCTCTTACCCCCCACCCCCCCTAACTGAAAGTGTAGGGACACTATATGTAATGTGTCCCCCTAAAGATGCCAGGGGAATCATGGAATTTCCAACAACAACAAAATAGAACATTTCTGGGGAAATGTTGCCATTTGTTTTGCATAATTTTGATAATAAATCGCTTGAAAATTGCTGTATATTCAACAAGATGTCCCGAAATTTGTGAGGAAATAATCCCGACTTGACATGACTATCTGACCATATCGACGTCCTTTTGCCTGTAGAACAAGGATTTTTTTTTGTCCCCTGATGGTGATGGTGTTAAATAGAAATCACATGTGGTCTAGTGGATAACATGCCGGTCTCACAATGCCAAAGGTTGTGAGTTCTATAGCCCCGCTACAGCCAACGTGTTTGTATCCTTGGGCAAGGTACTTAGTCTCAATTGCCTCCTCGACCCAAGCGAGATTGGGGAGCTGTTAGGGGATATTACAATCTAAGTGCTGATACATTGTGTGCGCCATGTTGGATAGCCTGGTAAATGAAGCGAAGTGATTGTGACGATTTCCTAAAGGTAGCAAAAATCAGTGGTTATGAAGTCACATAAAATGGTGGTCCCATGCATCGGAAGAGCAATACTCGACCATGTTAAAAGGTTACAGACTCTTTCGTAAAGAGTAGGGGATCATCCCGGTATGTAGCTGTACACACATCTAACGGACCCCAATGGAAATATTCTTCAACGAGGCTTTCTTGGGTTATCCAGGGTCGTAAGGCCCAAATAAATAAATACAAAAATACCAAAAAAAAGTGTTAAGCTCCAATGTTTTTCTCTTGAAAGCATGTGGAACTAATGGGCTAGCTATACCTACTACCATCTCAAGCTGTGCTGGTGCCACCACTTCTGTCTCCTACAAGAACCACTTCATCCTCCTGTCTCCTGATCCCTCTGCGCTGCCTTGAAATATGGAACATCGCTCCAAGGACCACAACGGTAAAAAAGGCAGCAACGCCTACCGCTACACCAACAACCACTGTGATTTATATGTAAAAGATATACCACATTATATCAAGGAAACAGGGATCAGTAATTTGTAAACCAAAAATTCTGTTACAACAGCATTAACCAAGGCCTGTGGCACTACGACTGAGAAATGAATACTGCATAACCACTTAATTTTGTGAGGGATTTAATTTCGCGAATTTCGTGAGGGATGTTGTTACGCGAAACTAAATACCTGCGAAACTGACAATCGAAAGTATAACAATGAAATTTCCAAATTTGCAAAAATAAATGCCCGCTAAAATAGAAGTAATTTTCCATGATATTTAAGTATCCACAAAATCATAGGGCCGTATCCTTAAACCGTGTTTAACTAAACGTGTGTCTTACTTAAACATGAGTTTATCCTTTAAACGACATGTTTAATATACTACAATTTTAAACTCTGCAAATCTCGTTCCCAGAGTGGTCCTGCGTTGATTGTACACAGGTATTTAATTAATTCATTGTGGCTCTAAGTGGTCACAATAGATATCGACCGAATGCCTTAAATACACGGTACTTTTAAAGACTACATGATCCGCACATCAGCTTGCACCGGGTACAGTTGAGTGATCATTCAAGGCATACGGTTGGTGCACAAGTTTAGTTAAACACCCATTAAACTACCCCCGTACCCATGTTTAGAGTTAGTCACATTTTGGCGAGTTAGACACATATTTATGTAAAACAAATGTACTAGAATTGCGTTTAGTTAAAAACGCTGTGTCTAAAGTCAAAGTTAGACGCGTGTTTAGCTTAAAACCGTGTTTAACTACGTACGAGAATACGGCCCATAGTGTTTTACAGTAATCTGGGCTCCAGAAATGGAGCTTTTACTACAGACTTTTAAGTAATTTTCCTAGTGTAATACTTTGCATCACCAAACATGCAAATGTCCCAGAAAGACTAACCAAGTTTGACTGGTGGTTTTATTAAATTGTCGATTTTGAACCCTAAACACAGTATGCGCATATATCACCCCTAATCTAAATAAACAACCCCTTTTTATGGGTTTGTTGGTAACACATGCTAACACACCCCTACAGGTTATCACCACCAAACAAGGACCTTGACTTGGTTCTATCCAAACGAGGACACACCGAACTGGATACACACCACCAAACAGAGGACAAAATGATGATTAAAAAAAGAAATGTGTATCACACCGCCAACCAGACAGTGCACTATCCAACAGAGGTATGTCAGGGGGTATCACGTGCGAGGACCTCATTTGGATAGCGTTTTTACACTGTTTGCATCATTTTGGACATATCAGGAAACCAAGGTCCGTCCTCGGTTGCAGGTACATGTAAGTCCAAGGTTGGATGGTGTGTATTCAAACTAAAGTCAGCGATTGACGGTGATTACCTACGCTAATTAATATATAGTAGACTAACCCAACCCCTCCACCCCCTGCTGTTGACATATTATTGATTGAATCACTTACATCCATTGACCCCGCCTTGTTTCAATTGGTCTTCTTTCGGAGCATCATCATCGTATGAAGTGGTTGAATCATCCAATAGGTTCTTACCTGTGTATAGGTCAAAGGTCAACAAATATATTTAAAGGATCCGCTCAGAAAGATAATTGTATGGAAATTAAACAAATAATTGCCTTATTTTAATGTAAAAACAAAACCAATGTGATGATTTCTAACAACAACAAAATCAATATAATTAAAATGCAAGACATTTAACCCTTTGACCGAAAGGCCGGTAAACCAGCCTTTAGAACAGGTGACATTTGATCATATGACTTTGAGTGGTCATATGACTTTCAAGTCGCATGATGTTCACCCGATGTGAAATACCTTGTTTACGCCAGGTTTCTGCCGAGTCTTGATGACATTTTGCTGAAGAAAACTGTCAAAATTAGCACGAAAAGGGATGAATATAGAACAAAATCTTGCACTTATTCTCAGGTAGACAGTCATATATGCTTAGCTTAGTGTCCTATCAGCCACTAATATGAAAAGGGGTGTAAATGCGCAACTTTCAGCTTTCCTTTCATCTATTGCTTTCTCACCTCGCATTCCTTCATGCAAACTAACACTTCTTCTTTCTGCTCATTCTTCATTCTACACTATCCCAGCTGGTATGCATAGTTGGCAATTCCATCAGCCCATCTGTCCATAATCGCCTCCTTACATCCAACCCATCCCCACCCTCTCTGCTAGGCAGTTGGTGCTAAGTGTTACGATCAGGCTTTGCGGCCTGTTCCACTAACGGGGCTCTGAGTTAAGGAAGGAAAACCTGAACATAAACCACCCAGCTATGGGTAAAATAGCTAAGGAAGGTATACCTGAACAAAAACCACAATGGTCAATAGATCTAGGACTATTGGAGTAGTTTGAAGATCTATTGAACTTTGCTTAATTATGTTTCAATCTTAATCACTGAGACATGGGGAGAATATACTCAATAGCCTTGGCCGGCAGGTATTCTAGAAGAAGGACAACTTTGATTACAAACCATACTGTAGGATTTGCGGCCACAGTATTATTTAGCAACAGAAAATCTATGATGTTACAACTACACGACACTAGGGTTAAAGTCCCTACTAAATCAACATCTCCTGGTGCAGACATTAATTTACAAAAATCCCATGACGGCGTGTCCTTAAATCCTTCTGGAAGGGGCAAGCCTGAATACGGTGCCTGCATGAGGAGAAACCTTATTAAATGTAAGAATGTTACTACAGTATCTACTATGAATGTCAGAACAATAAGAGTACAGCAGTGCAGAGAGGAGCTTGTTTCTAACTTCATTGACTACAACATCGAAGTGCTGGGTATTCAGGAGCACCGCATTGTACATGACGAACCAGTTAGATACGAGAGCATACTCGGAAAGACGCTTATCACAACATCAGCAACCAGAAACAGTGCAGGAGCAGCAGTCGGTGGAGTTGGCATATTATTGAACACTCTAGCCAAAAGTTTGCTTGCAAGTGCCAAGGCACATACTGACAGAATACTAGTCACTAGCTTCCAGGGCAACCCTGCAACATCAATAATAGTTAACTACTGTCCCACAAATGTAGCAGACGATGATATCATTGAGAGCCACTTTGACCACCTGAGGAGGGCAATTGACTCTATCCCAGCGCACAACGTCCTGATAGTAGTTGGCGACTTTAATGGCCGGATAGGAGCAGAGGACGCCAAGTTTACTTACCACGAGGAAACCAATAGAAATGGAAAGCACTTGAAGGATCTAGCCACTGAGAAAAACCTTATCATTGCAAACACACAGTTTCAAAAGAAAAAAGGAAAACTGTGGACATATACAAGCCCAGGTGGAAACCAGTACCAGCTAGACTATATTCTTGTAAGGAGTAAGTGGAGGAATAGTGTCATGAATGCCGAAGCATACAACACCTTTGCCAGTGTGGGCTCTGATCACAGGATTGTGTCAGCTAAGATGAGGCTGAGCCTGAGGAAAAGTAATACAACGCCAAGAAAGAAGCCATATGACTGGAAAACCCTGAGTTCTGACGGGAGCTTACAAGTGAAATATGCAGTTGAAGTACGCAATAGGTTTAAAGTCCTAGAGGATGAGGAAGAATCAGCCACTGACAAGTATGACAGATTTATCAAAGCAAATAATGAAGCAGCAGAGAAGATCATACCAGTCAGGAAAAGGTCTCATAAAACACGTTTCTCCAGCGATCCAAGGGTAGTTGCGGCAAGAGATCAAATCAAAGACACATATAATCTCTATCAACAGGACGTCACTGAGGGGAAGAGAGTTGAGTACAGGAAGGCAAAGCAAGGACTTGATGAAGCCTACAATCTAGCCATAGTAGAAGACCTGAACAGCAAGATCAAGGAAGTAGAAGCAGCACATTCCAATTGCAAGCATGCTTTAAGCTGGAGGCTTATCAATGAGATCACTGGTAGAAAAGCATCCACCAAAGGACAGCTGGAGGGAGAAACTCAGAAAGATCGGGTCACAAACTGGTATAACCACTTCAAAAACCTTCTGGGGAGCCAACCAGACATCAGTAATGAGGATGAGGAAATCACACCAATCCTAGAAGATCTGGAAATTAAAACCGGGCCTTTCGACCAGGAAGAATATGACAAAGCTAAAAAGTCACTGGTAGAAGGAAAAAGCAGTGGTGAAGACAATATCCCACCTGAAGTTCTGAAAAGATGTGACCTTGACGACATTGTGTTGAACTTCTGCAATGAAGCATTACTGAAAGGGGAAAAACCAAGCCAATGGTCTGTGCTCAACATTGTTCCAATTCCAAAATCAGGGAATCTTAGCCTAGGAGGCAACTACCGAGGTATCAGCCTAAGTTCTATCGTTGCCAAAACATACAACAGAATGATCCTGAACAGAATCAGACCAGAGCTGGATCAGCATTTGAGAACCAATCAAAACGGCTTCAGGGTTGGAAGGACGACAGCGGGCCACATACTGGCACTGAGGAGGCTCATAGAAGGAGTTAAAGCCAATAACCTAGCAGCAGTAATCACCTACATTGATTTCAGAAAGGCCTTCGACACAATCCACCGTGGCAAAATGCTGAAAATTCTGCGCGCTTATGGAATACCAAAACAAGTCGTTGAAGCAATCGGAGGAATGTACGAGAATACCATGGCTAAGGTAATATCACCTGACGGAGAGACTGCACAGTTTGAAATATTGGCTGGAGTTCTACAGGGAGACACACTCGCCCCATATCTGTTTGTGATTGTGCTGGACTTTGCCCTGAGGATAGCCATAGAGGGGAGAGAAGAAGAGCTTGGTTTTCATCTTGACAGGCGTAGAAGTAGGCGGATCGGGCCAGAGGTGGTGACAGACTTTGACTTCGCCGATGACATTGCATTGTTGTCAGAGAAATTTCATCAAGCACAAGATCTGCTGCAAAGAGTTGAGACATCAGTAGCAAAGGTCGGTCTCAAAATGAATGCTAAGAAGACCAAGTTTATGTCATATAACCAGAGCCAGAAGGGATCCATACAGACAAATGATGGCAACAAGCTGGAGGAAGTTCAAGATTTTAAATATCTTGGTGCCTGGATGGAGAGTACGGTAAAGAACATTAAGCAACGCAAAGCAGCAGCATGGAGAGCGTGTGGCAAAATGAACAAATTATGGAAGTCAACTCTATCTCGGAATTCAAACTTCGCCTGTTTGCCTCAACGGTGGAGTCAGTTCTGCTATATGGATGCGAGGCTTGGACCATTACTCCCAAGCTACAGAAAGAGCTAGATGGCTGCTACACCAGAATGCTGCGAGTAGTACTCAATGTCAACTGGAAACAACATATACCAAACACCCAACTGTATGGTGACCTCCCCAAAATAAGCCAGAAGATCCGGAAGAGACGAACAAGGTTTGCTGGCCACTGTTACAGAAGTGAGGAGCCAGTATCCAAACTGGTGCACTGGATCCCCAAACATGGCAAAAGAAAGCCGGGACGACCTGCTCTGACATTTATCGATCTACTCAAGCAAGATACTGGACTGGAGACGAGTAACATAAAGACAGCAATGAACGACAGAAGAGTGTGGAGAAACATTGTAGATCGGGGACACGACCCGAATTAAGTAAGTAAGTAGCACAGTCATATCACAGTTTTGGGGCTGAAAACGGACAACGAAAGTGATATTTATACCGATTTTATAACTAACCAAATATGTTACAACAAAGAGGGCAGTATGCCACTACAGAAAACTGTTAATCAGAGAGTGACAGATACGACAATCAAGGCACTAGAATTAGGCATAATTTATGTAAATAACTTAGGGTACGGGTACCAACCCCTACAAATAATTCAGAGTTCAATGGGTTAAGAGAGCATGTGTGGTTTAAATTAACAGGACAGCGCGGGACTCATGATCAAGAGGTTATACGTTCTAGCCCTGCTGTGGCCAACTTGTTTGTGTCCTTGGGCAAGATACTTAGGTCTCAATTGCCTCATCAACCCAAGCGATATTTGGGGAGCTGTTAGGAAGTCACAATCTAAGTAGTGCTGGTAAGCTGTGCACTGTTGGCCGGGAGCTGCCTAAGTGTAATGACGAAAGGGTTTCGATTAAAAAATGGCAGCAATAATAATGTGCCCAAAAAGCAATTTGGGACTGTGCTTGCATTGTGTAGTGCGCTATATCATCATCATCATCATCATCATCATCATCATCATCATCATCAGGGTATAATTCGCTCCCTTCAACACCAGTCACATCAAAAGGGGTTCATGTTGACAAAATATGGTTGAAGATGAAAGAAACAACAAAAATAAAATAAAAACATTCATACCCATTTCACCTGAACCAATACTAGGTATGTTTGTACTTATTCCAATGCATTTCTCATGGTATATAATATGGTAATGCAATCCAATAGTTTTGACATTTTTGAAACATTTGGTGCAATTTTGGAATGTCGTCAGCAGACGCCTGTCGCGTGGAAAGTGTTAATGCAATGACCATTTCTAACAAGAGGTGGCGCAGCGGTTAAGTGCGCTCGTACAATCACTGCTGCGTCGTAGTTCAATTGGTGGATCGTTTAATCATGGGCTCAAGCCCAGTGTATTTCTTAACAATTGTAATATACTGTTCACAATTGGTAAAACTGCAATTTGTGTTTGTTGATTTCAATTGATCTACCAATTCAGACCGTACAGATTGAAGTAGGCATGTTTAGGTTCGGAAGTCACATAAAAATTGTGGTCCCGTGCATCGGAAGAGCAATACATGAGCATGTTAACCCTTTGAACCCGGAGTTATTATATTGGGTTCAGTACACCCACCCTGACTTCTCCGGGGGTAAAATGCTAAATATAGTACACCTATATCATCCGTAATAAATGTTACCGATGATAGAGGGCAGTATGCCATTGTACTACACGTATAACGTAACCTATTTATAACATAAAAACGTCCGTTTTACCGCCAAAATTGCCAATCATGACCGTAAAACAATGCATCCCTGTCTACCTGAGAATCATCTGCGCCATATTGTGTTGCATATTCATCCAATTTTGCGCTATTTTTGACTGTTTTCTTCAGCTAAATGACATCAAATCACAACGAAAACCTTGCGAAACAATGTATTTCACATCGGGTGAACATCACATGACTTTCAAGTCACATGACCACTCAGTCATATGATCAATGTGTCATCTGTTCGCTCAGGTCGATTTTTCGACCTATCGGGTTATACGACGTTCTCCGATAGGTCGATTTGGGTTCAAAGGGTTAAAAGGTCACATACTCATTTGTAAAGAGTAGGGGATCTTGGCCCGATAACAAGTTAACTTGTTCTACCAAGTAATTCATATAGATAGATAGACGCCATATTCAAACTTCTAACAAGTACATTTATACAAAAAGTAAAATAACAATCAAATGATGGAGGACATAAACCCCCTTTATTAGATGAGATTGACCATCTTTGAGTACAGCTTGCCACCAATCCGATAACGCAGGCGCGTAGCCAGCATTGTCATTCCGGGGGGCAAACATCAATATCGTCCCTATTTTTAAGCATTTTCGTAAAAGGTTGCCCCAAAAAAAATTCTAGTCACTTACCTCGTGAATTTCACGTAAGTGGGGGGGGGGGTTGTGAGGTCAAAAAATTTTGCACAGTCCAAAAAAAAATCGCACAGTCAATAAAAATCACACAGTAAATGTACTACACGAACAATTTCTCGTCCCCATTTTTCTTCTCTTTCCCCTCTCCTTCCCCTTTCCCTTCTCTTTCTCCCTCTCCTTCCCCTTTCCCTTCTCTTTCTCCCTCTCCTCCCCCTTTCTCTTCTCTTTCTCCCTCTCCTTCCCTCCTTTCTCTCTTTTCTCCCCTTCTTCTCGTCCCCATTTTTCCGCTTCGCCGTCCCCATTTTAGGTGTCCGGGGGGGGGGGGGCAGTCTGCCCCCCTGCCCCCCACTGGCTACGCTACTGCGATAACGTAGCTCTTCCCTATCTTTTGGTCACAGCTCACTGGTGAATTTAAGTGTGTTGTAGTGCTTTTTTAATACAATTTGGGTAGAAGCAATTTGTAGCTATATTCAACTGAAATGGTTAGTTTTAATCAAAACTATCAAATTTTTACACAAAAGATGGACTATTTCAGGGGATCTCTGAGTACCTCCTCATTATATGTGACCCAACATAAGTAAATGAGGCGGAATGCGGCAGTAGCTAATTTGATTTACAAGCACAAGTGTGGGACAAGGTCAAAATAAGTCAAATTCAGAATCTAACCAAAGACTCAAATTTATGAAAATAAAGAGTTAAACTACATTTTGAGATATTTAATTTTCATTTACTCTATTGATTTGTTAACAAAACCAAAACTTTAATTGCTCATAACTTGGCAATTTGTATTTGATGTTTTGGGACAAAGTGATTTTCAATCATCTGTAACTTAGGTTTGGAATGTGATATGGCATTGACTTTGGTACCAAAATGTCCCTTAACATATAATAATGATATCAATAACTCAATATTCATATTTCCCTCATTGTGCCTCGTTTACTCACGTTGGTTCACATATTTTTGGTTAAATAAATATCATAAAATTTGAAGTTACATGCATTTCAATGTATTACAAAATCTTGAGTATTTAACAAGTATTATTTTTATTGAAACGAGTACTATGAAATATAAAAATGTTATCTAAAGAACAAACCTGATAGACTTGTTTGAAAAGGCACATCTGTTTTGAAAGGCTTTAATGTCGGTTGACCTGGAGAAATAGACAAAACAAAGATTGGTGGTTATTAATGATATACCAATCTTCTAATAAACACACTTTGGGCGTTGTATTTTTTGAAAACAGGGATGCAAGTGGGTTATTGATCCATTTCCTGAACTTTTTACGTGAGCTTGGCCAGACGGCCCGAGCGTTTGCGAGCGGCATCAAACTTTTATGGGGGCTTGTCTGGAGAATAGACTACAGGGTATCACCCCAAAAAATACCCCATGTTTGCCTCTTTTTATGCTGAAATATCATCATCCGATTCTGGAAATGCAAAAAAAAGACAAGTAAAAAAAATTCTTTCTTTCAAAAATCCAGATTTTATTTATGACCTTAATTCCAGATATTTCTGGAAGTCTTGCATCCCTGTAAAGGGGCATTTCAGCCCTTTTATGGCAAAAGGATGTATCTTATATGTACTTTCCTAATGATATACTTCCTTTTAACATGGATTGTTTTAAGGAGAAAAAAGCTAATTTTGATAATGTAAAAGGAAGTATACTGTTAGAAAACTACATATAAGATACATTCTTTTGCCATAAAAGGGCTGATTTGTAGAGTTCATTTTCTTCCAGATTAAACACATACCATTCTCCCGCTTAACAATGCGATGCACTGAAAGCAGTTGTTCTAGCCAGTTCAATTTTTTACCTCTAGAATCGACATCGCTGTTATAGCCCACCGTTGGATTGTCACACAAATGTGATAATAAAGCTAACACTTTTTGTTTGTTTGTTTGCCCTTAATGGACAAAAATTTAGAGGGTCGGTAGGTCTCTCCTTTTTTCCCCCTCCAACTTCTTCCATTTTGACATATAGGCCTTATGTACATGTATATATATAGAAAGTGAAATATTGATGAATTTTGAGCAATATTCTTTGGCTTAAAATCGATGGATTGCTGCTTAAAACACGCAAAATAAATATTAAACATTATTTCTACACTTTTGGGAAACAAAATATACAAAAATATTGACATTTTATGACGTCAACAGAAAGATTTTTAATTATTTTTTTAAAAAGCGACCCAAGATTTTCATATTTTTGGGTCGGTCTTGGAGGGCAAACAAACATTTTTTAGTTGTTGGCCTAATCATGTCAAACACTGCTCAGGGAAGGATTCCATATGATCAATGGAATTGAAATGAATCTACTATAATTGTAGGTTGTTGTTTGCTGAGAATTCATGTGTTATAACCAATGTACTGATATATAGACATATCTTTTACCATAAAAATAACACTTTTTGTTAGATTTATTCTAATTAAACAACAACAAATTTCCCCCTTATAAAATTGGTAAAATCATGCCTGCTTCAAATAAACTTGTTCTTTATAGAACTCACACACACAGCAACTTTGTTAAACGTGCAACGCATATGCCGGCAACTTCGTATAGAGCGTGCTTGAACATCTTAACGTATAGAGCGTGCTTGAACATCTTAACGCAATGACCACACGTACTGAAGGTATATAAATTAAGCCCCCCCCAACTTACATACGCACTGAAGGTATATGAATTAAGCCCCGCCCAACCTATATATTATTGGTCTCATAATATATAGAGTGTATCGGCAGAAAATCAGCCGAAAACCAATCAAATTGCCTGTTGACATCCAAACCCACACCCACTATAGCATGAATATATTTTCAAAATAAAATAGCCGCCTATGCGATCCCCTGTATGCTAGTGTTGGATGCATAACCATTCTTCAGATGTGGTTTTTACAAAAAAATAAAATGTAATGAAATAATAAAATCTCTCTGAACTAGTCTTGGTGCTTGGTGCTTGGTGGATGCTTACCAGTGATCCATATCAACCACCCCCCCCCCCCCCTGGGTAAATGCTTACCACTGCATGATGGTAATGGCATAACTCTGTCCGTTATAACAGGAATGGTTATTGGTGCTCCTGCCCCTAATGCTAGAGACGTTACAGAGCCTCCTATTACAACGCCAGCTGTCACTGGATAAAAGTGGATGTTGACCGAAAGTTTCTCTGTAAAGATATAATAAAACAAATAAATGTCTCATGAATTCTTTATACCTAGGAATTAAATTAATAATAATAATAATAATAATAATAATAATAATAATTCACAGCATTTATTCAAGCGCTTAATACGTAAGATCTCCAAGCGCCTTACAATATAAATACAATAGGTAATTACAAGATAAAATACACAATTGCCCACAAAATATGTTATAAAACTTAAAACTACAGACATTGAACCAAAAGCCAGTAAAAGACCAGTGAACCAGCATCTGGTCATAATATGAAAAATCCGGCAATGAATCCGGTAGAGTACAGATAAAAATTAAAAGGCACAAAATATTTAAAAGTCATCATAGAATTTAAATTATGCACATGGGCATGACCAACCAAATCATAACTACGTGTATGTTTGCATCATCTGCATCATTTACCTTCCTGAGTGTAATCAGGGGCGCAACTATAATTGTCGTCAGAATACTTTTTAAAACCGCCAACGCACGCATATCTTGAATTATGAGCGTGTGAGCGGGGACATTCATGACCCATAGATACGGTCGCGGCCAATCGGATTACAGGGGCCGCGACGCGTCAAACTGCTCAAAGATAACGCTGTTGCGACGCTGTTCTACAACGCTCTTCCGTGTTTACGCTGTACGCTGTTGTCACAGAAAAAAGTGCCGAAGTATTCTGACCACGACTGTAGAGGGGGCAAGGATAGGGGGGCTTCCACCCCACTAAATAAAATGACAACTCTATGTATATTAACATAAAATAGTCAGTTATGTCCCCCCCCCCCCGGTCACAGGCCTGTCCCCCTCATGCCACCCCCTTCAAATTGAAGACCCTAGTTACGCCACTGATGAGTAATGCCTTTAGTGAAGTAAATGATGTCAAAACCACCATAGAGTATATAGCCCAATTACAGTTTTGTCAGTTACAAATTTGCCAGAAATATGAGGTTATTATCTCTCCATGCGCATAAGTAATCCTACTGTTCACACACGATTTTGACATATGCATGCGTCACACATATAACGTTGCGCCTGTTACGTTATGAGAGCTTTATGCATGCCAACGCTCTTTTGTATTAGTTCGCTGCTGAACTATTATAGGTAGGTTATTATTAAAGAGCAAAATCTGCTCTAGATGTTTCATCCAGACAAAATTGAGTATTTACATTCAAACAATATAGGGCCGTATTCTCGTACTAAACACGGTTTTAGCTTAAAACCAAGTTTAACTAAACGCGTGTCTAACTTAAACGTGAGTTTATCTTTTAAACGACGTGTCTAACAAAACACGATTTTAAACTCTGCAAATCTCGTTCCCAGAGTGGTCCTGCATTGATTGTATACAGGTATTTAATTCATTGTGGCCCTAATTGGTTACAACAGATATCGACCGAATGCCTTAAATACACGGTACTTTTAAAGCCTACACGATCCGCGCGCCAGCTTGTACCGGGCACGGTTGAGTGATCATTCAAGGCATACAGTTGGTGCGCGAGTTTAGTTAAACACGCATTAAACTACCCTGTACCCATGTTTAAAGTTAGACACATTTCGGCGAGTTAGACGCGTGTTTAAGTAAAACAAATGTACGAGAATCGCGTTTAGTTAAACGCTGTGTCTAAAGTCAAAGTTAGACGCGTGTTTAGCTTAAAACCGTGTTTAACTACGTACGAGAATATGGGCCATGGTGTTTTATTTCAATTTTGATTTTAAACATATTAAAAGACAAACATGTTGACAGGTATTTGTTTGTTTTTTGTGCCAGCACTATTAATATGCGGGAAAAGTATAGAAATTAATGGTATATCTGGTTAGTCTTGTTGAACATTTGTATTAACACTTTCCACAGGGCTATTGGGAGCACACAACTAAATAGGTCTCGCGACACGCTATCGACGCGATCAATCAAAGTTGAGTACGACAATAGTTCCTATTTGGCGGGAAAGAGAGTTATTTTTTGACGGTTTATGATATAATTTTTCACTAATATGTTGTGTTTGAAATGTGTAGTTGATGTTCTGACATTTAAACTAGGTGATTTGAGGTCAATTTTAATTTCACGGACCGATTTACACATGCGGTAATATCCAGACCGGAGACCGAATTTAGGTAGGCATATCACTACGTTGTTATGCGGCGGCTTATATCAAAAAAAGTGCGAGGTAATGTCACCTTCATATTCAGATATGTTGTAGATAACCCTTGTGAGTAAAACATATCAAAATCTCATTGAACCAAACGCACTAATATAGAAACTAGAGCCATTTAAGTAAGCCTTTCCTAACAGTAAAGTCTATGGAGAGCGTCTTGGTGTTGTGCTCCCTATTAGTTTAACCAAATACAAAACAGATTTTTCAGAATCCTTTCCCAACATTCAAGGTCTATCTCAAGGATTACTGAACCAATACTAGGCATGTTTATACTTATTTTAATGCAATTCTCATGGTGATTCCATAATTCAATAAATTTGACAATTTTGAAGAAGAAAAAATTATGTCGTCGGCAGACGCCTGCTGCGTGGAAAGTGTTAATAATTCAAAGTAAAAACTGTAACTCACCGTTTATAGCAAATGTTGAGTTTTCAGTCACATTTTGAGCGTAGTGAAAGTCTGTTCCCGGACAATCAACTTTTATTAGTAATATCATGGGGTCAGCACAGTTGTACAGCTCCAAATATAATGTGTAGTCATTTTGCTGAAAGATAAAATAAAAAAAGTATATTAAAGGTGGATGTTCCTATCACTTAAGGCTTTTTTTGCCCATCAACATATTTTGATATCATTATCAGAAGAAACCCCATATTTTTCTCGATATGTTTGTAAAATGTTTGGCGCAAGATATGTTGCATTTAGACGTTAAAAGCCGAAATGCAGTGAAGTAATGCCAAAGGTGGTTAACCACCTGGCCAGTTTGTGTACTATTCAATTAGCAAATTTCATGTCACCCCGAGCTTCAAAAATAAGAACCATTGGAGGTATGCAACTCAAATCCTTCATGTAGAATAGAGAACATCAAGTTGAAAATTGGGCCAGTAATCCACCTACCTTTAAAAGTAGTTTGTATTTCAATATATTCAAAGAGCAAGATATAGAGTGATGGCATGACCTGTTTAAAATATTTATAATGGCATGAGAAGTTCGTCTTTTATGAAGTTGAGAATTGTGTGACATATATCCAATATATATCCCTATATACCCAAAGTATGCAGTAAATAATTCTCCCTCTCCCGAGATACCCCACCCACCAACCATAACCTCTCCCGTATCCGTACGTCATAAATGGCATGACAAATTAGTCCAATACCAAAGTTCCATGTGACTTATCCATCAAATTAATAGCAAGAGATTGAAGTATGCCATAAATTATTCTCTCCCAGCAACCTCTGTCTAACCACTTTACAATCCCTCACTGACTCTCTCCCCCATTGCAATCCCTCAGCGACCCTCGCAATCCCCTAGCGACTCCCCCTCCCTCCTTTAGATTCTTACCTCATAAATGGCATGACAAGTTAGTCCCATACAATTGTGATTTTTGTGACATCTATCAAATCCAACCTCTGCCCAACCCCTTACAATCCCCATTGATTCCCCTCCCCTATTGCAATCTCCTAGCGACTCCCCCTTCTTCCCCCTTGTTCTTACCTCATAAAGAGCATGACAAGTTAATCCCATACAATTGAGATTTGTTTGGCATGTATCAAATCCATATCCCGGTAATGAAGAAAGTAATACATTATTATCTCACCTGGCAACCTCTGCCCAGCCCCTGGCAATCCCCCACTGACCCTCTCCCCCATTACAATCCCTCAGCGACCCTTGCAATCCTAGCGACTCTCCCTCACTCCTCCAGATTCTTACCTCATAAATGGCATGACAAGTTAGTCCCATACAATTGAGATTCGTATGACATGTATCAAATCCATATCCTGGTAATGAAGTATGCAGTAGATTGTTCTCCATCACATTCCATGCATCACACTCAGCATCCTTTCCTGTTGTAGTTGGTTTATTAACAGCTGGTAGTGGGGCACCCACAGTTGGTGGTACTTTTAATGTAAACAAAAGATAATGGTGGGGTAAGTATATAATGTAATCTTACACAAGTATATACTTAAAACAAGTTTACGGATTTTGTGAGTGAGGGTGGGCGAGTCAACCGAAAATAAAAGAAATCACCCAAAAATAAAAGATCAACAAAATAATAATAAGCTTACTAATAAAAGATTGTCTAGTAAACCTTATATATACACATGTATAGCGGAGATTTACTTTAAATGGGTTTATTTAGTCAAATCTGTGCATTTTTGTCCTCTTATGCTCGCTAAAATGTGATTTTCGCTGCGGATTTTCACTTTCGGGTTTGCTGGGCTGCCATCTTGGAACACGTTGGACATAATTTCGACAAAAGATTGCACCATAACAATCAGCCCAGAATATGTTTGCAGAAATTCAGGAATCTCTGGTCTCGCCCGAACTATTTAATCGAGTCCCGGGAGCATGATTTCCCAACAAATCTCAATCCTAGTTGCGAGGCAATATGTGACCTGTCATGTCAAAATGGACATGTTGGTGGCATGAGTCAATTCTGAGTTATTGCCATGACTCGAAAGAACACATTTTAAGCTTAAAAATGATACCATGTTGAAGGTGATCAGACTTTTTAATCACAAGATATGAGTTGAAGAAGCAAAATTTTTTCTATTATTTTCTTTATATTTCACCAAATATATTGGCCTCTATCTCAAAACTGTGTTTGCCGACAACATGTCCATTTTGACGCGACTGGTCACATATAAAGTCACTCTGATGTTTAAGAGTAAAACACAAAACCATTTTGAAACCCCTAAATGCCATAACACATACAAACCCGACCCTGAAAGGTATCACTCACACTCAATTAATACAAAAACAACTGAAACCATAATCCTGAACAAGGCTAGAACTTCAGATTTTTTTAACCAGCAAGTCGGGCAGGTAACATACAAAAATACCTGCCCGACAGAAATTCCACCTGTCGGTGTAACTCACTTATACTGTGAGTTTGAACAATTTTTCCTGACAGTGGGTCAGGTACTTTTGCATCTTCACCTGTCCGAGGCAATAGTTACTCTCTATGGGCGGGCAGGTGGGTGCTATTTCTAGGCCTGATCCTGAATGGAGTGAGAGGAGTTCACTGCACACTTTCCTTGCACTAGGTCCTTGTTTAAATGTGTAGGGGGATAATTTTCCCCCACCCACACCATAGAGGAAAGTAGCATGATAAAGGGCATCATAAACAAGCAAGAAAAAAGTCTTCATTTTATTCCACAGTTATACATATGTGTGACCTGCTCCCACAAAATGAGCGTAAAGTCGTGACGAAGAGGTTGCTGAATTGAGCTAGGATAGTATGTTATTGATTTTTGCCGTTTGTTGTTAGTATGGACCAAGCCCTTTTATTTATAGCGGGATTATAAAATAAATAGCCTGGCATGGCTGGTAATATATACTCTTAAAATAACTATACATACTGCTATTTTAGAATTCCCCTATAATAGAAGGGAACATGGGTCCATACCAACAACAATTCAAACGGCAAATCAATAACATGTTATGCTGCCTCAATTCAGCAACATCTTCGCCTCAACTTTACGCTCATTTTGTGGGAGCAGGTCACATAAACCTACTAATTGCTGACCCTTATTCAGAAGTAGTCACGAACCAATCAGAAAGCAGGAAACTAAAATATGCGGAGTGCATTGCGCCACCACCACACGCTTTGTTTTGATTCATTGTTCACGCAGCATGGGTTCGCAGATTTTTACTGCAGGTGAAATTTAAGTTGTTAACATGTTTTTCTTCGTTATCAAAGAGATTACAAATATGCACAAAATTGTATCTGTATTATCGTGTATGAATTATAGTTCAATACATGTGTATGTCTTGTTTCTTAAAAAATAGAAAAGTCAATGTATGTGATGTGCATAAATGTTGATATGCTCACAATAGCATGCTACCCTACAGGGTTGTGCCATGATTCACATTGAACTTGTGGTCCTGGGACACAAGTCGAACTTGTGGTCCTGGGACACAAGTCAAATTATTCTAATCATGATGAGCTTGTGGTCCTGGGACACAAGTTGCAGACGGGATCAGATATTTGCGCTATAAAATGGTGCAGCCTCAGAAATATGTCATCCTGAATATAAAAGCAAGGGAATAAACCAGGGGGAATTTTCAATGTAAGAAAAATGTAAGAGTTGCTCCTGATAATGCAAATTACTTAAGAACCAGGGAAGAACCTGGGGCATTTTGACATTTAGTGGGGTAAATTTACTCTACGCTCCTACTTGAGCCCTAGATGAAAACTTACCACAAGGCGGTATAGGCACAGGCTGGTGTGAAATCAATGGTGCTGAATAGCACTCTCTCCTAGGAAGTATTATGGCTAATGGTCCCATACATATATCAAGTGTTATCTGGGGAAAGTGAAAAACACACCAAAATAAATATTATATTCTGAAGTAATTTGTCATGGTGTATAATATAGCTTATAGTCAATACTATGACTTCAAGTTGGGGGTCAACATCAGTGTATAATAGGGGGTGAATCTCAAATTTCTGACCGGATACCATATTATTCGGGAACTTTAACTTCCATGTTCACACATATCTTGATGGCGCTGTGGGCGATGTTTGTCGTCTGCTTAGGTAAAGACCTAATTGTACACAAAATTGTTGATATAATTCCCAAACTTGAGGAGACGTAGATAGACAGAGGGCAGCTTCTTAACCCTAACACTACCATATACCCCAAAATACCACGACTGGGCACGTTGGTACCACCCGGCGTGGAAGTTTTTTGATGAAAAAATGGACCCAATACATACAGTTTGGGCAATACACTGCCCAGAACTGTGCTTGACAGCCGTGGTGAAGTGTGGAATCCCTCGCCTGTGGTGCGAGAGGTCCCTGGATCAAATCCCGGGGGGATCGGGGGGATATTTTGGTCGATTTTCCGCGTTGAAGAAAAAATTCTGAAAAAAGCGGGGGGAAGTGTTAGGGTTAAGGGTGTCTTGTGCTTAAATCATTTACAAATTGGCAAGAAAAAAATTGATTTTTATCTCTTTGTGCGCAAAGGTATACACGAGTATGCACGATATTATGGCCAAATGAATGCAACCTTAACTACACACAAGGGTCACGCATATGGTGTACAGTGCGTTTGTTGCCACCATGCGCACCAGCGTCCTTCTGTATTCATTTGCTGCTGTAAAGAGGCTTCAACAATTTGGAGCTGATCAAACTATAGATGTATCATCTAGTACTTCTAAAAATCATTTGGTGTTTATCCTTCATGTAATTCTGCACAGAATTAGCATAGCACGAAATCTGTGTTAAACTGTGTTAAAGGATTAAAGGATTAGACAGACAGCTTTACTCAGTAATAGAGTTTTAGCACCAGTCTAACTCATGAATGTATTACACTAAGTAACACCTGATTTGGATGTATTTCTTTAGGTTACATTGACACAAACAAATTGTGTGTTTATTAATTAAGTTATTTAGTAAATTCATTTTTTTAAATAAAAAATGCTGAAAAGGGTAGAGATGTAGGGAGAATTTTAGTATAGTGTTAGGCACAAAAAAAGAAGGTCTGTCTCACATACATTTGGGAAAATAGCTATGCGACATGCAATTTATTTTGAATTCTATTGGATTTTTTAAAGAAAACATAGCCATGCTAAATGCAGAAATTCTTTTTTTTATATTGTTTTTGGCCCACTTTCCTCTTTTCCTCTTTGTGAGCCAATTTTTTTTCAGACAAATAAAAAACACACCAAAAAAGTGACTCCACATACTTATGCGTGTGGGGTATGTGAGATAGATCTACTTTTTCTTGGCCTTTTAGCAAATGTTTATAGCAGAACCGGTACCTCACAAATTAAAACAACATTTTGTAACCTAGTTTGCAACATTAAAAGGGAGAAAATCCATAAGGAAAAATAGAAAAATATTATTTCTAGACTCCAATTGCAGTTCCAAAGTTTGAATCTGTTGGGAGCCTGCATATCCCCTAGTGTTTACTGAACACTTCCTTAGTTCTTAATCATACAACCTTAGTTATTATAAACCAGGAAACTAAAATACTGGAACAAGCAGGAAACGAAAATACACGGAAGTGCATTGAAAATGTGTCCAATTGAACTATATACGATGTGTATACACTCTCTATGCACTTATTTTCGATAGTTGTGCTGATTTTTGATTTGGATATAAATAAAATTGATCATATTAAAGGTATATGTTCCGATCACTTTTTTTGGGCTGAGATTTCTTTTTCATATCAAGATATTTTGTTATCAGAAGAATCTTCATATTTTTCTCATTACGTCTGTAAAATCTTAGGGCCGGAAATGTTCCATTTAGAAATTATAGGCTAAAATGTGGTGAATTACTGCCAAAGGTGGTTAACCACCAACCAGTTTGTGTACTACTCAATGGGCAAATATTTTGTGACCTTGTGCTTCTAAAAATAGAACCATAGTGGTTATGCAACTCAAACTTTTGAATGCGACTATTTTAAGGATGACCTTTCGTGTTAAATAGAAAACATCAAGTTGAAAATCGGGCCAGCAATCGGAACATCTACCTTTAAAGAGTGTAACAAGTTTGAACAAAAGGTCAAATTTGATTAGTATTGTTGTGTATGAATAAGGTCAATACATGGGTACAATGTCTTGTTTCTTGAGAAATGAGAAATACCAATGCACTTGTGCAGATAATGATATGCTCACAACGGCACTTCTCCAAAAGGTTGTGCCGTTATTCATTGACGTTATGCATGTTAGTTACTCATGGTTACTGATTCAAGCCTGGGCCCATACATCTGTTCTGAATTATCATACTGCCATAGGCTTTGTGTTATGATCAATGTGATCAGAGCTTTGAAACTAAGTTAGCGTGAGCCAGTTGAACTGGCAACGGTTAAGGTCTGATCATACTCCACTACGCTCGAACGCTGAGCGCAAGAGTTGTCAAAGCTACGCTTGTCACAAAATGTACCAACGCTCTGCCTCTCATCAGGGATCTACGCTGAACGCTAGCATTGGTCAACGCTTGACCAAATCAGCAAATGCGCCAACGCTGTGGGCGGGGCCTATGGTGTTCTAGAGAATAGACGACCAAACTACCTCCCAAAACGCCATAAATTTGTATTTCTAGCACATCACAGGCATCAACATCGTAAAACTTGCTTAGGCCTACTGTTTAAACATACATTGACATACACAATATCATTCCATCAGCAAAAATAGTTTGATTTGCATGGGATTTACCTATTTCGGCTGTATTTTCATGAATGGGAGCTCAAGAAAAAATAAGTGATCTCAAAAGTCGGGCAAAGTGTTCTGCTTGCTGATTGGTCCTGTGGACAGCAGCAACGCTACACAAATTAAAGTTGGCCTGAATTCTACTTCAGCGTTGGCCCGAGCGTTTGCCGCTCTCACCCAAAGCACAGGCTGATCGAATTATCGGAAAATGCTTTCCTGATCGGGCATTGTTTTGGTTATGTTATGGGCACTAATGCGCATGTTTCAGAGAGCAAGCGTTGCAGCGTTGGTGGAGTATGATCAGGCCTGTAGACTCGCATGTGCACTACGCTGGCGAATTCGCACATCAACAATATTGGATGGGCATTTATTTCTTCTTATTTCTCTTGAAACAAAACATATGTGTGTATAGACCATAAACAATATATTCACTTACTGATGTATCAATTGAATCCAGATTCAGGGATGGGATCATCAGGACCGTAAGATTAGCTGTCGTACCAGCGGGCATCCCAGCACTTTCTGAATATGTAGAAAAACACATAAAAGTTATATTGCTTTAGGTTATTTTGACTTGTAAGGCCAAAGAAGAAGAAAAATAAGTGGGTCGATCAGTCGATAATTTTTTTCCCCTTTTTTCTACAGACAATTTGGAGTTATAATCAAAGCTTACCCAGCTTAAAGAGTAGAAAAAGACTATACAATTTTGTTTTCAATTAATTTAATGTTTTTATACATTTGTTTTGATAGCACCATACAAAAAAAATATGGTAGGCCTAAGATTAGCTGCAGCACCAGAAGGCATCTCAGCATGTTATAAATATGAAGTAAACAACATTAAAGTATAGTATTTTGTAGATTACTTTGACTCACCACTTGAAAATAATGTAATATGTATCGGGGAAAGCCTAACAGTTGTATTATTCATAAAACTATTTATATTCGAATCAGGATAATGACCGGTGTTATATTGCTGGTAAATATCAAGAGCATTTTCATTGCAGTGACATATTATATACAATATAGCGCTGGAGACTTCAGTGCCATAGACATAAAAAGAGGGTTTGGTTAATGCACAAGTTGTGATTTGCGAGTTGCAAGTTGAGAGTTCTAAATGCGAGTTGCAACAACTCGCAAATTGAATTTGCAGGCCCCCGATTATTGCAACTTGCAACTCGACCTCACACTTACAGCTCATAACTTGCGACTGGCAAAATGCCTCCAACCCATAAAAGAGGGAAAGCAAGATGCCTTCATATAATGAGGTCTTCTGAAATAAAAACAAAAATATGGTGCATTACGTCAAAACTTAAGGTAAATCTTTTTTGGCCAGGTTTATTTTCTCATAGAAAAGAATTGCTTGGGAGTGAGAATTTTTTAATTTTTTTTAATTCAATCTTCTGAATCAATATTGTAGAGAAGTCACTTTATATTAATTTTGGAAGGAAAATTATTCCGATATGTATATTTGTATCTGTCCAGTATTTGTTTTGATCAATGTCATTGTATATTTGATTGACAACATTTTTTGCTGTGGAATAACACAATTAAAGTATGAACAGGCACATTACTAAATCCAAACACACAAGTTTTTACTTATAAAATAATGTTGCTTTCCTATAGAGAATGACTGATGAGCTTCCCTTTAATTGCTAAACTGTCAAAAATATAATTGGAATAAGACAAGACACGTCTAAATTTAGATACTTCTATCAGACAACAGATATTAATCACTTTTGTTTTCCAGCCCACACATTTTCCTCTTGTGTGTTGGTTGTAACAATTGTATTTTTGGCTTCACTATTGTGTAGGTAATGCTGTTGTTTCTTGTATACTTCCTGGAAGCGTCAATTTTTATTTTGGGCAGTCTACTCTATACATGTTCCAGGGCAAAAAACACATCTATTAAATCCGTGAAGTGCTCATGCCCCTGAACATGTATAAAGCAACACTTCCTATGCATAATTGTTGGGCAGTTTCACTTTATTCATGCTGAAGGACCAGAAAAACATACAAGGTTTTGACAGAACAGCAATGATATAATTATGTGTAGCTTTGAAGAGCTCCTTCCAACAAACATCAATCATTATATATCAGTTTATTTCTATTTTGATGAATAGACAGTTCAAACTGTTCCTGTTGGCGGGGTAATCATGCAGAACTTCAGAGATGCAACTTGTGAGGCTTTTTTTACTGAAAATTTCTACTGTTTTATTTAATTTATTCATACGCAATGGGTCAAACAGAACAGGCACTTTCGTCAGCATAGGTGATACAAAAATCCCGGATTCAAAATCAAAATGCTTTAAAGCTGATTTATTTAGATAAATTAAAATAAAAGATATTTTGAAATCTGCTTTTGCTTAATTGTTACAACAATTTTAGTAAAGACCTCTATTTTAGAACCATAAGATAAAATACAGTTTGGGGATAAACCATAGTTATTGTCATGGCTTAGAGATTTAATAAAACTCACTGCATATAGATGAAACATAGAATGACATGAATATTCTCATCCTGTGGATTTGCTTTGAAATACAGGGTGAGTCAAAAAGACTGCAATAGTGGAAAGAAGCCATTTTGTTTTCAAAACCAAAATGAATTTTAAAAGTTGATTACATTTTCCGTTTGCCTTTGGTGAACCTTTCGACCAGTGCACCCATTTCACACGTTTGTCCACGAGATACCCAAAATATGCATAAAATCGCAAAATGTGTCTCACATTCAAATTTGGAAACTTGAGTTCATTTGTGATGTTATTGGAATTTGATGCATCCTTTCTTGTTTACATGTGAGTTAGCATTATCAGTTATAATCATACCCATGCTATGAAAGCGTATAATGTTCTAAATTTTAATAATAAAAAACTGACATTTTCCATTTTTTTGTTGGCGGGATATTCAAATATGAAAATGCAATGTGTGCCATTTCAAATGAAAATCACTGTGCTCGTGGACAAACAGGTAAATTTGGTTGTGCAGCAAAGAGGGTCACCAAAGACAAACGAAAAATGCAATCGACTTCATTTTTTCACACAAAGTTAGGATGAAATACATCATTCTTGCAACGTTTAAAAAGTTTTAAAATTCATTTTGGTTTTGAAAACATAATGGCTTCTTTTCACTATTGCAGTCTTTTTGACTCACCCTGTAGAGGGCCCTATAGTTTGATCCATTCCAAACTGGCGAGCCTCCTTACAGCAAATTAATACAGAAGAGCACTGTCGCGCATAACCCTCCTATGTAACAGGGCACACTTTGCATCATGTGCCTGATGCATGCGTATGCTTAAACCAAGCGTGGAGACATTACAAAAACATAGTTCTCACCAATTAGGAACTGATTAAACTAAAGGAAAATTGGTGTTAAATTACAGAGCAAAAGTTAAATTCCATTTTATTTTAATGATGAAGCTCATTATATGATTTTAAAATATTTATTAATTTGGAGTATATGGTCATGTTTTTTATACTGGGTACCCAAAAAGGGTGGATCTGTTACATTTGCACTACATATTATTACTTTGCATGCATATATTTTGGCTATTCTTTATCACACATACTCAAATTTGGTCTTATTTTGATGAGAAAGTATTTGGCCTTTATTTTAAAAAGAAAAATATAAACTACCATGGTTCTGTTAATTACAATAGTTCGTTAAACCTCATTAGTCAGGGGTGGAAGAGTATGTGGAGGAGGAGTATGCGGAGGAGGAGGAGTGCATAGTTGAACAAGTATGGTGCAATATACATTGGGCAAACATAAAATGCACTTGTTTCACTCTTGGTACAATTCTATATTGAAAACATAACATTATTGAAGCATATTTGAATTAAAAATATAATTAGTTAATTAAGGGCGCACCACACCAAATATCTTTCTCATTGAAATACGTGTAAAAGTGCCATATTTCAAGACACCTTTTCTACCCTCCGGTTACATTTATTGCATACTTGTCACCTATGACCATTTTCAGTAACATCTCAACTTTAATTTAAGCCTTGTTTCATGAGCGGTTATTAAGCTAAATTTTCCGCTACGGACCTGCACACAGCGCCCTCACTTTTTCACGTTTTCTGGCATGCCTGTTCACTATTTAGGCAGGTGCTTACGCCCTGGGCACTATTTAGGTCGATAAATTAAAAAATATCGTATTTTATCATTGTAGGTCCAACGGATAGGTCCCACTTGTTCATTTAAATACAAACATACCATCCCCGGAGAAACAAAATTCCCGAAAACCACACATTAACAAATCTAGTCTTCGTGCTTTTCCGGAACTACTGCAGGATTACACGAATTGCGCATTGATTTGGTGTGGTGCTCTCTTAAGGAATCATTAATTAGCATTAAGAAGCTCAAAAAATTGTTAAGAAACATAAGTTGGTCGCAGTCTGCAAATGTATGCAAACATTTGCCTGCACCAAACTGTCCATTTTAAAAGTATAGAAAGGTTGAGGTACCCTGGCCTTTTGAATAAATAAATTTAACTATTGAATTAAAAATTAAAAGAAGATATGTAATTAACCTCATGTATTCTGTATTGTCTGGATGTTAATTAGCACATTTTGTTAAATGCGTTTGTGTGGTGTTATTACTTGTTTTTAACTGTGTTACCAAATAAGTAAAAAACTGCTGGTTTTCATCAAGCTTGTAAACTCAGGAGAATTATTAAATTCTTAGGAATGCAACTGAAAAGTAAGTTGATACGATACTAGTGACTACTAGTTTGCCAATCAACATTGGATCACCCTATATGTTGAATACAACTTAAAACGATAACATTTTATAATTCAATCTTAAATCGGACTCTTGAAATTTGAATACTGGGTTCAAACATTATGGAAACTAACCTAATTTGTTCATTTGAATGTGCTTTGCACATCATGAAGGTGCAAGAAGGATGAATGCAATTGATTGTATGCCACTAAACATGTGCCATTGGGAAAATTTGAGTCACCCTGTAGTTAAAGGGCCCCTTTCTATTGAACATTATTTGAAACTCATACCACTTTAAGCATTTGCCACTTCAAATTGGAATGTAAAATCATGTTTCTGATGCAAATTTAAATTCATTCAATTTAATGATTTGTGGATAATCACGTATACCTAAATTAATGTTTTAAACACCCTATATCTTTAAAATTAAAATCAATCAATCTTTGTGTACATGTAATTGATGCATTTGTATTTGAAATCTACTTGAATTTTGTTAAAATACTAGTCTTTGTATGTATGTAGTAATAGAAGCATTTTTCCAGAACTAAATAAACACATTTTTAGACACCCTGTATGTAGAATTTCAGATTCATAATGAAATTTAATTTGCATATGTCTGGATGGGTATTTTATTAAACTACTTTAAATCTGTACTGAACTTTTCTCTCATCACTTCATATGCATAGTGGAAGTAATTATTGAAACCCTTCTTTTTTAGAAGATTTTGCTTGTTACACCCTGTACAATTTCGGGCCACCCTGTATAATCAACTTGGTTGTATGCTATTTGCATCCGTTACAGTATATGCTTTCAGAATATGTATACTTTTACCAACTTAAAATGTAAACTTTTTCAGATATAATGCATTAACTGAAAAAGGAACCTAATTTATGGAAAAAGGGACATGTAACACAAATTGTACCCAGTATAAAAAACATGACCATATATATGAGGTGACCTATGATGTCATGTATTTACAAATGGGACTGTTGTTTCCCTCCAGGCAGAATATACAGTAAAGTTAATGAAGACAACATGAAATTTCTTTCTAATGAATTGTAAAACTCATTTAGTTTTAGTTTTTTTGTGAAATGCGATAGCTTATAGCATTCCTAAGCAAGTTTAAAGACAGTTTTGATAACAATTTGCTGTGACACCACAATCAAGTTAGAAAACCTGACCTGGCCTATGTAAACTATAGGAACTCTTGCCCGGTGTGTTTTGTCTCAAACCAACAGAGGGCGTCTTAAATGTCAACAAATGTCACCTCATCTATACACTTGAAATTTTCATGACACTTTTGCCCACAAAAAAAGGGTTCGTTCATTTTGACTCTCCCTATATGGATGGATACTTACTCACTGGTACAGAATCGGAGTGTGTGAATTTATGGGTGTATTTTGAGACCTGCTTTGTGGCTAATAACTATAGTAAAATTGGTGTTAAATTACAGAGCAAAAGTTTCATTTCCTTTTAATTGATGCTGAATAAATGATATTTTTAAAAAAATTATTAATTTGGTATATATACACTTGAAATTTTCATGACACTTTTGCCCACAAAAAAGTGTTCGTTAATTTTGACTCTCCCTATATGGATGGATACTTACTCACTGGTACAGAATCGGAGTGTGTGAATTTATGGGTGTATTTGAGACCTGCTTTTTGTGGATAGCTAAAAACTATAGTAAAATTGGTGTTAAATTACAGAGCAAAATTTGATTTCCTTTTAATTAATGCTGAATATATGATCTTTTTTAAATATTTATTAATTTGGAATATACACACTTGAAATTTTCATGACACTTTCGTCCACAAAAAAGTGTCTGTTAATTTTGACTCTCCCTATGTGGATGAATACTTACTCACTGGTACAGAATCGGAGTGTGTGAATTTATGGGTGTATTTGAGACCTGCTTTTGTGGATAGCTAAAAACTATAGTAAAATTGGTGTTAAATTACAGAGCAAAAGTTTCATTTCCTTTTAATTGAAGCTGAATAAATGATTTTTTTTAAATATTTATTAATTTGGAGTATACACACTTGAAATTTTCATGACACTTTTGCCCACAAAAAAGTGTTTGTTAATTTTGACTCTCCCTATATGGATGGATACTGACTCACTGGTACAGAATCGGAGTGTGTGAATTTATGGGTGTATTTGAGACCTGCTTCGTGGATAGCTAATAACTATAGTAAAATTGGTGTTAAATTTCAGAGCAAAATTTCATTTCCTTTTAATTGAAGCTGAATATATGATCTTTTATAAAAAATTATTAATTTGGAGTATACACACTCAAAATGTTCATGACACTTTTGCCCCCCAAAAAGTGTCTGTTAATTTTGACTCTCCCTGTATGGATGGATACTTACTCACTGGTACAGAATTGGAGTGCGTGAATTTATGGGTGTATTTGAGAACTGCTTTGTGGATAGCTAATAACTATAGTAAAATTGGTGTTAAATTACGGAGCAAAATTTCATTTCCTTTTAATTAAAGCTAATATTATGATCTTCTTAAAATATTTATTAATTTGGAGTATACACACTTGAAATTTTCATGACACTTTCGCCCACAAAGAAAATGTCTGTTAATTTTGACTCGTTCATGTGGATGGATACTTACTCACTGGTACAGAATCGGAGTGTGTTAATTTATGGGTGTATTTGAGACCTGCTTTTGTGGATAGCTAATAACTATAGTAAAATTGGTGTTAAATTACAGAGCAAAATTTCATTTCCTTCAATTAAAGCTAATATTATGATCTTTTAATTTTTTTAAATTAATTTGGAGTATACACACTCAAAATGTTCATGACACTTTTGCCCACAAAAAAGCGTCTGCTAATTTTGACTCGTTCATGTAGATGGATACTTACTCACTGGTACAGAATCGGAGTGTGTGAATTTATGGGTGTATTTTGAGACCTGCTTCGTGGATAGCTAATAACTATAGTAAAATTGGTGTTAAATTACAGAGCAAAATTTCATTTCCTTTTAAATATTTATTAATTTGGAGTACATATACTTGAAATTTTCATGACACTTTTGCCCACAAAAAAGTGTCTGTTAATTTTGACTCTCCCTATATGGATGGATACTTACTCACTGGTACAGAATCGGAGTGTGTGAATTTATGGGTGTATTTAAGACGTGCTTCGCGGCTAATAAGTGTGACCGTGTAAGAGATTGGGTTATCACAGCTGTTGACGACTAATGTTGCATTCAGGTCGTATTCCTGGAATTGAAATAATCAAACAAAAGCACTTGATTAAGAATAATTCAATAACTATAACAAAACAAAACAAACTTGAAGATATGTATGTATAGATGTTAATTGGTGTATTTACGTCAAAAGAAGGAGTGCAATCCAACTGAGCATGCTCAGAGCAATTAGTGCTCCGATAAACATTACAATCTCATCCTTTGACGGCAATGTAATTAACTGTGAACTTCTAAATTTTCCTAGATAGTGTTGTACCAGCAAACATTTCATTTCAAACTAGTGGAAATAAATTGTTTACATGTTTAACATGTCAACTATTTATTTCCACTAGTTTGACTTAAAAGTTAATTTCACGAATGTACTAAGGTCAAATATTGAACAGCTCAGAAGTATGAAAAAATTGTTATGATTGGTGCAAAGTTCACCCCATTGTAAAACTACAGCACTCTCCTTGTGGCTAATGTCTAGCCTCTTTTTCGGTTCACTTACACCCTCTTTTTCGACATAAATGTACCAATTAAGAATAGTGTCTATTCAAATTGTAAATAAGCATAGGCTATCTTTGGTGAAGCTTTAACATTAACGATTATTAATATTAAAGATGAAGAAAAAAAAGTCAGTTTCGACTGGTTATACTCCTATAAATAAAATCCGATGTGTGTTTTAACATATCATTTATAATCAATATAGTTTCCAAGGTGTTTTTAAAACAGTATTAGTGCGCTTTATTCCGTGACGGAGCTCTATTGTAGTCGACCCAGGGTTGGTCCACCAAGGGTTTGCACACCACTGCATTTGTATATTCTTTACAGAGCATTCATCAGATATGAAAGCTCCCCATACTCAATTATTGGCCCTTTGGTCATTTAATAATATTGAGAGGACTATACTTTTCACAAAAAAGGCACAATAAATCGTTGATAGTTTTAAATAGAACCAGCAATAAAAAATACACACCACACTTTATGTGGGTGATACACCTTTATGTCCCCATCATATTGAAGTTATTAATTTGAATAAATTCCCTTCCCTTCTTGTCACTCAAATGACATCAACTTAATCACTTTTGACTCAAGACTCTCAAGTTTGTTATTTCTTCCATGTAAAAATAGACTCAACCCTTACTTTGAAAGAAAAAGGGGAAAATAAGGAGGTAATCTCTATAAAATGAAACTATTGAAAGGAAACAGTTGGCCTAATAATGACAAAATGAAAACCTGTACGACGTAGCTGCTGGGGACTGGGATTGTCACTATTATACTAATCTGCAGGACTCCAAATCTCAAGCCATTCACCACTATACCATTGCTGTACGGCATTCTATGATAATTTGCAACATTGGAGGTTAAAGGTATATTAATTTATTATGTGATCTTTTTCAGGGGACGCCCTCAATCTTGAGAAAAAAATTGAAAGCAGATTTTGTTACAGATTTACTTTTCTTATCATAAATCATAAATATATTCCAAGTTACAGAGCGATACGATTCCTAATAACCTCAAAATCATGGTTTTAGAGTGAATTTAGAGTAAAATTTGAAGAAATAGATTGTACCGCTCGGTACAATCTATTTTCAAACCATGATTTTGAAGTAATTAGGAATCGTATCGATCTGTAACTTAGAAGATATTTATTATTTATGATCAAAAATGCAAATCTGCAAGAAAATCTGCTTTCATAGTAAAAATCAATGATAGAGGGCGCTACTTGGAAAAGTTCACATAATATGCCTTTAATACCTTTTTTTTAAATTGACTAAAGAATCACATTTCATTCCTTTTATGTACTTCATTATACCTCCAACCTGACTAACTGTACTTTATAACACATCACATTGATTTTAGTTTGGGATAGTATCAATCAGTGCTAATGACATGGTCTATAATTCTTACAGGGCTTTATATGCATCGCTTATCATCACCCGGCAGCGTCCCTTACCCTTGATTTCCTGTCCCAGGTATTAATGAAATCCTCAAGAGATTTGAATTCATGCATAGTGTGCATGATACAGGCTGTATCAAAATGATTTGTAATCTGATATGTTCCATTTTCAAAAAAGCATTACAAATATAAAATCTCTGATAAATACAATATTTTTGATTTTAATAAATAGGGAATTATGTCAACTTATTGATCTGATAATCTGAAGATAATTGGCTGTTGTTTCTGACCGCTATTGTCATTCAAATGAAGATCGACGTAATCATGGTTTTACTCGCAGCAACGCAAATTTAATAGGTTCACTGCACAAACTCTTTATAAGTAGTGAATATATGAGTGCAGTTAGGAGAAACTTTGAATTGTGCGCTTCAGATCTAACGTTTCGATGAAAATGATAAAAACACCAATATTCCTTTAAAAGCTTGTAAATTCTGAAAAAAATGTTCGATTGTCGTAAATCAAAATTCTTAGAAAAGATGAAACTTCAATAATTTTGCATATAGAAGCAAAATGGTCTAAATGGTTCGTAACATATCAAAAAAAATTCTGAAAAACTGATCAGACCACGGTACAAATCTTTTTGATACAGCCTGTATAAGGTCTAGTGTTCACATGGGCCTATCTTGTTGAGATTTTAAGTTATCGGCATGTTGGCCGTAATCTGCTTTCACACAAATATGTGTCTGCGTTGACATGGGAGCGTTGAGCATGCCAAGTTCACACCAGTGCTGGCCTAAAATATATAGTCATATTTAAGCTAATATTAATCAGCATAAAGAATGCACCTACACTGTCAAACAACTTAACTACATATTGAAAGGGAAGATTTAGTGTGATATCTAAGCTCCGAAGTTTACCGCATTGCAGATTTCCGTGAAAATCGCAGAATTGAGTGTAATCATGGAAAACAACATTTTGATGAAAAGAAGAAAAAAACATGGACAAAAAATGACCAAAACACGAAATTGATAAATAGTCTTTGAATAAAACAAGATAAATATTAAAAAGCGATACGCAATATAACAAAAACAAACCAGATTTAAATCTACAATTCGTCCCTATCAATCTTAAAAATCGCTGATAATATTATAAATATAAACCTCCGCGATACCATCATTCACAGGCCTAGATACTATTATTATTTGCATTGTAAAAGATCGCAATGATCCAATTGAACAGCTGCATCGTAAATTGACGCAATGCAGTAGTACTTTTCCATAAACTTTATCCCGGCAGTCTTTGCGCGGCCGTGCCTCCATCTAGGGAAAAGAAGAAAAAAAGTTGACTTGTCCTTTCCGACCGACCAGAATTTTCGGAAATCCAGGGTCGCTATTTTTTTATTATTTTTTTAAATTGAAAAAAGCACATAACAATAAAGAAAGACGAAAACGTGTTTTTGAGTAGTATCTGCTTGTTTAAAAAAAAAATTTAAAAAAATAATAATAATAATACCAAAAAAAATCAAAATCCGACCGTCCGATCCAGGTGAACTTTCTTTCCCTATTAATACAGTTGATACTTTTTCTAGAAACTTCGACTAAGAGCATGCGTACGTACTGTGCAGGCACAACACAATTTGAGAGCTGTTAATTGATACGACAAGGCAAACACAAATCCGTAACCGCGGTACTTTCGTAAGCTTATTATTAATTTGATATAAATTGAGGGCAAACCAGTGTTGTGACCAAGTCACGAGTCAAGTCAAGACGTGTACAGGAATGACTCAAGTCTAGTCAAGTCTTTCTAAATTTTTGTCACGTCAAGTCAATCCAATAGGTCAGGTCAGGTCACTGGTTATCAGGGCTGTACTTAGTACCCGCCCGCACGCTCGTGGCGGGTAACTTTTGCGTCGGGCGGGTAACTTTTCAAATATACACGCCCGGCTGGCCTGTAAGAATTTTGCTTTTGGTAAATGAAGATTACTTGTTTGGCTGGTAAGTTTACAGTTGGGCTGGTAACTTTTACATGCTACCAGCCCGACTGGCTGGTTGGAGAAAAAATGAAGGTACACCCCTGCTAGTTATCCCAAGTCAAGTCAAGTCTCTCATTGTGTTCAAGTCACACCAAGTCATACTGAACACGTAACTACTCGTTTCATTACTGCATATTATCTATCAAGCCTTGTTTAGGTCACTTGCCTCATTGCCCCTTTAAAAAGGGGCAATGAGAGATGTATCGATATACTAAATGAGCAAATAACGTAAAGATAATCATCAACATAGCCCAAATCCAAAATATCATACAATTCCGACATCGCCTTCATGCCAAAATAAGCAAATAACTAAACTTTCGGGTTAAGATTTGCCGCGAAAGTCCGTGAGTAAAACGATGCATAACTTCCGAATTAAGCACCTGAGTTTCGATATGATGATATCGAAACTAAGAAAATCATGAAATTTTATATGATAAACGGCGAATGTTGGTAAACTGTTTCAGATGGTACTTAGTATATGCCTAAGTATTACTTTGATGCAAAAAACTGATTTCCAGGATAATTGAGGGCGCACTCCCATACGTATCTCTCAATGCCCCTTTAGAAGGAAGCTTAGACCTAATTAAATTCATTTTGACTGTCAAATTTGGTTTAGACTCAACTTACTTAAGCCAGTTTAGCCCCAGACTCTAGTCAAGTCAAGTCTTTTGAATGAGCGACTCGAGTCAAGTCAAGTCATTTGAAAAGTTTCAAAACCAGGTTACAAGTCAAGTCATTGCTTTCAGACATCAAGAATAGTGATTGAAGTCCAAGTCGAAGTCATTGACTCGAGGCATCACAATACTGTTCATTACACACAACGAAGGTTGAACACCAGAAGGCCGTAACTCAAGAAATGCTATTTTGAGATAATCGACTTTCAAATATTTGGAACTCATTACAATACACTGTAGCACCCAACTTTCAACTCTAATTTTAGTCAAATTCAGAGTGTTTATGAGTTATCTATTTATGCTTCTGAAAATCTAGGTTATATGGATTATTTTTGTACCAAAATATAAATTTGCCCAAAAGTTGAGTTACGGCCTTCTTGCGCTCAACCCTTGACAAGTGCATCAGGGTAAATTGCTCTACCGCAAGTTGATGTACATGTATTTAAACTCAAGGCAGTAAGGCTTGTGTAGAAACAGATGAAAAACAGCAAAATATCGCCAAAGTGTTGTTCGTTTGGCCAATTCTAAGAGACAAAACGTACCTATCGGTCAATTATAACCATTCTTAATGTCAGATATCTCTTTTACAGACTATAAACAATTAAGGTGACTGTTTTCTTAGGGATGCCCTCTGATAAGCCAGAACCAGATCGGGACAATCATTAAGTTTACCCCTCACCTAGAACACTGAAAAAGTCATATTTGATTTTCATAAGAAGAGATATTCTAAATAAAACAGGACTAAATGGATTATTCTGAAGGTTGCACATAAGTAAAAATCATTAAGTGACTATTATGTTAAAGATTGAACATACAAGGCATTGTGGCTCGAAACCTCTCTCTGGCTTTGACCACATCAGAACAAAAGTAAAGCAGATACCAATTATTATTTACTATATATGTGTACAAATGATTCAGAGCTATAATCATGATGCTGGCATTTCTATTAGCGATGTTATGAGGAAGGAGGTAGAACTTATTGAATGACCCTTGAATTAATCTCTGGCTTTCACTGCGTCATAACAAAAGTTAAACAGATATCAATTATGATTTACTATAAATGTGTAGCTATGATTTAGAACAGGCTTTCTCAACTAGATTTACTGATGCGCCACATTTTAGTAACCAACTTGTTGAAGCTCCACTTGGTCATATTTTTTAGAATTTACAATGGCAAAATTCCCTTCACAAAATATTTTAACATAATTATGTAGGCAACATAATAACTAATATTACTCTTTTGAGGGCACATGCGCGTGCAGCGCGCGAAAAATTGCTGTCTTTATACAACTGACCGTCATAGGCCTATGAAATCTGGCTATATCATGATATGATTTATTTTTAAAACAAACTTTAACCACTCTCGCGCCACTTAGGATGCCTTGATGCGCCACAAGTGGCGTGCGCGCCACCATTTGATAATGCCTGCTTTAGAGCTATAATCATGAAAAATGAGGCCGACGTCCATATTAGCGATGTTATGAGCGAGGAGGTTGAACTTACTGAATGACCCTGGTATTTACATTTTCCCCCATTTTTTCTGAATTTCAAAATTGTGTATCCATTGGTATGAAATTAAGCAACGAATTGAATAAAAATTGATATGTGCCAGGAAATGTAGCCTTTATGCCTTGCCTTTTTAAGTAAACAGACAGTCATATCAGGAACTTGTCAGTCAAAATTGCATCAAATCGTATTAATCATATTATTGAGATTTATTCCATATGCAATAAAAGGTGCAATAAGAAATATCATTTCTCTCTAGAATCATAACAAATCCAACGTACTTCCATGCATCAAGCCTTTTTACATAAGGAATACAATAACTCAGATCTGACTGTTACTTTGCCCCTTTCCCTCCCTCCCTCCCTCTGGGGGGGGGGGGGGAGGCACTTATAGGATATGAGGTCACAGGGATGCGCCGCCAAATAGGGTCCCATTTTGCACCCGTGTGGTAATTGAATGACCCCTTTTCATCTGTTAAATATGTTGGAAAATGAATGGGTCTCTGGTAAACATATGGGTCCATTTCCTCCCAAAAATTGGTAAACGTTTGGCTCAATTATCATTTTGCTGGCGGCACATCCCTACCATAAATGTGTATCAGTGACCGCCCCCCCCCCCCACCCCCGGGCTCTCCCTTTCTCACAAATTAAATGATTTATCATTACTTTTCATGATCGTCAATATAACATTCATGAAATTGCACCATCACACTAAGCAGGTCATGTGTGTTTACATTATGCATATTTTTAGAATATCATACGTCTATGCATTTCTAAATTTAAGCGAGGTTTGGAACAATTTTGATGACAACATAAGATAACCTTGCAGAGTATGTGATGTGGTCTTCCTGTGTAGCGCGTCTCGCTTGAGGGACACTCGGTGGATACGAGTTTACGGGTGATGAGCCGAGCTGGCAAATGGGGTCACCTTTTTATCCATTTGATTAGGCTATATTAAAAAAATCTTTTGTCTCAAAGCTCTTCAGTTTTTCAAAACCTAATGCGGAATGCGTTTTTCGGGGTCTTTTTTATAAATATAAAATATTGAAATCCTTGTAATAGTGACCTTTTGTATTTAAAATGATGTGATCAATGAAATCTGAAAAATCGGTGAAACTTTGGGATTTTTTTTTTTTCGAAAAAAAAGAAAAAGAAAGATTTTTTTTTGTTGTCTTCTTTCTTTTTCCTAACACGCACCAATTAACTAACGCGCGCGGGAGCTTTGAGACAAAAGATTTTTTTTAATATATCCTTAATGAATGACCCCTTTTACAAACCTTTTTTTCTTGTAAATAACTGGAACTCATTTCTAGAATGTTACAATTTTCTTCTGACAATTTTAAAGGAATTGTTTAACAATGGGGGAATATTGCTCTCTCTCTTTCTCTCTACAAAGTCTATGAAATTATGATCTCTTTTCATTTTACTGTTGGCACATTTCTACCAACAATATTTGGGTAACCCTTCCCATAGTGTCTGGTGCAACGAATACAACATCTCCAAAGTCATGCTTTTTATCCTAATTTTCAAATTAGTTGCAATATTATTTAAAACTAGATCCACTGATCAGAAACTGGATTTTGATACATTTTGTTTGTTTCTTTAACATTAAAAGGTATTGAATACAAATAGCTAATTTTGCTACCCATATTTGCGGGTTATTATCCAGTTCCAATTATGTGGTGAGTAGCCCCCCCCCCCCCCCCCCCCCCCCTTGCCGCTAAGCAACACTGATAAAGTACATCAGCCAGGAAATGATCAATTTCAAAGGCATTTCAAATCTCATTTAACCAGAACTAAATCAAATTGGCTTTGATGTCATCATCCTTTGGTCAATGCCGGTATGTGTGACATATCTGCCACAAAATGACCAAGTGAAGTGCATGAAATGAATGAGGCATAAGGCCATGAATAACAAGTATTTCGTCCAGACTTTTTGAAAAATTGTTAAGAGAGAACTTTATTATTTGTTATTATAAATGTTAATAATTGCAATAAATTCTTTGTGGTTTTTAATTTGTTTTAAAAAAACCTTTTTAAGGATTTTCTATCAAATAACAAATATCAAAAATACGGACGATTTACTTGTGTGGATGCTCATTATCAGACTATAGAGGCTTACACTATTTTATGGTATTTTTTATAAATACATGTCCAAACACGAATTTTGTATATTATAAAGATTATTTTATTATTTTTAAAACGTGCCATCTGTGGCTGAATACTGGGAAAGGCTGTTTTTCCCTTAAAGGTAGATGACCCGATCACATTTCCAATTTTCAACTTGAAGTTTTCTATTCTACATGAAAGGTCATCCTTAAAAATGTCGTGTTCCAAAGTTTGAGTTGCATAGCTCTAATGGTTCTTATTTTAGACGCACAAGATGCTGTGAACTGTACCCATTGAGTTGTACACAAACTATATCGGTGGTATACCACCATTCGCGGTAATTCGACGTTATTTCATCGATTTCTCCGTAATTATACCGATTTAGGCCATCAAATTTCAGTATGATGATGAGAAAAATACGAGCTTTCATATGATATGAAAATCTCTGTATGTTTGAAATAATTCTGTGTTACGAAAATGTGATCGGGTCATCTACCTTTAATTGCTGTGTGGATTTTAAAGCATATAAACTTCACATTTGCAGCAAACATATTGATTTTCATTAATCTGGATGGATTCAAAATCACAATGAAATTATAACAGGGTGTTCCAACTAATTATAGCACAGATTGAAAGAAACATCCATCTGATCTCTTTCCCTATATTTTAAAGACACCCTGAATTACATGTTATGCAAGGTAGGTTGATTTTGGAATACTGTAAAAGCCAATATTTTCGCGCATTTTAATATCATAAAACATTTCATGAATTGTTTTTTTTCGCGGGCGACCTTCTTCTGGATGCACTGCATGAATGTTGAAAACATATGTTTTCGCGTGTTATGATTTTTGCAGAATTTTAAAAATAAAAACCCCACCTACCAAAATAATTGATTGTTCCTGCCCCCCCCCCCTGCCCCCCCCCCCCCTCCCCTTGCTGCTAGAACATCAAGGTGAATTATCCAGAATCAACCAGAATGAACATGCAGCCGGCCATGCCCTAATTCAAACACGGATATCAATAAAGTAAGTCAGACATACGAGACAAATTGAATGTAGTGACATGCCTTATTCATTTAAAAAGCTATCAAGTCAATATTCTGTGGAATTAAGTGGTGCTGGCACAATCCATGCAGACAAATTAAATTTGTTGTGTGAATTCAATGTTTTCAGACTGATCCCTGGAAACTTAATCATGTTTTCTAACAAATCTGTTTCCTAGTCCCAAAGGAAATTATCTATTGTATCTACTTTTAATAGTCCCATCTAAAGCTGTATGAATATTATGTTGCTATTAACGTTAAACCTTGTTGTATGGGCCTGACAGACCCATTATTTTTAGAAATTGGTGAAAACAATGTGCACATGCAAATGAATACTGCGCCAAACAAATAATGTTGCTTGTCAAAAATGGCAAATGTTTACAGATTTCTGTTTTTTCACGATCATTTTCAAGGGAAATAAGGGGAAAAAATGGGAAGCCCAACCGACTGACGTCTGAGAGATCCATTTGCAGTGTTGTCACTAGCCAAAATTTAGTGCCGGTTAATTTTACTGATGGCGAACGGAATAAGTGTTGCAAACGAAGTGCAGTGGATCATGGCATGGGGTCTAGAGGCCTTCTTAATGTTTTTTTAGGGGTTGCACTTTAAGGGTTCTTGCCACAGTTTCTTGTTTTATGAGGCAGTTTAATGATTTTATCCACAAATTGTATAAAAAAAATTAAAAATTGAGGGCCGGTTTTTTTACCCTTTTTTTAAGAGTGCCAGTCGGGAATAATGAGTGCCAGCTTCTCCCGACCGCCACCGACCGCCTTAGTGACAACCCTATCCATTTGCCCGTACAATAGGGTTGTTTTTTCTGTCGCCTCAAGGCAATTGGGATGGAAAGTAGATTGGAATTTATTTTTCTATTGTTTGACCAGAGGAGAGAGGAGGGAGGGCAAACAAGGCTCAAGATAAGTGGGCGCTTGGCGATTTTTACCCCTCAGTCCTTCTGCCATAGCGCCCGGTAATGCTGAAAAATAAACTACCGAGCGCTGATATTTTGTCCAAACCAGCGCCCGTTGACAATCGGGTAGCTTTCCCAAGACATCGAATTTCGAGTTGACAATGCTGCCAAGCTGGATTTAATAACAAGTTAGCTCCTGGTAGACTAAAAGTAGCTCCCGGTTCTCAATAAATCCCATGATCCGGGCGCTACTTTTGGAAAACAGTAGCTCCTGGTAAAAAACCTGTTATCTTGAGCCTTGAGGGCAAATTCCCCCACAGTGTCCCTCACAAGCTCTAACACAACCCCATGCTGTTGAAAACTATAAAATGTTTGCCTTTTGATATCAACATTAGGCTCCAAAAATATATGGTTTACATGTCCATAGATGCCCTCCAAAAAAAGTTGGATCGGTAGGTTTGATTTTTTAAATTTCTTTTTATCAATATGAACACTCACAAATAACAATACATATGCAAAAGACAAACATCTCAATGTTATAAAGGGGGTGTTTCAAAAACATGTTTTTCTTCCATTTTTTTTTTCACCAACAAACACTTTTTTCTTCTTTTTTTGAAAAAGAGGGGAAAAAAGGTTTAAAAACGTCACAGTCGGGACTGTAGAAGACGGTCGGGACTGTAGGAGACGGTCGGTCGGAGGAGGACAAGCAAACACCTTTTTTTGGTGCCTTACCTAAAGATCAGCCGAAATTGGTCAAAATGATTTATTTCAAGATCAAAAAGACAACAGTTTTTTTGCACTTGACCCAGATGACTGAACTTCATACTTTTTACTCAAGATGATTTAACTTCTTCTGCACAGACCTTTTGCACACTTCCTATAGAAGTGCCTCCTTCCATCAATTTGACCATATTGTTCTCATGGTCTACATACGAAGAGCTTTCTTGCAAAAGGGCCACCAGGCCACCAGACCACCCCGACATGTTACTCATTTTGCATTAGTGAATTTGTATTGACAGGTCCATGGAATTAATCAAATTATTGTTTGGCTGTGTTCATTACTGTTTCCATGACTTGGATTAGTGCATCCATGCACGCCAATTGAGGCACCAACCAATACAAGCCAAATACCACATAATCAATAGCTGTCCATTCGATAATGCAAAATGAGTAAAAAGGCAGAAGTGGATTTAGGCCCTTTTGCAAAACAGCTCTTCATATATCAATAAATGTAATAATTTGTTTTCATTCATTTTGGATCCTCAATTTGTTGTTGAATATTTGTGCAAATTGGCATTATTGAAGTCATTTGAAGCAATTTACTACACACCCAAAATTAAAACTGCATAACCCACAAAGTATAAGAAAAAGGGAGAAATAAACAGCACTTGGTCCAAAGGCTTAGGGGGGAAAGCTGTTCGAATTTGAGATTTTGCTAAGGTTTGAAAATATTTTGGAAATAAATAAAAAATTATGAAAAATTTGTAAACAAAACAAACAAACATACAAACAAATATACCAGATCGATCGACACTAGCTACATCTCTCATCTGGTCCAAAACTCTGTTGACTTTTTTCCGTTGCCTATTAAGTATAACACTTTCCACATGGCAGGCAGCTGCAGACGACATTCCAAAAGTTCACAAAATGTTTAAACAATGTCAAAATTATTGAATTTCATTACCATATTTGGAATCACCATGAGAAATGCATTGAAATAAGTACAAACATGCCTAGTATTGGGTCAGTAATCCTTGAGATTGACTTTGAAAATTGAGAAATGTTTCTGAAAAACCTTTTTTAGGTATAGTAAAAATAATAGCCGCTTGGAAAGTGTTAAAGGAGAACAGTACTATTCATGAAACCGAGCATTATTTGGTAGGAAAATAATCATCTAATGTAAATTGACCAGTTTAATTGAACACAGAACTATAATATTCAATAACAATGATTTTAAACTGCACATCCCCCAACCTGTGATTATTTGAAATTTGCACCTGGTTATCTGTGTCAAGAGTGCTGATGGGATAGCCATACCCAATATTGTGACATTATCGTTAGTAAAACTGCCTCATCAGCAACAGGTCGCTGCATGTAATCACCCAGGAATTCAATGCATAAATAGAAAATATCAATACATGAAACAGAGATGTGGAAATCTTGTAACGGTTTCGTCATAGCTTTGATCAATATGGCGACGTACGTACAGGTGATTTTTTTCTTTCTAAAGCCGATTTTGTCTTAACGCGGTACTTTTAAAAACTTAAACCTACGGATGTGGTCTGTATAATAATCATGCTACATATCTGAGCGCTAAAGTTCCATGGCAAGGATTTCCTTTAAACCTATTATTCTGCCCTTTACATGTATACTTACATTGTGTGACTACACACGGAACATAGCCTGATTACTTTTCATCTAATTGGTTGAACCAGGATGTGCATGCCCTACTTACTAAGCAAACATTACCAAGCATTGGAATTACGGACTTCAGTGGGAATTATTTGATACAGGGAAAAGGATTTAAAAAGCGGGAGAAATGTCTCAAATGTACATCTCCCTCCTCACCCCCTTTAACCCAGTACACAAAGTGGATATGGAGATGTGCCACAATTAAATATGGGTTACAAAATCAACAGTTTAAAAAATTTACTATTTTCATACCTACCTACAATTATTCTTGGTCTCTGGATTATTCAATTTTGCTTGGTATTATTTGAGCAAAACTTTGATTTATAAATCTCCTACATGTAGAAGTTTTTTGTAGTTCATATTTGGCAAAAAAACCAATGCAGTTGGCATACATTTCCAATCTCAATTTTCTTCTGCGGTAAACCATTCCCCTTACATTTCAACTAACCAAGCAACCTGAAGGCACTCATCTATGGTGTTTAACACTTTACCATATACAAAACAGATTTTTCAGAAACCTTTCCCTACTTTCAAGGTCTATCCAAAGGATTACTGAATCAATACTAGACATGTTTGTACTTATTTCAATGCATTTCACATGGTGATTCTAAATATGGTAACGAAATTCAAAAATTTTGACATTTTTGAAACATTTTGTGAAATTTTGGAATGTCGTCTGCCAGTCCAGGCAAACGCTTCTTCGGGACGCCACTGTGATCCCAATCGAGCTCAATTTACGTCCCGATCGGGCTCGTAAAGGTCACATTTGACCGGAAATAGGCCACAATGGCACGCTGCATAACGGCGACGCTACACGAAAGTCTATGGCGAGCACGGGATACTTTACCGGAAGTGACACGATATGCTAGCTAATCCGGAAAAGTGCCCAGTCGACTTTAGTCTACTATGTTCTTTAGTATTTCTAGCATAAACTGACCAAAGGATTTTATTATTCACCTGCAAAAAATTGAAATATTTTAGTTTATAAAGTCATCGGTCGTGTCTACATTTACACTTTAGTCTACTCGTCCAGTCGCCCAATTTATTTTGCATCATCAGACCAGACACAGCCGGTCGCCGTTTTCAATCGTCACCGTTTTTCGTAAATATATTATATTGTCATGTGGCTTTATTTTTCTGTATCATCGATCTCATACGTAACCAAAGAAAATTGAATTAATTCACCAACTAACTAATGCTATTTAGGCTCATTTTCCAAATGTTGACATTTGACAAAAAATCCTTGTGATTTCTATGCTAGACTAGAGTCGGGAGGACAGGTTTTAGTATGTTCATAAAAATTTGAAAATAAAAGTATCTCTTTGAAAATGGAATACATGGAAACCAAGTACTTTACAATAAAGAATGAAGGTTCAACCATGTCTACAGGATGAATAATAAAATATTGCCTCATATTGCTGAAAACTGTTCAAGTTATGCAAATTTTAAACCATTTTAGGTATAAAAAGGTTTACTTTCATGATGCCCAATTGTTTGTGTTGGATTATTCAGACATCAGTAAATACATCCCAGCCCACTTCGTACTACATCGCTGGATTTAAGAGGTAAACATGGAGTTTTTCACATATTTTGGCTACCAAATGTTTAAAAAAATGTCGCCCTCTGTAGTCAATGATATGCACATCCCCATCTTTGCGAATGAAATTTTTTCGTCAAATTGACTGGGGCTTGACTTTTTTGTATCATCGATCTTATACGTAACCAAAAAACATTGAATTATTTAACCAAATAATGCTATTTGGGCTCATTTTCCAAATTTTGACATTTGTCGGTCAGGCCCAACTCAGCCCAAGCATTAAAAAAAACCTACAATTTCTTTGCGAACGTCATTTTTGTCGTTAAATTGACTGCGGCTTGACTTTTTTGTATCATCGATCTTATATGTAACCAAAAAATATTGAATTATTTAAGCAAATAATGCTATTTGGGGTCATTTTCCAAATTTCGACATTTGTCTGTCAGGCCTGAGCATTAAAAAAAACCCTACGATTTCTTTGCGAACGTCATTTTTGTCGTTAAATTGATTGCGGCTTGACTTTTTTGTATCATCGATCTTATACGTAACCAAAAACCATTGAATTATTTAACCAAATAATGCTATTTGGGCTCATTTTCTAAATTTTGACATTTGTCGGTCAGGCCCAACTCAGCCCAAGCATTAAAAAAACCTACAATTTCTTTGCGAACGTCATTTTTGTCGTTAAATTGACTGCGGCTTGACTTTTTTGTATCATCGATCTTATATGTAACCAAATAACATTGAATTATTTAAGCAAATAATGCTATTTGGGGTCATTTTCCAAATTTCGACATTTGTCGGTGTGGCCTGAGCATTAAAAAAAAACCTACGATTTCTTTGCGAACGTCATTTTTGTCGTTAAATTGATTGCGGCTTGACTTTTTTGTATCATCGATCTTATATGTAACGAAAAAACATTGAATTATTTAAGCAAATAATGCTATTTGTGGTCATTTTCCAAATTTCGACATTTGTCAGTCAGGCCTGAGCATTAAAAAAAAAAACTACAATTTTTTTTCTCGAGCGTCATTTTTGTCGTTAAATTGATTGCGGCTTGACTTTCTCGTATCATCGATCTTACACGTAACCAAAAAACATTGAATTATTTAACCAAATAATGCTATTTGGGGTCATTTTCCAAATTTCGACATTTGTCGGTGTGGCCTGAGCATTAAAAAAACAACCTATGATTTCTTTGCGAACGTCATTTTTGTCGTTAAATTGATTACGGCTTGACTTTTTTGTATCATCGATCTTATATGTAACGAAAAAACATTGAATTATTTAAGCAAATAATGCTATTTGTGGTCATTTTCCAAATTTCGACATTTGTCAGTCAGGCCTGAGCATTAAAAAAAAAAACTACAATTTTTTTTCTCGAGCGTCACTTTTGTCGTTAAATTGATTGCGGCTTGACTTTCTCGTATCATCGATCTTACACGTAACCAAAAAACATTGAATTATTTAACCAAATAATGCTATTTGGTGTCATTTTCCAAATTTTGATATTTGTCGGTCAGGCCTGAGCATATTACAAAAAAAACTACGATTTCTTTGTGAACGACATTTCTGTCATTCAATGTCATAACATTGACTGCGGCTTGACTTTTTTGTATCATCGATCTTATATGTAACCAAAAAACATTGAATTATTTAAGCAAATAATGCTATTTGGGGTCATTTTCCAAATTTCGACATTTGTCGGTGTGGCCTGAGCATTAAAAAAAAACCTATGATTTCTTTGCGAACGTCATTTTTGTCGTTAAATTGATTACGGCTCGACTTTTTTGTATCATCGATCTTATATGTAACGAAAAAACATTGAATTATTTAAGCAAATAATGCTATTTGTGGTCATTTTCCAAATTTCGACATTTGTCAGTCAGGCCTGAGCATTAAAAAAAAAACCTACAATTTTTTTTCTCGAGCGTCATTTTTGTCGTTAAATTGATTGCGGCTTGACTTTCTCGTATCATCGATCTTACACGTAACCAAAAAACATTGAATTATTTAACCAAATAATGCTATTTGGTGTCATTTTCCAAATTTTGATATTTGTCGGTCAGGCCTGAGCATATTACAAAAAAAACTACGATTTCTTTGTGAACGACATTTCTGTCATTCAATGTCATAACATTGATTGTGGCTTGACTTTTTTGTTTCATAAATCTCATAGGTAACTCAAAATATGATAAAACAACGAAATGCAACAATTAATGGACATTTTTGAGCCAAACTACTGGCATGTTAACTGTTACAAGTGTAAGTGAATGGGGCAGCTCATGGAGTCATGCAGTAACATGTAAGACGAATGATCGAATCTTGGACATAAAATGATAAATAAATTATCACACTAGACTGTTATAGTGCACATTTTTGACTACTGGTCTCATCCCGGTGGATTGAATGATTTTTTATATCCATATCTGTTTTGAATCGACTACGAAAACTATCGCCACCAGTCATTCAATGCATCGGGAGACTGCCGAATTATGCGTCAATCGAAAGCAAAAACACATTTTACGCAAATGTGATTTATCCACTAAACTAGCTTTTAATTGACCTCTTTTGTCGGTTTAAAGAGATTTTAAACCAAGTTAGCAAAGGGTTGATAGTCTAAACATGCTTAATAAAGTCGTTCATGACTTTTGCTGTTTCAGTTTAGCTCAGTTTTAACTGGAAAACCGATACGAAGGTTTTTAGTATAAAAAAAAAACGGCTGCAAAAAAAGACTATACCAGTTTGACCTCTACGAAATGGCAGCTTACATATGCCAAACTGATCGTTTCTGAGCATGCGCATTGCTAAATATGGGCCCGTTCGGGCTCAGAAATACTTCCCGATTGGGATCATTACTGCATCCCGAATTAGCGTTTGCCTGGACTGTCTGCAGAAGACGCCTGCCGCGTGGAAAGTTGTAACAAGGCATCTATCCATTCCGTTTCCCAGAATAACATGATGAAACATGAAGCATACCATGTGTAATTCCGTGTCGGGTAGGGATTCCCAGGATTCTGTTATCACATGACTTGCAGACCTGATAATGCCTTCCTGGTCCTATTAGCATCTAATAAAATAATTGATTTGTAACGATAACAATGTCGATACAAATTATGATGTTGTAGTTTACAAGTTTGAACAGGGTACATACATGTATACTATACTTTAATCAGTTCCAAATTGGCGAGAAATATTTGGTTTTTATCTCTCTGCGCGCAAAAGTAATCCAAGCGTATGCGCGCAATTAGGAAAGAAGAAAAAAAGTTGACTTGCCCTTTCAGGACCAAAGTCTGGGTCGACGGTCTGATTTTTTTTTTTTAAATTTAAATACAAAATTTACACAAAAACATGTTTCAAAGAAGAACAAATTTTTGATTTTTTTTTCGTTTTGTTTTTTTAAACAAGCAGATACTACTCAAAAACATGTTTTCGTATTTATTTTTTGTCATGTGCTTCTTTCATTTTTTTTTTTTTTTAAACTTTGAAAACGACCCTAGATTTCCGAAAATTTGGGTCGGTCGGAAAGGGCAAGTCAACTCTTTTTTTTTGTTGCCTTATGGCCACATGCCCAGTTTTGTGCACACGCACGCGCCACGCATATGATGCACTGTGTGCCCGCATCCTTCTGTATTCATTCACTGCTGTAAGGAGGCTTCGCCAATTTGGAACTGATCAAACTATAGTAATGATATTTTGTCTTGAAATATGGTTCAAATTAATTTGCTTCTTTTGGATTACTTTACGACACTGTGTGGGATGAAACTATTCATTATACGGTTGCTAATACAAATCTGCTAATGTCTATAGTCACTGTCATAATGCTATGGACAAAATTCAAGCTATTTCATGCATGCATGTTTTTATTGTTGTTCGCTGAGCTCCCTCTAGATGCATGAACTGCGTGAACAACTTAATGCATGATTTCAAGATTGACCAATTAGGACGTGCTGTCCTTTTTTGAATGCGCCCTGCACACACTTCCAGGCTTATGCACATACGCATGTGCGAACGGTACGCACACATTGTTGGAATTATGTCGATAGCATTATGACACTGACTATAGAAACATCAAAGAGTTGACAAATGTTTCCATATTAAAGGCATCAAGTTATAAAAGGGTACATTTTGTTTATTTCCTGAAAAATAAAACTGTTTGACAATCCAACAGCAACTTTTCAGCAATACCTTAGTATTAAAAAAAAATCATACTTGAATGAAATAGGGTCATTTTCATTTGTGTTATTTTTTTTAAACAAGCTATCATTTGCCGCTTTATTCCTTATTAAAACTTAGGAAAAGTCCGCTATACACAAAATACAAAATACAAGTGTTTTTTCTCTTTAATTTCTAAATCAAATTTGGATTTAAAAACAATTCTCTCCCACTCTCAAAATTGTTGCAACTGTCCACTTGTAACATGATTGACAGATTCCTTATTGCAGGAATGGTTGCCATGGGAACCAATTGAATTTTAAGAGCTATATCGCACAAGTATTGATAGCAATATATGTAAGCAAATCAACAGTGATTCATTTGAATGGCATGGTGTGAGAAATAATTCATAACAGATCCCCATTTTAAAATTAGAAAGAAAGGTGCTGATTTCCATTTCAGCATTTTAATAGTTGAATGTAGAGTAGTCAATGACAATTACACAAAGGTGTTGTGATAAAAACATAAAAAACAGGGCTAAAAAAAAAGGTTTCAGGATTATCACCAATTTCCCTCCAAAACTCCAAAATTATCCCTGCAGCCATATAAGTACTTTCGTGCTGCAGCATAGACAATTCTACTATTTTTCTTATTTACTTCTTTATTTAAAGACAAAAGTGTTCCTCCAAATTGCAAATTTACCAAATATGTGCAACCGAAAGTCCACACATTTTCCCCACATGAAATGAGAAGATACCCTGTATATTAGATTATTAACACATTCTGCTGCAATTAAGGCCGTGACTTACACTCGGGTACCCGCCCGCTATTCCGGGTACCAAATTAGGTACCCGAATACCCGAAATGTAAAAAAGAAACAAATTACTTAAAAAAACCCAACTATATTTTTGGGTACCCGGGTACGAAACTACCCGTACATTCACAGCCTTAGCTGCAATATTCAACATTTGTACTTTCAACTTTAAATTAACACATGCAGGGATAACAATATCTATAGTCATTATTAACAATGAGCTATGCAAATTATGAATGTGTAGTTTTGGACAGCGTGTACTTTTGAGCGTTTACTTCTGTGTGTACTATTATATTGCATTCTAATGCGCAGTGGGAGTGGTTTAATATGTAAATCATCGCATTTGGTTTGACGCTTCAGATGTTTTGCTGCCTTATATCAGGCCCTAATGGATGACAAACCCATCCATTGTCACACAATAGTCTGGCAACCAAAACAAAATGTCCATCTTTTATTCTCTACATAGTAGACACAAAAGTAAACGCAAACTATATTTCCTTTTAAAAGGAAAAAAACAAAACAGAAAAAGAGAGGAATTTCAGCATACAAAAAGCAGAAATCAGCTTTAAATCTGAAATGTCACACTCCTGTTGCATTTTCATGGGTAAAATAGGATTCTGTTTTAATAGTCACTTTGCAGATTTTCAACTGTTTTTGCGTGTTTTGAAATTCACAAGCTTCATCATAAAGATCTATAGGCAAAAGAAATATATTTGTGTCTTATTATTTTTGCTGCATCTGGTTCAAGTCTGAAAAATGTAAAAATAAATGTAGCGCAAAAATTTACTTTTACAGTATATTATATTTGATATGAATTGGCAAGGCCAGGTTCATCTGACAGGTATTATACAGTCAACTGTGTAAACGACACTTCCTGATAGACAAAAGATTTCCGCCAATATATTAAATTTTCTTGATAAAGTTGATATTTTGATATATATCTTAATTTACATAACTCAACACACACTATTATTAGGGAATCGTGCAGTTGCTTGTGGAAAGTTATACACCTATCAGTTGTAAGACGCACTATACGACCCCCGACAATGGTGCGTCACTTTACCGATGTGCATCATCTTCTCATGTACCATGACGCACCCTGTGTCAAAAAAGTGAAGGACCTTTGTCATACAATATACGCTCCCTCAGTCAATTTTGTGACGACCATTGGTTGATTCTGACGGACCATATGACGCACCCCCGTTGTCATATATCGTTGACTGAACTGTATAAAACATGTGACTACTGAAAATGAAACTACTTTTTGATTCACAGGGGATCTGCCCTTATTCGATGTTGTCAACCCTGGCCTCGAATATCAGCATGAAACGGAGTTGTTTATTACTCATGACTATTTGAAATTATATTATATATATATTTACTTAATATAATTCATAAACTCTTGCACACATGCAATGGCGATTACCTATGCACTTTATAAAGCTGTGTTTGAAGCATATTTGATCACTATAAGCTATGTGCTTTAATGATTGGATGTGGTTTCAACATCAATTGGCATTAGGCCGTGAAAACGCATCCAGCTTTAAAAGTCAATAGTGGTTACTTGAATGTGAACTCTACTTTACATTCAGTCAATTTAAGATTGAGGATTTCTTGTTTCTTTGAATACAAATTTAACCAAGTATTTGTGCCTACAAGTCTATTAGCCCCCCCCCCCCCCCCCCCCAAAAAAAAGAAGAAGGTTGGTTGTCCTCCAGAGCTCTCAGAGTGGAGGTGCGGGCGGGCGGATTTTTTTAATTTTTTTTATTTTTAATTGTCTTTTACCAGCGGAAGCTCAAAGTTCAGCCAACAAGAAGTTGAAATCACACAAAGAGTCGCACCTTTATGTTATAAACACTTAGTTTAATATTCAATGCCATTTAAACTGTTCAAAAAAAAAATCTGAAAAAAAGAAGAAAATCTGAAGAAAAAAATCGGAGCGGCCCTAAATCTGATGAGCAGGCGGTCGAGGACAACATAACAACAACAAAATGTGGCCTTATCATGCAAATTTTGTGCACAAAATTAATGTAACACAAATATTGTTCATAATTGTATCACAAATGGATTTTTGATTGAAATATGGAATGGCGTTCACCCAATACTTGATTGAACACGGATGTGTAAATGCTTCCACCGAGAAAATATTAACAGAACTTAGGAAAGCCCTTATTTACCACGTATCCTGTACATATTCCTGCCCTACGGCAATATGGTTCAATTACAGATGTTTTAAAGAGAGAAAATGGAATACTCTGCATACACCATATACCATTACTATGTGTTATCAAGTTCAACAAAAGCCAGTAACATATTTGAGACATAATGATCGTTAAACCCATAATGATTGTTAAGTCGCAAGTGTGCATAAGAAAATATGGTCCAATGAATGTGACCGTGCTAAAAGTCAATTGAAAACAAAGGAATTTTGCAACTTCAATTTGATGTTTGACAGGAAAATACTGAGCAATTGAATTGTTGCATATAATTTTAAAGCTTGTTCTTTAAGCATTTTCAATCTGGACAAATCTGAAAATAAAATGTTCCTACTTAAAGGTATATTATGTGATCTTTCCAGGGAACGCCCTCAACATCAAAAAAAAAAATTGAAAGCAGATTTTCTTGCAGATTTACATTTCTGATCATAAATCGTACATATATTCCAAGTTACAGGGCGATACGATTCTTAATTACTTCATAATCATGGTTTTAGAGTGAAAATAAACTGTCGGGTTAACACGACAGTTTATATTTTCACTCTAAATTCACTCTAAAACCATGATTTTGAGGTAATTAGGAATCGTATCGCTCTGTAACTTGGAATGTATGTACGATTTATGATCAGAAATGTAAATCTGTAAGAAAATCTACTTTCTAAAAAAATCATGAATAGAGGGCGCTCTCTGGAAAAGATCACATAATATGCCTTTAAAGGGACACAATGTCATGTCTAATTTTTTTAATTTTAATTAACTTACTTCAGAATTCAAGATGAACATTAAAAATTGCCATTATTGTTGTTTCTACTAAAGAAACCCAGCAAAACTTGATTAAAACAATGTTTAAAATATGTTGGAATACCACCTCTAACCATGTAAAATGCTGGTTGCGGCTCTGCCAGCATTTTTGAATTGATGTTTCGTTGTACAAAGAGGGCTGATTTTTCTTTAATCTTTTTAGGTGTAAGCTTATACATGTAATACAATTGTAAAAATATACAAATCCCAGTTTTTATCATACATTTTTGTAATTGAGGGCTGCCTCCACCACATCTCTTAATGCCCCTTTAACACTTTCCACGCGGTAGGCGGCTGCAGACGACATTCCAAAATTTCACAAAATGTTTAAAAAATATCAACATTATTGAATTTTATTACCATATTTGGAACCACCATGAGAAATGCATTGACATAAGTACAAACATGCCTAGTATTGGTTCAGTAATACTTCAGATAGACCTTGCCATTTAGGAAAGTTTTCTGACAAATCTGTTTTGTATATGGTAAAACTAATAGCCGCGTGGCAAGTGTTAACTCTCATTGTGTGATGACAGGTCTCATTTTGTGACTCCGAGATATAGCTTTGATAATTTGAATATCAAGAAACTTCGGAAACCCCTTATTTACCAAGTATCCTGTAGCTTATCCTGGCTCTACGGCAATTTGGTTCGCTAATCAATGTTTTGAAGAGAGAAAATTATATATGTTCTGCATAAACTAAACTTTATGTTATCAGCTTAGTACAAAAGCCCAAAATCTCACTCTGAGAAACAGCTTTAATAATAAAAATATTCAAAAGGGCTTAGGAAACCTCTGATTTCCTAAATATCCTGTAGAGATATTCTATTTCAGCCCTATTGCAATGGTTCCATTCTAATTAAAGCTATGAAGAGAGAACATGATACATTCTGGGTACACTATACTTTTACTATAATGTCATTGACCTCTTTAACCCCCTGGGCACTACCTGTCTTTCGTACAATAATTCCTATTGGTCAATTACATGATATAATCATTTTGATGACCAATTACAGTTTTGCTTATAAATATTTTATGCTAATATTTTTGAAAATTGTAATTATTCTAACGATGTCTCTGATTGGCACAATATTTGACACATTCTAAATTTCAACCAATCGGCCGGTAGTTCTCAGGGGGTTAAAAGCCACAAAAAACCTAATTTCCCACTCCGAGGAGCCCTAGCTATTGTTCCATGGAAATGATACGCTCTGATTTCTGAATACACTATACTTTTACTATGTTATTGACTTCTCTATTGAGAAGAAACTACATTTCCTAACTCTGAGATACACCTTTAAAAATTATCAAAATGTTAAAAAGAAAAGCTCTAATTTGCCAGGTATCACGTAGCTCTGTCTCATCTCTATGGAAGTACATTATATGGTACTATTTAAATTTTCATATCAGTAATTCACTGAACAAGTTACGCAATTCTTACAGTTTGGAAATTGCTGGTTGATAATTAAACAAAATCCTTAATCACTCACTCATATCAAAATTGTTTGAATGACATAAAACATTTTTAATTTCCAAACAGAAAACAAGGTTTATTGGATAGCTAGTACCTGTGAGTTGCGTTGTTTTATTGGATATCAATTGGGTAATGCGCCTGTTTAGAGCTGCCTCCCTGCTTGCTTCCCAAGAACAAGGTAATGGTTATGGTGTACAAATGGGCCCCTGTGAAATAATCAGGTCTTGACCAGGAGCTACTTTTTACTATTTTGGCCAAAAATGGCTCCTGTTCCTATACTTTACTGTGTAGAATTTGGAAAACACCAGGAGCCAAAACTTGGGAACCAGTGGGTTAAAAAAATCCTGGGTGCCTGCTTATTTAGAGGCTTGCCAGCTGTCTTGACCACTTGGAATTCAATTTTAATACATTTATTTGATGATGAGGGTTTCAGCAATGAGTATGGCAGAAGCTGAGATGCTTTGTCCGTATGTCACTGGTTGGGAAACAAACAACAAGACAGTATCTGCCAACATTAACTAATTTATACTCTTGTGAAGCTTGTGTGGCCGAGCGGTATAAGCGCAGGACTCATACACAGAATGTTGTGAGTCCGAGCCCCGTTACGACCAACAAGTTTGTATCCTAGGGCACCTAATCTACATTGCCTACTAAAATTACTAGGGTTGGGAATATTTGTTCATTGTTTGTTTTTTGTCGCAACTTGGCGCTGAATTAGCTGCTGCCTGGACGATGTTTATTAATATAAACTGTACAGCGTATCGGTCAATTTGAAAATGCACATTATATATCCCTGTAATATATAGGTTTTCAATAGAATGGTCTTAAAACTAAATCTTACCACATATTGAAGTATTCTGATATTTCCATTGCAGCTGAATCCCACACAGCTGTCCGTTGGTGTACAAATGAACCCTTGGGGCGCCACCATGTTCTGGATCAGCTCGTCCATTTTCATGCACTGCGACGGTGTGGCTATAAGAAACAATAAGATACAAAAAGATAACATTTAAGCTTTAACAATATTGTCCATGCGTCCACCTCCATCCCCAAAAAGAATAAACAAATTAGAATTTTGAAAAATACTGACGTCTTTGGAATTCATAAATTGCAATTAAGCTGAGGAAGACAACCGATGTGTTGTCGAAACCCGTATGGAAAAAGTAAGTTTCCTAATTGGAATTTTCTAACGAAAATTATTATCATGCAATTAAGCTAATAAATACCCTTAATTTTTAAGAGTTTTCTGTCATCTGTTTATATAAGTAATATTTGGCTCATTTTATCATTAATTTTAATCTTGAAGAGTGAAATGTAAAAATATATAAAGTAAAAATATATAAATATAGCTTCAATTCTATCTGTTTGTTTTGGTGGGTGTTTTTTTAATGTATTTATTTATTTTTTATTTTTTTGCGGCGGGCAAAACCTTTTCAGCTGTAAGATGCAGGTTTTTCCAGCAGAAGGAAAATGTCAGTGTTGTAACAAGACACCAGACAATTAGGTCAAATGACGTCCTTGAGTGACTCCTGATTCACTATGACCTAATTGAAATGGTTAATCTACAATGGTTGTAGCTGGTTGGAATGAAATTCTCATATACATTATTATTCTCAAAAACACGTTTACAATTTTCATGATCTCTGAGTCTGAACTTTAATGTAATACTGTAAACGTGGAAATGTTCGCGCTACATTAATTTTTGCGCTTTTTGCACTCTAAGCAGCTATCGCGAAAATAAAAACACTTGAATATATATTTTTTGTATATAAGTCTATGTAATGAACTTTCAAATCGCGAATTTAAAAACAAGCAAAATGGCTGAAAATCAGCAAAGCACGAAAATATAATCGCGCGCAAATTGCCACTTTTACAGTACTCTGATAAAATGCAAAATCTGCATTAACATCTGATAATAAATGCTTGTTTATGACAAATATGATATAGTTGTTAAAAAAGAAATTCAAGGCCAATGGATAATTTGATTTATGTATAGCCCATAACATGCAGGCATCTGATATATTTATTGTTTCGTAGCATTGATTCAGAGGGAGGGGGATATGTGAAACGCCTTTTATACATAATTTGTTATTAACCAAGATTAAGGGTCCTCTTTGCTAACACAATGGAGACACATCGGGTCCATGCTAAGGGTATCGAAATCACCAATTTCAGAGAATTTGTGTGTCATTATCTCATATCAAATACAACTTTTTAAATAATTATTGATGGGCTTGTGCAATTGTATTTTGATATTTATACATGTTTTTATATTGTAAAATTGTTGCAATTCAGATGTTATTCTGCTATAACAATTGTTAATAAACCTTTTATGAATGAATGAATGAATGAACTTGTATCTGCAATAATAGTGGTGTGGGTCAAGTCACATTAATTGGCATTTAATTACATCTTCATAAATATGTTGGTTAGTCTGAAAGTTAACTCCATATTGTGGGCATATTTCCGTGTTAGGGGTTTGATTCCCCAAGCAAAATACTTGTTAATGCCTTCCAAGCGGCAGGCATCTGCAGAGGACATTCCAAAATTTCACAAAATTTGTCACAAATGTCCAAATTATTGAATTTCATTACCATATTTGGAATCACCATGAAAAATGCATTGAAATAAGGACAAACATGTCTAGTATTGGTTCAGTAATCCTTGAGATACACTTTGAAAATTGGGAAAGGTTTCTAAAAAATATGTTTTGTATGGTAAAAATATTAGTGTATAAAGTGAAGGGCCACATTTTCCTTCTTTAAAATCTGCAAAAAAGTGGTTGTTGAGAGTGCAATCATGCTTTTGTAAATATGAGTGTCCCCCCCCCCCCCCCCCCCCCTCCGACCACAGGATGACAAATGGTATCATGCATACCTATTTAATGTAATAACCTATTAATATGCTAATGAGAGGAATGCAAAATATTTTTGTCAGTTCCTATGATTTGTCTGAAAATAAATCACAGTTATAGCCAGCAGTTCTAATGGCTGATGACCCCCCCCCCCCCCCACCCCCCCCCCCCGACCACAGGATGACAAATGGTATCATGCATACCTATTTAATGTAATAACCTATTAATATGCTAATGAGAGGAATGCAAAATATTTTTGTCAGTTCCTGTGATTTGTCTGAAAATAAATCAGTTATAGCCAGCAGTTATAATGGCTGATGACCCCCCCCCCCCCCCCACCCCACCACCACAGGATGACAAATGGTATCATGCATACCTATTAATGTAATAACCTATTAATATGCTAATGAGAGGAATGCAAAATATTTTTGTCAGTTCCTATGATTTGTCTGAAAATAAATCACAGTTATAGCCAGCAGTTCTAATGGCTGATGACCCCCCCCCCCCCCCCCCGACCACAGGATGACAAATGGTATCATGCATACCTATTTAATGTAATAACCTATTAATATGCTAATGAGAGGAATGCAAAATATTTTTGTCAGTTCCTGTGATTTGTCTGAAAATAAATCAGTTATAGCCAGCAGTTCTAATGGCTGATGACCCCCCCCCCCCACCCCACCACCACAGGATGACAAATGGTATCATGCATACCTATTTAATGTAATAACCTATTAATATGCTAATGAGAGGAATGCAAAATATTTTTGTCAGTTCCTATGATTTGTCTAGTGAAAATAAATCACAGTTATAGCCAGCAGTTCTAATGGCTGATGACCCCCCCCCCCCCCCCCGACCACAGGATGACAAATGGTATCATGCATACCTATTTAATGTAATAACCTATTAATATGCTAATGAGAGGAATGCAAAATATTTTTGTCAGTTCCTGTGATTTGTCTGAAAATAAATCACAGTTATAGCCAGCAGTTCTAATGGCTGATGACCCCCCCCCCCCCCGACCACAGGATGACAAATGGTATCATGCATACCTATTTAATGTAATAACCTATTAATATGCTAATGAGAGGAATGCAAAATATTTTTGTCAGTTCCTGTGATTTGTCTGAAAATAAATCACAGTTATAGCCAGCAGTTCTAATGGCTGATGACCCCCCCCCCCCCCCCCGACCACAGGATGACAAATGGTATCATGCATACCTATTTAATGTAATAACCTATTAATATGCTAATGAGAGGAATGCAAAATATTTTTGTCCATTACTGTCATTTGTCTGAAAATAAATCACAGTTATAGCCAGCAGTTCTAATGGCTGATGACCCCCCCCCCCCCGACCACAGGATGACAAATGGTATCATGCATACCTATTTAATGTAATAACCTATTAATATGCTAATGAGAGGAATGCAAAATATTTTTGTCAGTTCCTGTGATTTGTCTAAAAATAAATCAGTTATAGCCAGCAGTTCTAATGGCTGATGACGCCCCCCCCCCCCCCCCCCCACCCCCGACCACAGGATGACAAATGGTATCATGCATACCTATTTAATGTAATAACCTATTAATATGCTAATGAGAGGAATGCAAAATATTTTTGTCCATTACTGTGATTTGTCTGAAAATAAATCACAGTTATAGCCAGCAGTTCTTAGGGCTGATGAACCTCTCAGGTAGGGTCAGTCATCAGTCAGGCTTTTTGGTGTTGTTATAATTTGTTTGTTGGTGTGTTTTTTTATTAGGGTGTTTTTTTCTTCTTAATTAAAAAAAAATCTCAATACCCACACCACAGTCAGGCTTTGGTGTTGTTATATTTTGTTTGTTGGTTGTTTTTAATTTTTATTTGGGGTGGGTTTTTTTGCTTAATTAAAAAAAAAAAAATCAATCCCCCCCCCAACCCCCAAGATACATGGGTTTGTCAGGCCCTTAGAAAAATATTAATCATGGCCTGTGCTCCAAATTGGTTGAGCTATAAATTATCGGTATTATCAAAATACCAATAATGGTTCAATTACACTTTTTCTGGGAATAAATGATCAACATATTGCAGTATAGTACACACATCAGACATAATAATTGAAAATGTCACAGATGTATTGATACTGCCATTTAAAGGTAGGTGTTACGATTGCTGGCCTGGTTTTCAACTTGATGTTTCTATTCTACGTGAAGGGTCATACTTAAAATAGCCGTATTCCAAAGTTTGGTGACATGAAACTTGCCTATTGAGTACATGTAGTACTGCCAGGTGGTTTTAAAACCACCTTTGGCAGTAATTCACTGCATTTTGACCTATAACGTCTCAATAGAACATATCTTGCGCTAAATATTTTACCGAAATAATGAGAAAAATATGGGGTTTCTTCTGATATCAAAATATGTTGATGGGCAAAAAAAAGCTAAATTGATCAGAACATCCTTAAATGAGCCAAATCAACACTGTATAGCTTCACTTTCATTTTCATTCTTATTGTCCTAATAATTTGTATTCCAATTGATGGCACTACAGTGTGGTTCAATAAAACGTTGACAGTTTTTCAAAGCCATATTTTTCAAAATTGTGGGATTTGGTTTAATTTTTTTTTACACATTCCTCAAAAATATCATCTTGGCCATCTATGCTGAAAATCTCAATGTTAATAATGCTATGGCGGCAAAATGATAGCTATTTGAAGAGAATCTCTCCAAAATCTCTTTCTCCACGGGTAAGTCTACGGGAAATGACCAGCAAGATAACATTAAATGGCATCGTCACTTTTAAGGCATAGAGTATAGACAATTACACTTCCAATCTATGAAAATCAATATTTCTAATTAGGGTCACTCATGGTATTATTATTACGTATTGATTTCACACCTGAATGGATAGTTAAGATGTTAACAATTACACTGGTTTCACCTGGCGGGATCTTAGATTACTTGCATGTAATTCATCATTCAGTATTCAATGTAAAGCGAAATCAGTACCCGTGGACAGAGTGAAATGGGACAGACTTTGTTCAAATAGCTGTTATTTTGCAACCGTAAGGTTACTTGTAACGATATTTTCAGCATAGATGGTCAAGATCATATAGTTGATGAATATTGAAAAAGAATTTGTTAAAATCTACAGAATTTCAACAACAAAATGGCTTCAAAAAAACTGTCAACGTTTTATTGAACCACACTGTATATGACCATACAGAATATAATTATAGTGTTATAAATTATGCCATATCATGATGATAAATTGGGCTTACTATAATTTAAAACGATGGAAATTGTGAGTTAGAAAATTCCTGAATAAAGGCAAATGCCTAAAAAGTGGCATGTCTGCTTATATACAACATATCTAAATTGATTCCATGATTGACAGAATAGACAATGTCATTATTTTTCAAAACAAAACTATAGACAGTGAATCAGACAAAACCATTAGATGACATAACTTTAACCCCTCATGGGTGTTTGTATCAGTAAAGGAAACAAATAAGGACAGAAAAAACGGTGTGTGCCCCCGGGTGTGATTACACACCCGGGCTGACGCGGCCGGAGTTCAGGTGATCTTGCATCATGCTACAGGGGTCGCGCTCCCAAAATTTAATTTTCGGAGCCTTTATGTATCTTTGCGTGATTGCGCATATACTGGGGAATAGGGGTCCACTGGCGCGGTGCTTCTGTTTGATTTTGTTGGATTCAGCTGGGTTAGGGTTAAAGAGGCAATCTGGATCCAGAGAAAGTACACACTCAACACAACATCTACGAAACTATCAACAGGAAATCCCAGTTTAATGAAGCTGATAGTTTGGCAGTGAAACGTAACTAAAATGTGAGTAAAACTATTCACTATTTATTGGATTTTTCCACAACGAAATCAAATCACAGAAGTCACTTATTTGTCATATACACCTTTTTGGCATGAGAGCATCACGGCTTAAGTTTTACCATATACAAACCAGATTTTTCAGAAACCTTTCCCAACTTTCAAGGCCTTTCTCAAGGATTACTGAACCAATACTAGGCATATTTGAATATTCAATAATGTTTGCATTTTTTGGTGACATTTTTTAATGTCGTCTGCAGATGCCTGCCGCATGGAAAGTGTTAAGTATCGCGCCCGGTGTGCCTGCTCATTTGCCTGCTTGTCCCAGATTGCCTAATCCTCTATATAAAACAAATTGATTATCTGCCATACAATCCTCTTGGGCATGGAGGTGTGGGTACTATGGTATGCAGCAATAATGGCCAGCCTAGTTTGCCTAGTCCTCTATAGGGAAAACAAGTCGCTTATCTGTCATACCTGTTGGGCATGGAGGAGTGGGTACTATGGTATCCGACATTAATGGCCAGCCTAGTTTACCTAGTCCTCTATAGGGAAAACAAGTCGCTTATCTGTCATACATACTGTCGGGCATGGAGGTGTGGGTACTATGGTATCCGGCATTAATGGCCAGCCTAGTTTACCTAGTCCTCTATAGGGAAAACAAGTCGCTTATCTGTCATACATACTGTCGGGCATGGAGGTGTGGGTACTATGGTACCCGGCATTAATGGGCAGCCTAGTTTTCCAAGTCCTCTATTGAGAAAACAAGTTGCTTATCTGTCATACATACCTGTCGGACATGGAGGTGTGGGTACTATGGTATCCGGCATTAATGGCCATCCTAGTTTGCCTAGCCCTCTGGTTTCCAACCGCAACTATGGATATAAGGTAAAAATAATGTCTTAATATAGCAGTAACTTCAAGTTAACTGGAGTATGTCACGTTATGAAAAGGATGGGCAATTACTAACTGAAACTGAATTAAGAGGTGTCTTTGGGATAGACAGACAGTGGCGGCACCAGGATCTTTTGGGGTGGGAGCAAAAAGAGGGGAAAGATTGTTTGAGGGGGAGGGGCAATCATGCATAAATACTGGCAATATTTCTCAATTTCAGGGGGAGAGAGGAATTTGATTATGAACACAAAAACCCAATATGATGTTTCTTTCAGTAAATTTTAAGCAAGATTTTAATTCTCTACCTTTCTCCTGCATGCATAGTAACAGTTCATCTAATCAATTATCTATATTTAATACACTGTAGTTTCTTTGACTCTATATACTTACTCCAACTTTGAGTCCATCTAAGACTCTCTCAAAATGGACAACTAGTACCACAGCCAGTTTGAATGTAGGCATCAGTGGGAATGGTGCATACTGAAAACCTGTAAGTAGAAATGGTACAATCATGATTTAAGTACTAATTCAACTACTCCTTCTGGCAAAGCGCTGTGGACAATTACACTTCCATACTGCTATAAAAACCAGATCGCCAACTGAAGCGAACCATGCAGGAAATGTGTTTACACAAAACACATTATGCAGAGATGGTGTGTGATTTTACCCTTTTACCTGAAATTTGAACAATTACAGTAGGTACAATTTTTCATTTATCCTAGTAAAAGCTTTCCGGAGAAGAGGATAGGCACAGGCCCTGTAACCAGGGGGAGGCAGGCGGAGGGGGTTACGTTTTATTGTTGAAAAAAGGTCCACATTTTGATACTGAAGTCCACTTTCGCCAATCCCCCCTCCTCCCCCCCCCCCCCCCCAGCCAGGTAAAAGGTCTACTTTTTGGGGGAAAGGTCCACTTCTGATAACCCCCCCCCCCCCCCCCCTTCCCCCAGAAAACTCCTGGTTACAGGCCTGGATATGAAGAAGGGGCTGAGAGGGGAAGGAGTGTGTCACTGTCTGGCAAAACCAATACACATCTGGTTTTAAATGCAAGTTTGAACACGTCTTTACATAATACATATTGTATTCAAAATTTTCTTTTGATGCACACAGACAATATGTACATGTTTATCAGAATGCTAGAAATGACATTACTTTCAACAATACATCCCCTCGTTCAATATACAATGCGTAGTCATAATTTATTGACCTACATTGTACCGATGCTTTATTAGTTTGATTGTCATTATTGTAATTAAAATGAATGTGGATTGATCTTTCCTAACGCCCTGGTTTATGGTTAATTGAAAGAGGTAAATAAGATCAGGTATACAGATGAAAACAAGCACTGAGTCCAAAATAAGCACTAGTTTCAAGGTTTTAAAAATCAAAATACTGCAAATTAGAATTATTATGTGGCATTAACATTTCATGAATCACCAGTATCAATCTAGCCTGGATTCCAGGTGTTTATCTAAATATTTCCTTGGATTCTTGATGAAACTTTTCTCTGTTTTACCCTAACCTTCTTCATCGACCACTACAGATCAATACACTGCTAGCAGAGGCTTGTAGCGTGCACTTCCTTGGTCTATCTCGTGGCGAGTTCAGGTAGGCTATCGTAAGCGTATGAAAATCTTAAGATTTTTCAAGCTCACTACTTGGCTTAGTTAGATAGGGAATGGCAGTGGACCTGGGTGCTGAAATGAATGTGGATTGACTCCCCCCTGGGCCCCTAATATGGCCCGTTCCCAAAAACACAAACAAGTTAAGGAGTAAGAAATCACCCAAATCTTTTCTGTGAGTAACACTGCTGTGTGACAATTAAAATAAAAATTCCTTTAAAAAGGAATGGGCGCTCAAATGAACATGCTTCATTTGATTAATGGCCAAATAGACTATAGATAGGATGTTTACATTATTTATATATTTATGTATTATATATTCTTTAACTATTTCTATAAATGACTTGTTAATCCAATTGAAGGATTATCTAATTAATCTATGCATTCATGATTTCATTTAGTATTGATCGATCGATCATCAATCAATCAATCAATCAATCAATCAATCAATCAATATTATTACATCTGTCAATAGTCAATCAATTAATCATTTATGCAATAGAGAACTCAGCAGTTTGGAATTGAAGACTTCAACTTTCCTGGTGTTTATATTATACCCACGTACCAAACTACCAAGACCAACCCACTGATCTCTGCATGTAAGTAATTCATAATTGAACCAGTCAGTATTAGGTCTACAGATGAGTTGATATTGAACAGCGGACTGCGTAAACTACAACTGTACACCGCCCCAACCCACACCTCTCAATGCCCTGTACAATGTACATGCAATGCTTTGCTATTATAATACATCTATATGCAGGCTGCATTATAGCTGAGATACTGCACTGTACATATTCATATCGAGAATGTAACCGAGCGTAACTTAATCTCCATCCTTTATAACGAGCATGATATTCAGCCTCGTTTATAGTTCGTAAACGCCGATAGCACTCGTACACTACAACTTAACATTTCACTGTTACGTAACTGTTAGTAAGAGACCATCAGTAAACATGGCAGCCTCCATCTATAATATCTAGAAATACCAAATTGTGTAAGTTTTCGCAAACTGATGACAATACAAGGGCTCCCGCCGTAGCGGACGCCCAAAAAGCAAATATTTGATCCATGAGGAGCAATAATCAATTACAGGTATATTATGTGATCTTTTCCAGGGGACGCCCTCAATCCTCGAAAAAAAATTGGAAGCAGATTTTCTTGCAGATTTACTTTTCTGATCATAAATCATAAATATATTCCAAGTTACAGAGTGATACCATTCCTAAATAACCTCAAAATCATAGTTTTAGAGTGAATTTAGAGTAAAATTTGAAAAAATAGATTGTACCGCTCGGTACAATCTATTTTCAACCCATGATTTTGAAGTAATTAGAAATCGTATCGATCTGTAACTTAGAAGATCTTTATGATTTATGATCAAAAATGCAAATCTGCAAGAAAATTTGCTTTCATAGTAAAAATCAATGATAGAGGGCGCTACTTGGAAAAGATCACATACTATGCCTTTAAACTATCCAAAATAGTTTTGTTTTAAATTACAATAAAGTTCAAAAATATCACGTTTCAAAAGTATTAGGATTTGCTGTATCTAAAAACGTCTCTGATTTCAACCAATAAGAGGTTACAATAAAGCAGCGGAATTGAAATATCAAGTTATCACGTAGGCCAAGGGAAATAATGTTCTCCATGCCTAACTGACCCAGCATTTGCAAATTTAAAAATGTTTGATATTTGAGTTTTTGTTGTGGAAAATTCTAGGCAAATTTGTCAATAAAAAAGCTTAATTTAATTAAAACATACAACTAAAAATTCCAAACTGACCAACAATTTTTCAAAGATCTTTACACCTGTTTTCATGGCTTTTTTATATGCAGCAATGGAAATACCCACAGGAATGTCTACCCGGGATTGTCTAGGTAGGAACTACACACTTTGTAGACTTATAATATATATCGTCGCTGTTCTGACATAACGACACATCACAACAGAATTAAGTAAAGTGATGTGTCGTTATGTCAGAACAGCGACGATATCTAACCCTAACTTTTACAAAAGTGGTCCTAGTTGGAATCAAACTATGGATCTCTGCATTGCAAAGCATGTCTCTCGACCATTAGACTAGCGAGGGGTGAACTGGCCGGGACATGATTATAATCCCTTTTAAACATTACGGAATAAAGCAATACTACTTTGATGATCAGTACACACAATATTATGAATAGAGCTGCGACACACATGATCGTCTACCCCGGGTTGACAGTCATGTGGGTATTTCCATAACTGCATATACCGTATTATCCCTATTAAGCGCCCAGGGCGGTAAGCAAAGCCATTTTGGGTAAGCGCTTATTATGTTACCTTTTTTAAACTCATTTATTGTACTAAATAAAATGTACAAGTGGTCATTTGAAGATGCTGACCATTTGATGGTCACTTGAAGATGCTGACCATTTGATGGTCATTTGAAGATGCTGACCATTTAATGTACTAAGGGACCGTTCATTATTTATGGTGGAGGGGGGGTTGGGTAAACTATAGGGGGGTCATGTAACTTTCATATGTTGAAATAGGGGGGGTTATGTAACTTTTTATTCTTGAACAGGGGGGGTTGTGTAAATTTGTTTAATCTATAAAGATGGTGATTGGAGTGATTTTAGAGGCTATTTTGGAGTGTAAATGCCATTTTTTTCTGTGCTTCGCGCATATTTTCTTAAAACCTATCGACTTCAAAAACTTTAACTATGAGACGACTTCTGGACAGCAAATCGACGATATGGTGGAAAACATCTATGTAATCATCAACGGTCGAGACGTTAGAGCCACAGGGTGTATAATGTTACAAAATCCAATTTCATGATTTAAAAATGTGATTTATTGCATGCTTTTCACCTCATCACTGCTTTGCACCAATGCTCACAAAAGTAGAACATTTCACTGGATTATACGTATCTGCTCAGAATGTTCTAACTTATTCGGGTTATAAAGACTCACAAAATCACCCAACATGTATAAATATGAAGAAAAAAATCTAACTCGCTACGCTCGCCATTACTAATTTCACACAATAAAAAGAAGGGGCATCATAAAATTATTGGCCGTTCAGATAGGGCACAAACAAAATTTGCCAACGTATCCATGAACAAAATTCCAACTCCTTAGTATGTTACAAGTTGATTTCTTCGGGGGGGGGGGGGGGGGGGGGGTGTAAAAAGCTACTGGTTAGCAGGGGGGTCATGTAATTTTCAGTTTCAGCTGTAGGGGGGGTTAGGTAATTTTAACATACGAGTCTCGAATTTGTCCCAACCCCCCCCCCCCCTCCGCCATAAATAATGAACGGTCCCTAAATACAATGTAAAAGTGATAATTTGAGAAGGCTGACCACTTGACGTACTAACGAAAATGTACAATTGGTCATTTGAGGAGGCTGACCATTTCATAAATGAAATATCTATGTACAAGTGGTCATTTGAGGATGCTGACCATTTGAAAAGGTGGGTGCTTATAAGGGATTGTTTGTTGGTAGTCATTGAGAAAAACAGGGATGGGTGCTTATAAGGTCCTGGGCACTTAATAGGGATAATACGGTAGCCATTTTTTTTTTTTTTTTCATTTTTTTTTTTCCCCCTCTTTTTTGTTGTCCCTTTTTAAGGCCTTCTGGATCTGGATCTGGATAGATTACTCCAGCAATCACGCTAGAGTTGATGACATGACCTAATGATTGTTGTGGCTGGGTAGACTGTTTCAATTGGTTGATGCTGTGTGCTCGTTGAAGTGGTTCCGGATCATAGTTTTGAAGGGGTTATGGTTGGCGGTGTCCAGAATTGTATGAGGGAGTTTGTTCCAATGAGTAGTCGTCCAGGGGAAGAATGTGTTGGAATAGATGAGGTGACCGTTGTTTACATTTAGGACGCCCTCTGTTGATTTGAGACAAAACACACCGGGCAAGAGTTCCTATAGTTTACATAGGCCAGATCAGGTTTTCTAACTAGATTATGGTCTCACAGCAAATTGTTATCAAAACTGTCTTTAAACTTGCTTAGGAATGCTATAAGCTATCACATTTCACAAAAAAAATTAAAAATAAATGAGTTTTACAATTCATTAGAAAGAAATTTCATGTTGTCTTCATTAACTTTACTGATATTCTGCCTGGAGGGAATCAACAGAGGGTGTCCCATTTGTAAATACATGACGTCACCGGTCACACCATCTATAGGTTGTGGTCTTTCCTTACCTGGTAGATTATAGGTGTCTCCGTGGGTGACACTCTGTTCAAAGTTGATGTTCCCTGTAGGACTCCCTACTCTGAGTCGCATCTGAGCCGGGATGTCACATGGATAAAGCTTGACATCAATTGACAATTGCTTGCCCTGAAAAACAAAGGCATAATTAATATTAAAGATAAATTCAGTGATTTTGAGACAAGAATTCTTTTTCTAAATTTTCTTCAGAACCATGAAGACACTATGAAATTGATAATGATCAAAAGGGGAAATTTATCAGGTAAATGAAACCCTTCTGCTGGCTCAAATTGTGAATTTCTTTCAAAATGAGTGATTTAGACAAACATGAACAGTAGGGATTAGGTAAATGGCCTGACCACACAGCCCTTCTGTGCGGCGATCTAAAGTCCCGGTGTCGATGACGTCATGGTTCTTGGTGCTCAAATTTGCGCAAGTGCATTGTATACACTAGAATGCTAAGAACCGTGTTCAACATCAACTGGAGCCACAATTCAGGAAATAACTGTTGGACCACTTTAAGGACTTCGTTGAAATCAACCCCCAGTCCCCCCATTCAATGTTGTTCGGAACCGTTTCATCTCCACGGTCGTTGGGACCCTCAACATTGATTGGTGGGAGCGGGGGAGGGATAAAGTGGGATATTAGCAAAGAAATGGGCTAAGTGGTCCAACACCAATATTCCTGAATTGCAGCATGAGGAACTGTACGGTGATATGCCAAAAGTCTCGGATAAGATCAGAGAACGTAGACCAAGATTTGCCGGACACTGCTTCAGAGGGTCCAATGAGCTTGTCTCCAAACTCATACATTGGATTCCAAAACATAAGAAACCGTAGTAGACCAGCCCTAACTTATATAGATATACTAAAGTGTGACACAGGATTGCAAGTAGAAGAAATCAAGACAGCTATGTTGGAAAGGAAGATTTGGAGAAGCATCATGGTTCAGGAAAATCACCCGACATAAGTCAAGTCAAGCAATGTATAACTATGACTTCATCTACACAGGGACTTTCGTTCACCGCAAATTCTAAAAATTGCATGATGTGAGATGGCAGTTTTTATTTGTTTTTGTCATTTATGATGTTTTGTTCTACAGTATATAATTACGCAAATTGGGCTTGATCATTATTTTTCTATTACATGCATATAATGCATAATGTTGTGCTTGCTGGAGACCTCATTTAATACACATTACATTTGCTAGTTCAAAATTCTGTGCAAATAGTTCTTACGATATTCTAATAGACATTCTATAATATATTTTACTTAACACTGACTTTTTATAAAACCCCCACCTAGTTGTACTTCACTGATTTTCTCATTTTGTCTTTAAAAAAGGATCTGATTTTGTCAAAAAGGAAATTCAATTGAATTTAAGATGCAATGATTTCCTGTGTTGTGCTTGTCCTGGTAACCCCATAGGGCTGACATTCTATATAAAAAGTACTAGAATGTCAGTGCAACCTTTATGATAAATACATCTGCATGATGTATTTTCATTAATGCTTTGGTTCCTGTGGGAGGCCCGGTGTATATGATATTATTTTGAATTCATCATGTTGTACGTTCATGTGACTCAAAAATGTGATGAAATCAATCAAAACCAATGTAAAAAATAAATAAAATGCGATCAATGTCTAATTAGATTATTACACAGACTTTTTAATGGTTGGTGCCCTCCTGTTAGATTGAGCACATGTAAATGTTGTGATATCTATAAGCACTACAATACATGTAGATACATTTGTATAGTTTCTGTCGAAGTGAATCTGCCAAAATTCTGCTTTTTATTCTAATTATTTTTGAAACTGAATGAATTTCACCGACAGTGCCCATTCTTTTTACTCTAGCTACAATCTTGCATACAAATTTACCGTTGCTATTTCCCTTGGGACTATGATGCTACTAATTGGCTCAATAATTCAACATTTCAAAAGCTAAGGGGCCATCTGCAGTCTTCTGTGATGCAAAATCAAGAATAATGAGTCTTAACCCTAACACTTCCCCCCACTTTTTTCAGAATTTTTTCTTCAACGCGGAAAATCGACCAAAATATCCCCCCGATCCCCCCGGGATTTGATCCAGGGACCTCTCGCACCACAGGCGAGGGATTCCACACTTCACCACGGCTCTGGCACACAGTTCTGGGCAGTGTATAGCCCAGACTGTATGTATTGGGTCCATTTTTTCATCAAAAAACTTCCACGCCGGGTGGTACCAACGTGCCCAGTCGTGGTATTTTGGGGTATATGGTAGTGTTAGGGTTATATTAACGAAACTTAGAAAATTTTTGAAGAAAAAAAAAAATTCAAAAAAATTGCTCGTTAACCCTAACACTTCCCCCCACTTTTTTCAGAATTTTTTCTTCAACGCGGAAAATCGACCAAAATATCCCCCCGATCCCCCCCGGGATTTGATCCAGGGACCTCTCGCACCACAGGCGAGGGATTCCACACTTCACCACGGCTCTGGCACACAGTTCTGGGCAGTGTATAGCCCAGACTGTATGTATTGGGTCCATTTTTTCATCAAAAAACTTCCACGCCGGGTGGTACCAACGTGCCCAGTCGTGGTATTTTGGGGTATATGGTAGTGTTAGGGTTATCGCTTTCCATGAGGCATGCGCCTGCAGACGACATTCCAAAATGTCACCAAATGATTCAAAAAATGTTAAATTAATTACATTTCCTTGCCATATTTGGAATCATCATGAGAAATGCATTAAAATAAGTACAAACATTCTTGGTATTGGTTCAGTAATTCTTGAGATAGACTTTGAAATTTGGGAAATTTAGGTTTCTGAAAAATTAGTTTGTATATATTATGGTAGAACCATGAAAGTAACTTTCATGGTAGAACTAATAGCCGCATGTAAAGTGTTAACACACATTTACCGTCTTGCACATACTATATGACTATTTTTAATGCTATATTTTGCACACAAAAATGAGTGATTGAGTTTTTCAGAATAATAAATATACTTGAATTGTTTGGTAATTTTTTTAAATCAAATATTCCTGACTTCTGACTCAATTTGCTTGACCACATCACATACAATCCACTCTTGCACACTGCTGGTTTAAATACCACTTAGATGGTTTTAGAGTCAGCCAATCCCGGTGTGGGGGGGGGAGTCAGGTATAACGTTGTAAGGCCCAAAAAATAAAAAGGTTTGTCTCAAAGCTTGCGAAAATCGGACGACGCTCGCGGTTTTTTGTCTTCCATTTTTTTTTTTTTAATTTTTAATTTTTTTTTAGTTGTGTGTCAATTTTTACTGTTACTATAATTTGCAACCGTTGACACTTTCTGATATTGTTTTTTCTATTTGAAATGAATATTGTGATGTAGTTGTGTAAAGAACAATTGTGCAGCGTTTTATGAAGGACTGAGTCATGTAAAAGTTTGAGAAAAGGAAAATCTGCCGATATTTTTAATAAAAACTCGAAATAAAAATGTGTAGGGAAGAACAAAATTTGATTTTACAATTTCCTGCATTTCAGACGCGGTATTTTGGCATTTCAAAACCAATGCGCGCGCAAGCTTTGAGACAAACCTTTTTATTTGTTTGGCCTAATCATCTGTGAGAACGAAAACACAGATTAAGGGGGCTGTGCACCTTCAGGTACAGCCTCCCTAAAACTGCCGTAACTTCTTTATTATTTATTAAATCTATATAAAAGTATACATTTTTTTGCAGAAAAGGGTTCAATGAATCCAAACTCAAAATATATTTTGTTAAATTTTATCTAACTAGTTTTATTATATTCCTCATGCAATTCCCTAGGAATCGTTTTTTTAATTTTAATTTTACTTTATTATTTTTTGAATTATCGACCAAAAAGTGCCAAAAAATATGATTTTTTTACCAAAAAACGTGATTTTCATGTTTGTTAGCACTTTTTGGTCTATAATTCAAAAAATAATAAAGTAAAAATTAAAATAAAAAAAACGATTCCTAGGGAATTGCTTGAGGAATATAATAAAACTAGTATGACACAATTTGGCAAAATATATTTTGAGTTATCTTTGCAGAACCTAAAATGGGTCAAAAAACATGTTTTTTATAATTTTCTCCAAAATGGTCAATTTCATGATCATAGTTGGATTCATTGAACCCTTTCCTGCAAAAAAATGTATACTTTTATTAAGATTAAATGAATAATGAAGAAGTTACGGCAGTTTTACGGAGGCTATGCGAAGGTGCACATCCCCCTTAAGGGTGCTTTTTTCGACTACAACACAGGCCCGTGCTAATAAGGATATCAAAATCGCCAATTTCAAAGAATAAGGGTGTCCTTTTCAACCTGAATTCGTGCTATGGGTTGCTTGGGCCAATAGTCATGTGTCATCATTATAAAAATAGCCCAAACTGGTTGGACCTACGACAAATTTATAAAACAACTGAATCACACAATTACTTCATACATGTACGTGCATAAGGTTCATTTACAGTTTAAAACAACGGCTTGGGGACCTATATCCTTTGCTATGACTTACTCATGAGTATGATTCGTCGAGCTATAATCCTTGTTAAGGGTCACTTTTTCGAACTTTGAGAATCCGCTTTAACCCTAACACTGCCATATACTACAATATACCACGACTGGGCACGTTGGTACCACCCGGCGTGGAAGTTTTTCGCTGAAAAAATGGACCCACTCCATACAGTCTGGGCAATACACTGCCCAGACTGTGCTTGGAAGCCGTGGTGTAGCGGGGGATTGGAAGCTCCACGTGCTGGAGGTCCCTAGATCAAACATTGGCGGAGCCAGGGGGGGGCCTGGGGGGCACGTGCCCCCCGGGTCCCTGGCACCAAAAAAAAAAAAAGGAGAAGAAAAAGAAAGAAAAAGGAGAAGAAAAAGAAAGAAAAAGGAGAAAAAGGAAGAAAGAAAAGAGAAATAGTAGAGGGTATATTCTTTATTTGTCACAGTAAGTTTCCATGCCCCCACCCCTTATTTTGTACGTTCCCGGCACAGATCCCGGCATATCAAGGCAATAATGGCGTAGCCAGAGGGTTAAGAAGGGGCCGACCGCTCCTTCTTCCCTGTCACCCAATTTTGCCATTGTCGCCTCAATTTTGATAAGAGAAATCATAGTTAAATTATGACGTTCAAATACAAAGATAGCATTTTTCGTTGTATGTGCCCCTTCCCCAAAAAAATAAATTCATTGCAAATTAAGAAGATAGTTTAAAGCCAAAATGTACCTCAATCCTGGGTAAAATAGCAAAACGTTTAACAATAAAAGCTGTGTCATAAGGCCAAAATATATCTCAAATGTGGCAAATTAAGTATAAAGAACACTGTTAAAAATACTTGTAATTTTACAAAGAAAAATCGTAACTTTACAGCATGTTTGCCCTTTAAAAACAGACGACACAATAATTTAACAAACCTAACGTATTTATGCAGTGATATTTAACGTAGAATTACAATTTAAATGTAAAACAAAGTAAAAATACCATCGAACTTGACAATGGATCGTGTTTTTACGTTGATCGCAGCGTATTTGTCGTATAAACAGTGTTCGTATTTGTAAAATAACGGCGTTTTCATGTTAAATAAAGTATAATTTGTAAAAATACCATCGAAGTTGACAGCGGACCGTGTTTTTACGTTGATCGCAGCGTATCTATCGTATAAAAAGTGTTCGTTTCTGTAAAATAACGGCATTTTCATGTTAAATGAAATATAATTTGTAGAAATACCATCGAAGCTTAAAAATACTTGTAATTTTACAAAGAAAAATCGTAACTTTACAGCATGTTTGCCCTTTAAAAACAGACGACACAATAATTTAACAAACCTAACGTATTTATGCAGTGATATTTAACGTAGAATTACAATTTAAATGTAAAACAAAGTAAAAATACCATCGAACTTGACAATGGATCGTGTTTTTACGTTGATCGCAGCGTATTTGTCGTATAAACAGTGTTCGTATTTGTAAAATAACGGCGTTTTCATGTTAAATAAAGTATAATTTGTAAAAATACCATCGAAGTTGACAGCGGACCGTGTTTTTACGTTGATCGCAGCGTATCTATCGTATAAAAAGTGTTCGTTTCTGTAAAATAACGGCATTTTCATGTTAAATGAAATATAATTTGTAGAAATACCATCGAAGCTGACAACGGATCGTGTTTTTACGTTGATCGCAGTGTATCTGTCGTATAAATATTGTTCTTATTTGTAAAATAACGGCGTTTTCATGTAAAAATACCATCGAAGTTGACAACGGATCGTGTTTTTACGTTGACTGCAGTGTATCTCTCACAAAATAGTGTTGGTATTTGTAAAATAACGGCGTTTTCATGTTAAATGAAATATACTTTGTAAAAATACCCATATTTCACCATCGAAGTTGACAACGAATCGTATTTTTACGTTGCCTTTCGTATAAATAGTGTTTGTATTTGTAAAATAACGGCTATTTTCATGTTAAATGAAATATACTTTGTAAAAATATCATCATCGTTGACAATGAATCGTGTTTTTACGCTCACCCCAGTGTAGGCCTATCGTTATTTGTATAACGACGATTTTCATGTTAAGTGACATAGGCCTATACTTTGTAAAAATACAATTGAAGGTTTTTTTTTCAAATATTTTAGGCCTACTTATGCTTGAGTCTGGTGGGGGAGAAAAAAAAACAACCCCCATTGAAGTATACAATGAATAGTGTTTTTACGTTGACCGCAGTGTACCTCTCGTACACTGTTAAAAATAATCGTAATTTTACAGGATTTTTTTGTCGTAAAACAAATAATCGTAATTTTACAGGATTATTTTGTCGTAAAACAACGGTCCGTCCTGTTTTTTAACAAATCTACGGTATTTATATCATAAAAGTACGACGGAAAAGTGTATAATTACATTTGTAGTATAAAAATGGTAATAAAGTAGTGACATAACAACAAATGTTTGTAATTCTACATTTCTGATATAGGAAATAGTAATTTTACGGCAATTAAATAACGCGAACCCTGTTATTTTTAATTTTTACAGTAGCTTAATGTAAAAGAACAGCGTTAAGAAATGTAAAATTACTGTTTTATTAAATAACCTTAATTTGACAGGATTTATTTGGTCGTAAAACAACTGTTATTATTTAAACGGCGACACCCACATTAGTTAATTATTTCAACACCTACAGTGAAGTGTATTTCAACACACTTCACTGTTTTGGACTCGTTTCGACCCATTTGATTCATTTCGACTCGTTTCGAACCATTTTGATTTATTTCGACCCATTTCATAAAATACAGATAGGTCATCCGATGTTTTCTGTAAAAACAAATTCAATGACACATGCATGTATGAGTTAGCTCCTAATGCTTATCATGTGATGGAGCTACATGAAGATCTGTCTCCAGTAGGATTGGTTTTTTGTGGAGATCCACATCAGGCGCAACAACTGCCTGATTTATGTGATATGCTGAACATTAAGTACAAGCAAATAACCTTCATGAATATCTGCTTTCTGTTCTTTTTTGAACGAAAGGGTTGGTGTTTATTCAAAATTTTATCTGGGGCCGTGGTTACACTTGTTCGCTGCAATAGCAGGCTTCCACGTGGACATAAAAACAATAGGTTTACACTCGAGGTACGATTTACGGTAATAATAGGCCTCCTACTCGATGTACATGATGTATGAAGGCCAGGGCCTAGGTCTTGATGTGAATATTTTGACGGTAAAACACGTTATGACACATGTAGGTCTACTGTTTTTAGGCCTAACGTTATTTGTAGAATATTCCGGGTTTTTTTTACAGCAAACGTAAAAATTGACGTTAATTTACAGGAATAATATACGGATTTTACCGTTTTAAAACGAACCGTCTTAAACAATATTTACACCCAAAAATTGTAAAATCCCGTAATATAACGACTCCCTGTATATTAACGGTTTTTTATGAATAAATAGTTTATATTAACACAAAACACTTCGACATTATTAACTACTTCGTTGGCTCAGTCGGTAAAGCGTCCGACTTACAATACAGAGGTCCCGGGTTCAAATCCCCGTCCGGTCAAGTTAAGGTAAGTTCATCTAAAAATCTTTAATAAATTGCGGAAGCAGAATAAACATATGACACATATTACAATTGACACATAAAGTTAATAAATGACACATAAAATTGCATAAAATGTCCGAAATTATACACAAGCCCCGTTAATTAACAGGTAAAATGTATATTCACAACACATAAACACGTCCGTAAAATAACGTCAAAATACTGTTAAAATACCATCAAAACTAAATAAATTAACGGGACATTACATTTTACGGTCAACGTTATTTTACGGTTGTTAACCGTTATGAGTCCCAGCTGCCAGTTAAAATAACTGTTAATTTACGATCATCGTAGTTTAACGTTGTAGTCGATTGTTCCCAGCGTATTTTTATCGTCAACGTTATTTTACGGTTGTTATCCGTTATGAGTCCCAGCTGCCAGTTAAAATATCTGTTAATTTACGGTGATCGTAGTTTAACGTTGTAGTCGATTGATACCAGCGTATTTTTATCGTCAACGTAATTTTACGGTTGTTAACCGTTATGAGTCCCAGCTGCCAGTTATAATAGCTGTTTTTTAACGGTCGTATTTTTAACAGTGCAGCTGCCAGTAACAAATACTGTTTTTTTACAGTTGTCCAGTATTTTGTAGTTTTACAGCCCACCGTCATTTAACAGTCCCAGCTGCAAGGTAAACTGTCGTTTTTTTTACAGTTACCCAGTATTTTTGAATTTTTACAGCCCACCGTAATTTAACAGTTCATACTGTTAGTGAGTCCCAGCTGCCAGTAATAATTACTGTTTTTTTACAGTTGTCCAGTATTTTGTAGTTTTACAGCCCACCGTCATTTAACAGTCCCAGCTGCAAGGTAAACTGTCGTTTTTTTTACAGTTACCCAGTATTTTTGAATTTTTACAGCCCACCGTAATTTAACAGTTCATACTGTTAGTGAGTCCCAGCTGCCAGTAATAATTACTGTTTTTTTACAGTTTTATTTTTAACAGTGAAGCCAGGGGTTTTCGTAAAAAAATAAAAATAAAATGTGACATTTTAATAGAAGCAACAATCAATGTATCTCAATATTGGCAAAATTAATGTAAAGAAGTCAATTTTGCGTGGTTGGTATCTCAATCGCGGCACATTTTATGTAAAATAGCCCAAAAAAATTCGCGCGCTACGCGCGCACGTGACATGAACGTTAACTTTAATTTTGAAATCTAATTTTAAGACAAAATGTATCTCGATCATGACCAAATTAGTTAGTGTTGAGAAGCCAATATTTCGCGCGTTTTGCTCATGTGCCTCGAAATATTTCCTTTAGTTTTTAAGCTTGTATCAGAGAAAATTGGCAAAATATGTAGAAGAGCAAACAAAATCGCGCGCTACGCACGCACATGCCCCAAACGATAAGAGTCCTTGTGTGACTTCATTTCTTGTTGGCCGTTTCGGGAGAGCCCGAGGGCCGAGCGGGTGGGTGAATGTTTTAGAACCTCAAAATATTTACATTTCTTTTTAGAAGCTTAATTGTTATCAGCAAAAAAAATCGCTCAATTATGACCAAATTAGTGTAAAATATGCAATTTTGCGCGCTAAGCTCGCATGAACCTTCAAACATTACATTTAGCTTTATAACAAATTAGTATCAAATGTTGTGCGCTACGCGCTAATGTGACTTCAAACATTAACTTTATCTTTATGAAACTTTTATGAAGGCAAGCCTCAATCATTGCAAACTGTAAAATAGCACATTTTTCGCGCGCTACGCGCGCCTGTTAAGGTATCAGGTCACCTTTTTTCTTCTTTACTTCACCAATTTATAGATATCTGATTAATAATAATTTCAAAAATATATGATTTTGATTTGCATCTTTAGTTTTCTTTAAATTAGGATTTTGATATTCATAAAACGTACAAAGAAGATGGAATTACCCGAAAGAAAATGTTTTTTATTGCCATTTGCCAGTAATGTAGCAAATATATAGAATATATTAGTATAATTATGCTCAACTTCTTTCGTGCATTGATAAAAAACAAAATATTTATTAGAAATGAAGAGGTGGCTTTTCGATAAAATTTTGGTCAAAAGTATACACCAGATCGCACCAAATGAGTTCCAAAATTGATTTTTTTTTCTACTTCAGAGGGGGGCACATCCCCCCTCAGACACCCCCTGTCCGAGCATAGCTCGGAGGGCAGTGCTGCGCACTGCTTGGATGGTACCTTACCAAATTCATTTTTGGGGCCTCCCATTAACTTTTCTGGATCCGAGCCTGAGTGCCCCCCGGTTAAAATAATCCTGGCTACGCCTATGTCAAATCCCGGGGGGATCGGGGGGATATTTTGGTCGATTTTCCACGTTGAAGAAAAATTCTGAAAAAAGTGGGGGGTAGAGTTAGGGTTAACAAGCAATTTTTTGAATTTTTTTTTTTCTTCAAAAATTTTCTAAGTTTTGTTAATATAACCCTAACACTGCCATATACCACAATATACCACGACTGGGCATGTTGGTACCACCCGGTGTGGAAGTTTTTCGTTGAAAAAATGGACCCACTCCATACAGTCTGGGCAATACACTGCCCAGACTGTGCTTGGAAGCTGTGGTGTAGCGGGGATTGGAAGCTCCACGTGCTGGAGGTCCCTGGATCAAATCCCGGGGGATCGGGGGGATATTTTGGTCAATTTTCCACGTTGAAGAAAAAATTCTGAAAAAAGTGGGGGGTAGAGTTAGGGTTAAGGGTTGTTTTTGAAAGTGGATTAACACGGATTATTACAATTTTTTACATTTTACATGAGCCCCCCCCCCCCAATCTTTGAGAATCCTCTTTAAGGTGTTTTTTTAAAATGGATTTACACAGATTATTACGACTTTTTACATGAGTCCTCCCCCCCCCCCCCCCCCCCCAGTAGCCAATCCTAACCTTTTCCTATAACTAAAATCCTAAACCTAAGCAACAGTCATACTATTGGGAACGTCTGCCTCATCAGCTTAAAACAATCAGTGCTATTAATAGGTGCATGAATTAATAAAACATTGAAGAGTGGTTTATTATGCATCGTAGCGCAAGTCTCAATTCTTGCTGTAAGCTAAGGGAGTCCACAAGGGAACGGCTTGACAGAAAAACTTGTGCAGTGTTTATGCGGGCATCAATTTGAATCTTGAACCTACCCTCCATCTGTATTCACCTTCCTTCAGGAAAAATATAGGTCAAATTGTGTTCACCTCAGTGCACTACATTTGTTCTATACATGTACATTGTAGTATAAATGGAAGAAAGTTGTAACATAGGTATGAAGATCGCCATAGATTCACCTATCCAAAATGTGAATTACTTCAAGATTCACCACATAAAAACTCACAAAAATAACTAGGCAAGATTGGGCATCTAATCTTTGACTATCTTTTAAAAGGGGATTGCCTAAACCCTAAAGTCTCGGATTATATCAGAGAATGTAGAGCAAGATTTGGCGGACACTGCTTCAAAGGGTCCAATGAGCCTGTCTCCAAACTCATACACTGGATTCCAAAACATGGAGTAAGAAAGCGTGGTAGACCAGCCCTAACCTACATTGACTTACTAAAGCGTGACACAGGATTGCAGGTACAAGAAATCAAGACAGCTATGTTAGAAAGGAAGATTTGGAGAAACATCGTAGTTCGGGAAAATCACCCGACACAAGTCAAGTCAAGTCAAGTCAGTCAATCTTTAACCCACTGGGCACTACCTGCCTATCTTACAGTGGTTCTGATTGGTTTATTACAAGATACTCATTTGAATAGCTAATTACAATGCACCTTGTAAAATATGTCACTTCAATCTTTATCAGGGATACGACTATTGTAAAAATGTCTCTGATTGGTGCAATAAATGATGTATCTATCTTTCTGACCAATCGGCCGGTAGTTCTCAGGGGGTTAAGGAGGGTAGGTTCAAGATTCCTATTGACACCTGCATTAGTGCTATCCGCATAATGAAGTAATTCATTAATAAGTCATTGACAAAACTTGACTGATTCCCAGAAGCAAATATAACGTGGCTGTTCTGTCAAAACCTTGTATGTTTTTCCGGCCCTTCAGCATGTATAAAGTAAAACTGCCAACGGTTATGCATAGGAAGAGTTGCTTTATACATGTTCCGGTACAAGAGAACTTACAAGGTTTTGATAGATGTGATTTTGTCACTTAAAAATGTTTAGAGCAGACCGCATAAAGGTCATACATAGGAAGTATTACTTTATACATGATGAAGGGCTGGATGGAGATACAAGGTTTTGAAAGAATAGCGACGAAATATAACGTGGCTATTGCTATTCTGTCAAAACCTTGTATGTTTTTCCAGCCCTTCAGCATGAACAATGTATAAAGTAAACCTGCCCAACAAGTATGCATAGGAAGTGGTGCTTTTTACATGTTCATGGGGCAAGAGCACTTGCAAAGTTTTGATACATGTAGATGTTGGCCCTTGAACATGTTTAGAGTAGACTGCAAAAAGGTTATATATAGCAAGTATTGACGGATGGAGATACAAGGTGTTGACATTACAGCAACGATATGTACATCTATTATTACAAGCAGTATCGATCCAGACAATATGAAGAGCTGTTTTGCAAAAGGCACTACATCCACTTCCGCCTTTTTACTCATTTTACACTATTAAATGGATGACTATTCATTATGTGGAATGTGGCTTGTATTGTTGGTGCCTCAATTGGCGTGCATGGATGCACTAATCCAAGTCATAGAAACAGAAATGAACACAGCCATACAATAATTTGATTAATTCCATGGACATGTCAATACAAATTCACTAATGTAGTCTGGTGGCCCTTTTGCAACAAAGCTCTTCATATTTGTACATATTGTCCAGTTTGTGTGGGTTTCAGTTTAGTAACTAAAGAAATTTGTGAATTCTAATACAATGTGTTGTGACTGCACATCCATTGTAGATGTAAAACAGAGTTAGTTCTCAACATACAGCTGTGCACTTTAATATAGTGTTATGATAACTCAAGTTAATAACTTGACTTGACTGTGACTAAATTATCACTTATGACTCTTTAGATGTAGACGCAGTCATCCAATACCGCTACCGCTACACTAAGGACAGGGAAAATGCTCAAAAGCGCAGAAGCACTTTTTCATCACACAGAATTTTTTTCTTCAAAATTGTCTAAATATTTAACAAATAATGTCCATCTACCTAAAAATCAACAAGTTACATAACTGTGGAAGTGTTTATTCTACACTTAGTTTAGTTAGAATGTAGTTTTGAATGAAAAATGATGGTTTTGACAACGAAAAGAGAAATATGTCAACATGGAAACATGGAATATAATCGCTTTTGGATTTATTTTTAACGCATATGGCATAATTTTGGTGAATAAAAGCACCTTTTACTAAAAAAAAACACCTTTTAGTTTTACCTAAAAAAGCACCTTTTGCTCCAAAAAGCACTTTTTCCAAAATCAAGCAGCACTTTTAGTGCTTTTAAAAAGCGCAACATCCCTGTCCCTACACTACACTATGTGCGGTAGTACATTTTGGGGATCAAATTCCAGTGTCTGCATGATTACCTGTTGGTGAAACATTTTTTTGATATTTATCCAAATCTGGCTATAATCAAGATACATTTTGGTTGAGATTCCTAGACATAATGTGTGCGTATAGCGTGCAAAACTTTGCTATATTTATACTAATTTAACCCTTTAAATTCCCCCAAATGGGTGCATAGTTTTCCCTGTTTTCCATTCCTCTCATCTTTTCTTTCCCTTTCCTTTCTTTTCTTCTTTCTTTTTGGCTTTTTCTCCCCGTTTTTAAGGGGGGGGGGGGGGTCATTGCTGAATATTCTCTAAATGGCAAAAACTTACCCAAAAGTATAAAGCACATGTAATACTTGTACAATCTGCACCCTTGGTGCACGCTGCTGATCCTCCGATTGTGTTTAGACTCAGCTGTATCTGTGAGATAGTCCTGTCCCACGCGACACATTCAGGCTCATAGGATTGGCCATCTGTCCCTATTAGGAAACAAAATATTCCACATTTTAAGCTCTCAAACAAGAATCGAAGAATGAATTACGATGAAGTCCTAGCACTTGTTACTTATTGTTATCGTTTACAGCATCTCATAAAGAAATCATATTAAGGGGGAGTGGACCCTCAGGTATAGCCTCCGTAAAACTGCCGTAACCTCATCATTATTCTTTCAATCTATATAAAAGTATACAATTTTTTGCAGAAATGGGTTCAATGAATCCAACCATGATCATGAAATTGACCATTTTGGAGAACATTATAAAAAACATGTTTTTTGACCCATTTTATGTTTGGAAAAGATAAGAGGGTGATCGGTTTGTCACGGACGGGCATTTTTGAAAACATTTGAGAATAACTGCCTATAAAAAGTAACTACTAACATTTACCAAAAGGTTTTATGTTTTATGTTGAAGAGTATCATCAACTCTATTGAAATTGATAAAAATTTAGTAGGTGTGGTTTGTTACTAAAAATAGAATGAACAAAACATTTGCGTCACGGACGGACAAGATATAAATAGGGTTCTCTACTTTTATGTACTCTTTTTCTGTTTCTATCTAAGACATTAGTTACTCCACAATTCTTTCAGGCTAAACAGTATCTAAGATATATGACTTGATTACCTGATACACGGCTGGTGAAAGCTGACCTTTTTTTTTACAAGAGAGGGCTGACAATTTGTGTCACGGACGGACAATTTTGGGTGTCACGGACGGACACAAATGTTCACTACAAGAATAACTTCAAAATCACTTTTTATTCATACTTTGCATGAAGTTTTTGTGAAAAAATGACATCATATACTACAAAATAGAGAGCAAATGCATGTTAGGTGGTGATTTATTCAGTCTGTGTAATAAAGTTTGTCTTTTCCCAACATTTCAACATTCAACATACATGTATGGCAAATCCAAGTTACCAACCTCACCATTTGGGTGAACATTTTTCACAATAAACTTGTATACATATCTTAGGCCATTGTTTTATAGCATTTAAATTCATCTGCCATCCAAGGAAAGAAGAAACACTTGAAGTTGAGTTACTTGTTCATATTTACAAGATTAGTGGATAACAAAGTACATGCTTTTCATTGTGTGTTTGGGTTTCCTTCTTATAGGAAGGAAACCATTTATCAAAACACATGTGTGCAAAAAGACAGCTTCAATTTAATCTTCATCTCTTGCATATAATAAACACATTTACAGGCTTAAACTTGTAAGTGAGATGTCACAATTTGTTGATCTGAGGCATAGTTCAACTCAATTGAAAAGAAAACCACTTCAATCTATCCAAAACAGGGCTGCTAGACTGATCTTTAAATCAAATTGGAGGGAACATGTTACATGTGACACTGTCAAACATACTTGCTTGATCTCATAAAAACTCATACTCAAAAGTCTGAAGATATATCTTTGATCATGTGTCGATATTATAACCATCTTCTTGTTTCAAACAGAACTCATGTGCATCGAATGGAGACAAAGCTTTCAACCATTCAACCACAGTTATCAGCAGCTATCCACATGTCTCCTAACTTCAACATTTTCAAGGCAAACTCAAAACGCAACTTTTTCCAAAGTAATATCGGTTGATGCTTTATGTTAGATTTTAAAAATATTTCATGTTTTAGTTTACATTGTAATTATAAGATTGTAAATTTTAGATGTACATTTTAGATTACGATGTGGCCTGAAGTCATTTTTTGTTAAATGCGTTGATCATTCTATAAATTAAAGGTGTATGGTTAACTCTCATGAAAACAGTGCAAAATGAACTTTTTGATGTCTTTGGTCCATTTCTGTGTTATGCAATGTTTTCTTGCTTGAAAAACTTCTTTTCTAGATAGATATTGATGTTTTCTACTTGGATCTATATACTTTGATATACTTCTGAACGTGTTTTCATTCAAAAAAATGCCCTCATATACCCCAAATTAGCGAAATTTCCATGTCCGCAGCATAAATGTATATTTTGCCTTTATTAATTACAATACAAATAGGGCACCATTTTCTACAAGATATGTCATAATTTGTAGGGAACATATAGCGATATTCCATGGATAGAAAAAAAATGCACATCTTTTACGATGTTTACCTGTTTCAGTTTCATATATGTTGTCCGAGATGTTGATGTTTATTACGTTACCTGCGACATATTGAGGATCAACATTGTTCAAAATTAACATTTAAACATTTAAATGTACATATTCTGAATCTAAAAGAACATGGGTGTTGGAAAATAATATTATCAAAAATCTATAGCAGCATGTCTGACCTTGAGAAGAAATCAAAATGCTGCAAAGCATGCGACCTTGTTAAGGATGTTTATTACGTTGTTGAGATTTCTCCCGAACTATGTATCAAAACACACTTTTTGGTTAAAAACCAATTTGATACATATACATAGACTATGTGGTTACTTGGAACACTCGCTAGCTCTTTCCAGATCGTCTACATGGTACTTTGAGTACGAAAAACGTTTACTACGTTATCGTTTATTACGTTGTCGAATAAATCGACAGAGAGACAGCTGCTCTCTACGACTGTATTAAACAAAGATACGTGGCAGGCCCTTTTCGCAGGCATGCATGGGGGATACTCGATGAAAGTACAATGCAAAAAAACCACGACGAATGGTAAGAATTCCTCATTTTTTCTTGTAAGTAATATGAACATTAAGCTGAATGACAGTTGAAGTCATTATAGATCTCTTAAGCACATTGAAAATGGACCTATGATATCAGAATGGGGTTAATAATGTGAAGAAATGCAGTAGGTATCGTTAACATCTTCATTGATTGCTTTGTATATACGTTATAAGCCAGCATTAGGCACTGTTGCAGTTGCCAATAACGTAATAAACGGGATAACGTAACCAACCTCATTGTCTAGTCTCATGTCAATGTTGGCGTCAATTCAGTAACTTTCATGATTGATGTACTTGAGTATCATACATTGTATCCAATGTTATAATTGTAATATGTGGACTATTCTATGTGAGGACTGAAACCACCTTATAATGGACAACGTAATAAACTTTCCATCATTTGATAAATATAATTGCACCCTGTTCATAGTGATTCAACATTTATTATGTGTTTATGAATGTTAACTTAGTGTACATACATATTGTCTCACATACTGACACAATCTCATTTGTTTGCATGCTTCAATGATGCATAGTTCTATGGCTATTGGATAACGTAATAAACCAATTCGTATAATTGTGTGAATAAATACGGTATACCTTGCTGAAACAGCTGCAATATATGTCATTAACTTTGTTTTGTTTTTGTTATCTTTATTATACAGAAATATATGCCACACAGTGCAAAAAACCAATGGCGATACCGGCAGAACCAAATGCAACAGTGGAGACAAAAAGGTCATCAGAGTACAATCTTATTAACAATTCTACTACCATCATTTTAAATAAAACAAATCAATATCTTACTAATTTTAAGAGATAAAAGGCTATTCAATATTTAGTGCTATTAAAATTTACATAAAGGTAATAATGTCATGGTCTAACAACATATCTGTAAAGTGCCATGTTACATCTGTCGATTTAGTGACCATGTTTATTACGTTATTCACCATATTTACCCTACATCAAAAGAGCAAGTCGACAATATATAGAACTGCCTTTTAGTGGACTTTAGGCAACCTAACTTTTACTAAAATACCATTTACAAGATATGTCTGTGTACAAAATAAACTGACTTGGTCGATGTTGAATATATTTGTTTACATGTGTTTGTATATGTTTATTACGTTACCCACCCCATAAAGTCCGAATACCAATGCCAGCGTTTTTGGTAAAGCATAATATTTATTGTTTCTGAGCTAACTTTTAAAAACACATTATAACGCTTGGAAAAAGATATGATTAAAGATATATTTTATACTTTGCACAAAGATATTCATTTTGGAAAACCGTGCATTTTTTTAGTTTTAAAGCTGAGGTTCAAACAGTGATGTGAAGACCAAAAACAATTCATAATACTTGCAATTTACAAAATTACATTGCATTTTGTTCGCTGTAATTGGTAGAAGTATGCTTTCGTAACTATAATTTTGTGTTTTTGGCATCACAGTTTGTAAACTCGTTCTGATTTAGAGCTGATAGGAAGTATATAACGTAATAAACATGGAGCAAAAGCTGCAAACAAGTGATATTATAATATAAATTCAACGTTATATTGTACAAAAATGCAATGAGTGTTGTTCACAAAATTTTAAATCTAGTATCCAGTACATGTCTACTATTAAAAAATAGTGTAATAAATAAAATTGGAGACAATTTTTTTCTTCAACTTCTGAAATCTCATTTGCACTATTTTCATGAGAGTTGACCGTATGTTCCGATCACTTTTTTGGGGCTATGATATTTTTTTCACATCAAGATATTTTTATATCAGAAGAATCCCCATATTTTTCTCATTATGTCTGTAAAATCTTAGGGGACAATTCTAATGTTTCATTTAGAAATTATAGGCTAAAATGTGGTGAATTACTGCCAAAGGTGGTTAACCACCAACCAGTTTGTGTACAACTCAATGGGCAAATATTTTGTGACCGTGTGCTTCTAAAAATAGAACCGCTGGAGTTATGCAACTCAAACTTTGGAATGCGACAATTTTAAGGATGACATTTCATGTAAAATAGAAATTATCAAATTAAATCGGGCCAGCAATCAGAAATAGGCGCTAACATCTAAAATTACACATGTCACATGAAGTCATTTGCTTTTTTGGGCATGTGAACCCTCAGCAGATCTTCTTGGGTGAATCTGTAGTATAGCTTGCGCTTGTTAACCTTACTGCCTGTACATGCTGAAATAATGCTTGCAAATAAAAGAGGTAGCATGAGATCAGTTAAAAGACACTGTTTAAAATTGCCCCATATAATTGTGTATTGTAAAATAAAAGCAAGTAACAGCATTGAAATCAGAAAGTATCGATGGAGATGTTATCACAAATTTAATTTTATGCTTTGCACTATCAAAAGTTGCCGGCTTTTTCTTCATGAAACTTTTGAAAAACTCAAAACACTGTTGGATGCCTACATGTATACATTATCACTAACCTTAAATTACACAATTAATCGAACAAAAACTTATCAAAGAAGGGTCAAAATTGTGTTTTAAAAAGTTGTATCACAGCATACAGTCTTTTACACAATTAATCGAACAAAATTTATCAAAGAAGGGTCAAAATTGTTTTTAAAAGTTGTATCACAGCATACAGTCTATTTATATGATGCAGCAGGTCTATCTGTTGCCATTGATGGTAAGAGGGGCAGGATTCAGCTTGGCATTTGTACTCAGAACTGAGTTATGTCCGTCCGTGACACAATTTGTGTCCGTCCGTGACAACTTTTAATCACTGATTTAACTTATTTATTGACGTCATTGTTAAGTTTCATTTCTACATGAGAAAGGGGGTATACAGGGGAGATAGCTCACTATGTTTTTATTTTTTCTCTCTTTCCTTGAAAAAAGTTGAAAAACTTTAAAACTTTTTTTGCGTCACGGACGGACACCTCTGCATCAAAAATTTATCACAAGGGCAGGGTAATTACTTCCCAGAACTTTTTTTCTAAAATATATTTCTTATTTAATGGATAAATGTGCCATCTATCGATTTTTAATTTAAAAAAATTGAAAATGTTTCATTAACATAAAATATGGCAAGGTCAACTTCTACTAAGAATGTCCGTCCATGACGCATCTTGTTTCTACCCCGTGGGCAATAATGGACTGGTCCGAAAACTTTTCCACATTTTTTCTTGTTTTTGAATGCAGTTTCAGTTAGCCAAGATGTTGTCCAATATTGTGAGGTACATTTCAATATCAATATCAAAAAGCATTTTTTTCACACCAATGTGAACCTTGAACCGATCACCCTCATAACTACAAATATATTTTGTCAAATTTTGTCATACTAGTTTTATTATAATCCTAATAAGATTTCCTAGAAGAGGTTTTTCTTTTTTGTTGGAATATCTGATTTGTGACTAAAAAGTGCCAAAATAGTGATTTTTTACCTTCAAAATCATGAAAATCACATTTTTGGCACTTTTTGGTCAATAATTCAAAAAATAAATCAGATATTCCAAAACAAAACAAAAACCTCCTAGAGAATTTAATAAGAATATATTAAATCTAGAACGATAACATTTGACAAAATATATTTTTAGATATCTTGACGAAACCTAAAATGGGTCAAAGAAACCCGTTTTTTATAACTTTTTCAAAATGGTCAATTTCATGTTCATGGTTGGATTCATTGAATCCTTTTCTTCAAGAAAATGTATACTTTTATATAGATTAAATGAATAATGAAGGAGTTACAGCAGTTTTACGGAGGCTACATGTATGCTGAGGGTCCACACACCCTTACAATGCTGGATTTGATGAGTGATAATCCTGCCCCACGCTACATGTATACATTCAGGCTCATGAGATTGTGCATGTGCCTAGGAAAATAAAGTATTTCACATTTTTGAACGTTATTTAGGAAGTAAAGCATTCAACATAAGGTAATTGCCTTCGATGCCCCTCCTACTTGCCTTGATGCCCTCAATTTTTTGGCTGTTTTTACTTCATTCAAAAGTACATAATTGCCTTGAAGAATGGTGCCCCTTTCAAATTGTCTTAAATTGCATGCCCTCTCCATTGATTGATTTGAGGCATAATCCAAACAATTAAGATAAGTTATTAAGGAAGAGGCACACAGTGTGATGTCAACATTTTTAAAGAGACTCTTACCAGGGCTCAAAATACACGGGCTACATGACGAATATAGCCTTTGGAATCAACAAATAGCCACTGTGGGAAAGTGTTTGTCAATAGCAAAATATGATATCCCTAAAGGGCAACTTTACTAGTCAAAATCTGGTACAAAAAGCCCTGGTAATAAAAAAAAGTATTTTGAGCCCTGATATTTACAGAAAAATGGTGAAACAATCAATTTCAGAAATTATTTAATAAAAAAAGGAAATAACAGATCATGCTTGGTATGTAAGGGTTAATTTTCAGAAAAACACAAACGAATACTTTCTTCTTTAACATTGAGTGTTTTTATTTTGTTGTATTTAAATAAATACAAATATTTATGTGGTTTTTTGTTGACCAGTGTGTTTCAGGAAATTCACTCATCCTATGCATACAAATGGTCAAATACCATTGCATTTTTATTTCTATCACCATGCAGTGAACATTTTAGCAAACTTGTGTAAAAATGTAAGGATATGAATTAATTTAATGGCTAAAACCCTTGAATTGAAAAAGGTAGATGGAATTTGAAACAGTATTCTGAGGGGCTTTTCTTGACAATTCTACCCAGTAAAAATGTAAATGAATGACAGGATGAACCCCATTTGCAATGATCACTGATCCCTGATTTCTGCTCTATCGCTATAACAACCGAACATGCCTTTTCCCTTTTGTTTCCATCACCAGAATGGCATTATAATTGTGTATGTTCCATGACGATATACAATTACCTAATTGCCCTGAATATCAATACAACCTGATCATATCAGAATTTTAGGGCATGACCTATAGCCAGCATGAGATCAGCCATTGGCAACTTGGCCTCTTTGAATTGGATACTTAAAGGCATATTATGTGATCTTTTCCAGAGAGCGCCCTCAATTCATGATTTTTTTTAGAAAGTAGATTATCTTGCAGATTTACATTTCTGATCATAAATCGTATATACATTCCAAGTGACAGAGCGATACGGTTCCTAATTACCTCGAAATCAAGGTTTTAGAGTGAATTTAGAGTGAAAATATAAACTGTTGTGTTATCAAGACAGTTTATTTTCACTCTAAAACCATGATTTTGAAGTGATTAAGAATCGTATCGCCCTGTAACTTGGAATGTGCGATTTATGATCAGAAATGTAAATCTTCAAGAAAATCTACTTTAATTTTTTTTTTCGATGTTGAGAGCGGTCCCTTGAAAGATCACATAATATACCTTTAAGGGCTGTGCACCTTCGGTACATCCTCCGTAAAACTGCCGTAACTTCTTCATTATTTATTTAATCTACATAAAAAGTATTAATTTTTTTGCAGGAAAGGGTTCAATGAATCCAATTATGATCATGAAATTGACCATTTTGGAAAAAATTATAAAAAACATGTTTTTGACCCATTTTAGGTTCTGCAAAGATAACTAAAAATATATTGTGTCAAATGTTGTCATACTAGTATTATATTCCCCATACAATTCCCTAGGTAACATTTTTTTTGTTTTTTGAAAATCTTTATTATTTTTTGAATTATAGACCAAAGTGTGATAAAAAACATGATTTTTTTACCTCCAAAATTGTGGAAATCACCCTTTTTGGTAAAAAATCACATTTTTGGCACTTTTTAGTCGATAATTCCAAAAATAATAAAGATTTTCAAAACAAACAAAAAACGATACCTAGGGAAAAAAAATCCTAGGGAATTGTATGAGGAATATAATAAAACTAGTTTGACAAGATTTGACAAAATATATTTTGAGTTATCTTTGCAGAAACTAAAATGGGTCAAAAAACGTGTTTTTTATAATTTTTCCCAAATAATCAATTTCATGATCATGGTTGGATTCATTGAACCCTTTCCTACAAAAAAACCAAACTTTTATATAGATTAAATGAATAATGAAGAAGTTACGGCAGTTTTACGTAGGCTGTACCTGAAGGTGCACAGCCCCCGATCACATTTTCGTAACACAGAATTATTTCAAACATACGGAGATTTTCATATCATATGAAAGCTCGTATTTTTCTCATCATCATACTGAAATTTGACGGCCTAAATCGGTATAATTACGGAGAAATCGATGAAATAACGTCGAATTACCATGGATGGTGGTAACCACCGATATAGTTTGTGTACTACTCAATGGGTACAGTTCACAGCATCTTGTGCGTCTAAAGTAAGAACCATTAGAGCTATGCAACTCAAACTTTGGAACACAAATTTTTTAAGGATGACCTTTCATGTAGAATAGAAAACTTCAAGTTGAAAATTGGAACATCTACCTTTAAGTGTGGATACTATGGAACATGGGTAGCATTGGTAGTTAGTGTGCAATGTACTCAGGCGTGCATACATGTACTCAGAAAACGGGCTTTGTAAGCACATTGGATGATTGGATCACTACATTAGAAGATGAGTTGGGTATTAAGACTAGTCTATTATAGATAAACCTTAACTTTGACAAAAATTAGTGACCCCTGACTCCAGTTCATCTTACCTGATAAAGCTGTACAAATTATCAACAACAATCCTGTCAATGACAGAGTGGAAAACACACCAAACATTCTCATCTTGTATTCTTTGCTCTGGGTAATTCAAAAATTCCTTAAGGTCTGTGAATAAACAATGGAAATCAAAAATAAGATGTTTACAAATAAAATATCAGTCATATAGTGTTCCACACGCTACGTGAAATCAACATTTAGACCTGGCTATTTTAACTTTGACTAATTAATCTTGTAGCCTTTTCATATCCCACGACTGACACCAAATACAATGGAAACATCATAAAATCAATTGAAGTCTCATTTTGGTAGGGTAGGACTATAACCTAATGTTTGATTAGATCAATATTGTCTGCATCATTGTTATTTTTTTTCTTCAAAGACATCAAACAGAAGATGTCAGTAGTGAGTAGTATAACAATATGCCTACATGTACAATACATGTTACCTGCTTGTCATACTGTAGCTAAGCCTGATTCTTTGATTTAAAAAATGTTTTTAAAAGTTGAATTGTCATCAGTGTCTGATACATGTCAGCCATCTTTACATTGCATGAAAAACGTCGTCTTAGTTTTATTAAGTTACTCATCCGTTTTAAACATGTAATACGATTTTCCACACCTATTCAATGGACTGTGTTTATTTTAAATTCACAATAAAATAATGACAACGAGCTTGAATCTTTACGAAAACAATTGTTGAAAAGGGCATAATCTTTCTGAACAATTAATCAATACTCCCTGCAACTTGCAAATGACTGTGAGTGAAAATATTTATTTTTGAAGCTTTAGTTTAGACTTGGACGTTTAAAGTCATATTCGGATCTTTTCCAAGTGGCGCTCTAGCTGATCTTTGATTTTTACTTTGAAAGTGCTTTCCAGATTTCTTGCAGATTTGCGTTTTTTTAACATTAGAGATCTTCTAAGTAATAGAGCCATGCAATTCATGATTACTTCAAAATCACGGTTTGAATACCTTGAAATAAACTGTCGGGGTCTGCTCCGACAACTTATTTTGCGAGTGATTTTTCTGTTTTTTTCGTTCGTAAATAGAATGCTATATTGTTTGACACCATGTTGTCGCCATTTACAGTGTTAATGTTACAGTATTCCTGCTATGATCGCAACTTGCTTTAAGATGAAAATAGAAGCAAATATGTTGAGAAATTCCTTAAATTGAAACAGATTTCCATTGATAAATTTAATAGCCTAGTTTAGTATTAGTTTTCTATTAATATTATTATAATAAATAATATTAGTAAAGTTGTGATGGTTTTTCACATAAAATTAAAATACAGTCAAGAAAGAGATAGATTTTTGAGTCCAGAAAGGTCTTTCCTGATGAGTCAAACTTCATAATACATAAAAATATGTGTATAAAAACATGCAATTGCTTTTATTATTATTTATGTACTTGCACTTTCACTTGTTGAGCATCAGGCGAACGATGGCAAACTCAAAAACAGGTTGACTAGTGAGGCAGCCCCCACCCACAATCTATCCACTATTTCCACACAAAACAACAACAAATGTTTATAGTCACCAGTTGCGATGTATAATCCTGTATTCACAAGTGCGCAATTCCTTTGTGATTTATGGCAAAATTAGTCAACCGTGTCCGAAGTATACATCCTTCTAGAGCTTCAGCTGTAATCGAGGCCGTGGTTTGTTTTTATCGAAATGTTGATGTTTTTGCAAAGAGCAAATAAATCCTGACAAAAACTTACCAATAGAGGGGGTGAATTGTTCAGGAATTGTAATCCTTTTCATAAATGTTTTATCAAAATACACACGTTATTTAGAAACATTTGTCGGAATAAATATTTGTAAAATTATTAATAACACACAATATATGCGTTCGATCATGGGTAGTATTTGATATTAGAATTATGATGCTTTTTATGATTTAAAAGAAAACAATAAAGTTGAACGAGTCAAAACATGGCTGCGCCCATGGACACCCATTTTTTAACCAATATGAACCATCGTTAAACTCGTATTATTTGTGTATTGGAAATCGAGTAGATTAATTTGAACTACATATTTGTATAGCTTGATATTTCCGCTGTATATAAAAAGTTAGTTTGGGTATTAATAAGTGAGTATTATTGAGCATCTGTTGCCTTTAAAAAGAATCTAAACAAATTAACCGGCAACAGTGCAGAATTGTGCACCCTTTAAACTTGAAGAAATAATTGTGTGGGTTTTTTGACGGGGGAGATTAGCGACCCCGTCATTTGAAACGACGTTTCTAAGTCGTAACCTTTTCACAAACCCCTAAAATTCGCGGCATTTGCTAATATTAATAACTTGCATTAATCATCTTCTGAAGCGATTTTGTTGTAAAATGTAATTGATATTGTTATAATATGAAGGTAAGAGGACACAGTAAGTTATTTCAGCTATTTGGATGCCATTTAGTAATATACTAAGTTATTTGGATGCTATTTTGTATTATATTATATGATTTAGTAATATACTGAGTCACTGAGTCCACGGCGTTGTTCCGTGTTGCCTTGGTCTCGCAATTAGCCCAATGATTATGGCGAACCCTAGGCTACATCCCCCAGTCATCAATATTACCGTACGGACGCTAAAGCTGTACAAATATCGGAGCCTGCAAGATAGCGACATAAGAGGGCGGCTGAGAGTTACAGTCTAGGTGAACTCTTCAATATGATTAGCCCAATGATATGGCAACAACCCCTCGACCTGGTAAAACGGCAATTTCACAACGTACTTTCAGGGTGGAAATGTTGGCGTATGGTATACATGCGTTGTGCAGAGATTTCCGCGTAGCTGACGGCCTGCAGATGGGTCAGTGTGTTGTATACGTACACTGCGTGCACTGATGCCGTGATAATGCTGAGCATGTTTAGCAAAGTCTAAAACCGCCGCAAATAAAATGGATAAGCCTATTTTCATTTTCAAACTTTAAACAGAAGGTACCAGTCTTTCATAAAAAAAGTTTTACATAACCTATTTCTCAATGTGTCCTTATAATATTTCTGAATGATTCGGTGTCCACCATACAACTTTAATTACCCCAATCCAACTTCTTCATCAATGTTAACCATACGTCTTAAAGGTTGTTGACCCTATTCTAGATTTAAGGGCATCATCAGTGTAATGAGAAATGGGACCTTTCATTTGATATCAAAAACACTTTTGAATCCCTTAGAGTTAAATTGTTAGGAAACATAGTAGCAACGCTGTTTGTTAATGTCTGTTCTTGAACTTTCAACAGTCTTGTATCTCCCCCGTCCAGTTTTTTTTAAATACCTTGTTTATACTGAAAGACATGATAGACCAGATCCCCTTGCCATATATCATTAGCGGCAATGTCCTCAAATAGGTCTTACACACAGAATAAAGCGCAAGGCAGCTATCATGTTTAAAATTTAAATCAACAGCAAAATATTATTGCGGCTGAGCTGATCTGAGAGTGAGAGAGTGAGACTGCTGGATGACTGAGACCTATATGAGGATTTTGCCTCATGTCCTGAAATATCTGTCAAACCGGTCTCCAATACGGAATACTATTAAAGACTAGTATGCATAGGCTGTGTTCAAGTTTGGAACCCGTATCAGATTGGTGACATCAAAACGCTTGAGAAATTTCAGAGAAAGAGCCACAAAACTCTGGTTAGAGGGGGGGGGGGGGGGGGGGGGGGGGGGAGGGCTCGCCTAAGATGGTAAGATGTGCCGGGTTTTTTTGCAAAAAATCCCTAATCATGGGATTTGTGCTGGAAATCCCAAATACTTTTTACAAATGGGTCTATTTTCATGAACATTTGCAAAAATTAGCTATATTTTCCCGATAATTTGCAAAAATTAGTTCTATTTTCTCAATAAATTGGGTCTAAAATGAAGCAAAACCCCTAGAAATGGGTACCCGTAAAAATGGGTAGGGGTTTTGAATCTCCAGCCGCACACCCCGGACCAAAACCAATCCGAGTACCCCCGGGCGAAACTTGTCAAGACTAAGCTAAGACTAAGACTAAGTCACGTAGAAATGATGGTCTCGTGTATCGGAAGTGCACAAATCCGAGCACGTTAAAAGGTCACAGACTCTTTCGTAAAGAGTAGGGGATCATCCCGGTCTGTGGCTGTACACACATCAGTCCTAGGTCACAGGGCAGGGGTTGCACAGTTAACACGTCCTGTGTGTTCAAGCCCCCTTCGCGTGTTATTCCACTAGGAATGTTGCGAAGTATTCAAGAAGAAGAGGAAGAAGAAGCTTAGAGAAACAAGCCATATGGAGAGAGGTTGAAGATCCTTATTGGAAGTAAGGAGAAAAAGAAGAGACCTAATTGAAGTCTATAAAATCCTCAACGGACTAGAACTTAAAAGAGGACCTTGTCACCATTTTTCCCAACACCGGAACAAGGGTAGGGATATGTTCATATTATTGAATATAGAGGGTGCCCTTTGTTTGAAAATTTGGTAGCAAAATATGTGGAGAACTCCATGTTTACCTCTTGCAAGGATCGGGCTGGGATGTATTGGGAGCACAACACCAAGACGCTCTCCATAGACTTTACTGTTAGGAAAGGCTTACTTAAATAGCTCTAGTTTCTATTAGTGCGTTTGGTTCAATGAGATTTTGATATGTTTTACTCACAAGGGTTATCTACAACATATCTGAATATGAAGTAGACATTACCGCGCACTTTTTTTGATATAAGCCGCCGCATAACAACGTAGTGATATGCCTACCTAAATTCGGTCTCCGGTCTGGATATTACCGCATGTGTAAATCGGTCCGTGAAATTAAAATTGACCTCAAATCACCTAGTTTAAATGTCAGAACATCAACTACACATTTCAAACACAACATATTAGTGAAAAATTATATCATAAACCGTCAAAAAATAACTCTCTTTCCCGCCAAATAGGAACTATTGTCGTACTCAACTTTGATTGATCGCGTCGATAGCGTGTCGCGAGACCTATTTAGTTGTGTGCTCCCTATTCACTGATCTGTCTAAATTACCACACACAAGCAACTGGACATCATGAAAGTAAAGCTCATGGTTTAAAATTTGCACGACTTGACTAGTTTTTAGCAATATGAGGCAAAGTACTTTTGGTTATAACTTTGTGATTTTTCAGCCTGCAGACATGGTTGAACCATCCTTTTTAATAATAAAAAAGTACTTTGTTTTCATGTATTCCATTTTCAATGAGATACTTTTATTTTCAAAATGTTATGATCATGCCTGGTGAGACGTGAGCATTCACTTTTATGGGAACTTTTTGTTAGTCGCTTGTTGCATCTTTGATTCTACTTCCAGGTCAGGTCGGGTCGATCGTTTTCCAATCACAGAGCACCAAGCGGTGACGGGTTTCCAGGGAAGTGCTTAAAGGCGCAGTGAAGCGTGTAAACATTTTTTTGTTCGTTCTTGAATGGGGATGCAGTTCACATCATTTAATATGTAACGTCCAGCATTTCTTCATTTTCAATGTTATTTGTATATTGACCGGTATCGTCATGTGTTTTAGTAAATAAATAAGTTGAACTACATCATGTACATAATAGAGGAAACAATTTGACTATATGGACACTATGGCAATTTAACCTTAAAAATACTTTAGCCATACACTTTTTAGATTCAAATGAATATTTGAATACAGTGAAAGTAATTCGTATCAACAATATTTCCTTGAGACAAAATCATGAACAAATAATGTCGCAAAATATACCCTTATGTAAAATACATTATACATAACCTTAATTTTAATATTTCGGTAACTTTATTAACCCTAACCCCCCTGAGTGCTAAAAAATGCTAATCCAAAGTCCCTCTCCAAACGCATGCGCCGTCGGTTTTCGATGACGTAGTCAACCGAGCCTATATAATGAGTGCAGTATACTGCACGAATGTGTAGCTAAGGGCCGTGGCTTAGTGGTGGGAAGGTGGGGCTTGAGAACGGAGGGTCCCCGGATCGAATCCCGGCAGGTTCCCGGAGATTTAGTTGGTGTTTTTTCCTCGAAAATTGTGATCCCGGTCAAAAATCCTAAACCGGGGTTAGGGTTAATACCCAACTGATTTCCACCGTTCAAAGGGGTAACTATATCAATAATGCCACGTTCTTTTCATATTTTGCCTTTAAAATTTCCTTAAACAATAAAAAGCGTTTAATTTTATAATTTTTTTGTCTTAGGCACATTCTATTATCAACCCCCATTCAGTCAATAAAGATGTGATTATTGGTTGCTATTGTCCATGGGTTGACAGCAACAGCTGCATACACAGAAGTGTTATTTGAACATCAATGCAGTGTTGCCTAAAAACCAAGGCTCACAACAAAAAGTAGCCCAATTCCAAAATATTGTTGAGATTGAGCCCAAACCCTGGTTAAACACCCGTTATTAAACAGGTTTTAATTATGCGCTACAGAAAGGATATGTTTTTATGTATTGTGACATATGTGAGACGTAAGGGATTTATCATTGCATGTAAAACGTACTACGTAAGATGTCGTTTTCCCATGTCAATATTTACCTATAGAGAGGCGGGTACGGTTGCCCCACCTCCAAAAAGAGCCACTCACAACAAATAAAGTTAACAATTTTGCTGTCAGCCTTCGGACATGAGAAATGAATAGTCTTGAACCAATCTCATTTGCCACACACGTGGTAAAGCAGTCAAATTATGAACAAGACCATCCTATTTTGTCAAAAACAATCAACCAGGAATGACATGTTTAAGCCACTGGGTCTTTTTTAAGCATGATTTAAGATTTTGTGATTTAAAGGGACACAATGTTATGTTGAATTTCTTTAATTTTAATTAATTTACTTCAGAATTCAAGATGAACATAAAAAATTGCCATTATTGTTGTTTCTGCTAAAAAAACCTCAGCAAAACTTGATTAAAACAATGTATTAAATATGTTGGAATACCACCCTTAACCATGTAAAATGCTGATCGGGCCCGATCAGCATTTTTGAATCGACGTTTTGTTGTACAAAGAGGGCTGATTTTTCTTAATCCTTATAGGTGTAAGTTCATACATGTAATACTATTGGAAAAATATACAAATCCCAGTTTTTAACATATATTTTTGTAATTGAGGGCGCTGCCTCCACCACATCTCTTAATGCCCCTTTAAGATTGATGCTTCAAGAGGAAAATTTTAAACTATTTTTTAGCTATTCATACACTTTGGCGGCAGTGCCATTTCAATAAAGGTAATATATTTTGATTGAGGGGGGAGGCAGTGATTTGAAATCTCAATCTGGTCACTCACACATAAATGGTTCTATGCTTAGCTGCATCTGAAAGCACAGGTTCATGTTCATGTCCAGAAAATATCTCCCAGTCTCATGCCATCATCCAAATCTATTTGCTTTTTCAATAGTCCTCCTTTATACAAGAGGGATTAAAACTATAAAGAAGAAATGATGATCAGTATGTCCCACTTGATAATTAGAAAGCAAATTTGAATAGTGCGCTTTTTACTTGGGTAGTTTAAATTCATGGATTGACACATGATATTTATTGTGGATGAATTGCTTTAAAGCTTTGAAGTTCATTATATAGCATATAGCGGCGAAACCAATGACATCTAAACGATGCCGCTTATCATCATGTTTGGTCCATTGAAGTTACTCTGACATTAAATTGAATCAATAACCGACCGGCCAATATTATATAAATCTACTATTGTTGTCCATCAAATTAAACATTTCTACATGTATGTTATCTTTTGTATAGATCCAGTTTCAAGATGAGGCTTCTCTATACAAGATCAGTCTGGCCAATTATTATGCCTCATCACTTACCATTAAATCAATGCACAGCAACCAGTAATCTAGTGTGTACTACAAGGCATCTGGCTAGTGATTGTCATCCATTAAATATCTCTGGTCTTGTACTCAATTCCTCCTGCAGTGCAGCACCATCATCAACATTTTCTGATAACAGTACAAATCAAGTCAACAGAAAAGACTCTGTGTACGCTAACAGATCTCAATGTCATAATTTGAACAAAATAGTTTGCAAAAGTAGTGCAACGAAAATGACTCTATCTCATAATGTTACCTCGTCCACCATACAACCCACTCGTAGAAAAGGGCATCGTATGATAGGAGTTGCACCTTTCTCAACAAGTGCCTGGTTTGAAAATAGGAAGCATATTCTGAGTTGTTTTGTTGCGACACGGAGGAACTGTTCAACAAGCATTCCTTCACCAAATACCTCTGTGGGACAGAGGATTGTGCAGAAACAATGGAAGGTGCTTTTCTTTGGAACGGACCACTTTTCGTTGACATGCTTGCGTGGACTCTATCAAAATAAGTGAGTGCTTACACAATCTATAGGCCTATAGGCTCTATGATACATTACACACACAAGCATCTTTCCACCTGGTTACCACTTGCTGTGGGTACTTATCCCCCTGGGGTCTACCTGTCTATCTTACAGTGGTTCTGATTGGTTTATTACAAGATGTACTCATATGAATAGCCAATTCAAATGCAGCTTGTAAAATGTTTCACTCCCATCTTTATCAGGATACAATTATTCTAACAATGTCGCTCATTGGTGCAATAAATAATGTATCCATCTTTTTAACCAATCGGCCGGTAGTTCTCAGGGGGTTAATAATGCAGAAGTGGGTACTTGGATGAGCCCCAAACATTGGTATTCCAATTAGACCAACAACAACAAATTGTTGTTTTGCCCTCACATGCCAAAAATCTTGAGATCCAGGAGATTTCTAAACATTGGTATTTCAATTACCCAATGTAAACATTTTATATTTACTTGGTTTATAATAAAAAATCGTCTTGCATATTCACTCAAAATGTCTCAACATGGGCACTGAATTTGAGACCATCTTGAAACACTCACAAAATTGATTAGATCTGATTAAATTGTGTCTACTGGTATGGTGTTGTGAACAATTTAATTGATATTGACAATACAGTGTGAAAATGAACCACCACTTCAAATGTTCTGCTCACCAGGCCTGGAAATAACACCTGCCCACCTGTCCATAGCGGGAACTTTTGGGTCGGGCGGGTGAAGATGCCAATGTACCCGACTGCCTGGCGGGTAAAATTTGTCAAACTTACAAAATAAGTGAGTTACACTGGCTGGTGGAATTTCTGTCTGGCAGGTATTTTTGTGAGTTACCTGCCTTACTGGTTAGTTGGAAAAAATCTGAAGTTCCAGTCCTGCTGCTCACTCTTTCACAAATAAAACATAACTTACCCTAGTTCAGCATGTGCGCCAAAGTAATCTACAATTTGTGTGTGTATGTATTAACTAAACTGTCCTTGCAGCTCTCCTGAAAATGTAAAGGAAAGTAATAGAGACCTTCAGTGTTTTGGATTAGTGGCGATCTTGTTAGCGGCCATCTTGGCTATATAACTAAGCTGTATTCAAGTATCTCTTGGCTAAAATGCACATTATTTTTCAAGTTATCTTAACACTTTCCATGCGGCAGGCGTCTGCAGACGACATTCCAAAATGTCACAAAATGTTTAAAAAAAGTCAAAATTATTAAATAGCATTACCATATTTGAAATCACCATGAGAAATGCATTTAAAGAAGTATGAACATGCCTAGTATTGGTACAGTCGTTCTTGAGATAGACTGTGAAATTTGGGGACGGTTTCTTAAAAATCTGTTTGTAATTATATGGTAAAACTAATAGCCACATGGAAAGGTTAACATTTCAAGTAAATACTAATTTCTAGGTCATTCACCAGGTTATATTAAATGAGGAGGGTTGTAGGTCCATGTCGCAAACACTTTTGTGTTGGCAGCTTTCCAAAACATGGAAGGTCTATATTGACAGATACCCTAATAATATTTTGACAGGAAGTTATTTTTAAAATTATGATGAGATGTATGTGTCCATATGTCCCTGCAAGACAAAATTCCAGTTTTTTATAACCATCTTTTTACATCAAATTTACAGGCAAACGACGGATGACTTGATTCACCAACTTGACGTTGTTGTACCACAAAGCAAGGTTTGTTTGCATTACGGTGCTAAATCATGGGAAATGAAAATCAAATTTTGTAGCTTTCATCCAGCTTCATCTGTTCAAAGTGTAGGCTTTATTCATAAACAAATAATTGACATGCTTAACAACATTTTATTTGTGTTTATCCATTAATGATGAATTGTACTCAAAATCACAGCAAATTTAAACATATTCTGGGGCTTATATTTTGTAGATAATATTTATCACAGCTTGAAATTATATTACTGATCTTACCTGGGGAAGTGTTTTGGCAGCAACTGGTTTACCTTTCTCAAGTTTATATTTTGTAGATAATATTTATCACAGCTTGAAATTATATAACTCATCTTACCTGGGAAGTTTTTTTGGCATCAACTGGTTTACCTTTCTCTAGTTAAATGTGAGACACAAAATGTGGAAGTTATCTAATGTAACACATAAGAATTAAATGACCCTGTCTCTCTTTCAAACTTGTCTATCAGGGCATTTTGAATGCCTTCTATATACCTTATCGCAAATAGGTAAAAATCAATTGATTATCCTTTTCTGTTGCATTGTGGGATTGAAAAGTGGGCAAATTTGGTCACTTTTCAATCCCACAATGCATCATAAAAGGATAATCAAATGATTTTTACTGTTTTTGCAATAAGGTCTATTCTACTATATAATCATCACACAGTCTGATGTTCTTTTTGCAGTACATCAAAAAAATTGGAAGGAAAAACAAGTGGGTCGTATCACCAGTTCGAGAATATGCAACTGACAACGGCTTGCAAGTTCATCAGTGGCCGCTAGATGGTGAGGTCAAAGGTTATGACCTAGGCATCGTTGCATCATTTGGTCGTTTGATTCCTAGCAGAATGATCAAAAGTTTCCCACAGTGAGTAGGATTTTCCCAGCATTATCTTATAAAGTAAAGTTTGTAAACAGTACTTGCTTGAACTATTAACCTTACATTCTCAACGTCTAGGATACATCTTCATCAAAAGAGATCCAGTTATGTAAGGGTGAATGCTGCCCTCTGTTGACCTCTATCTTGTGATGAAGAGGTCTGCCAGATATTGATTATTTAAGCTAGATAAGTTCTGTATGCCTGTTTACAAACTTACCATATTATCCCTATTTAGCGCCCATTCCCTTATAAGCGCCCACCACCATCTTTCTCAATGACTACCAACATACAATCCCTTATAAGCGCCCACCTTAGTAGCACTGTACAACAACATTTTTTGCCACGGTTCTTTAGTAAAGCAGTACCAGTAAGCCTGGTTTGATCGCCGCCACCACGCTCTTCCCGATGCGAGCCGCCAGGCTTTGTTCTTTATTGGCTCAAAACTACCGAGAATAAACGAAGTTTTCGGAAGGGCACTTGAAGCTTGTCGGAACCTTGACGTCATGTAATGTGGCCACAGTGAGACCACTGCGACGCCGCAATGTTGATTTTCCCCCAAAATTTTAAACAGTTTACTTTTTTCGATCGCACATGGTTTTCCGCTAGTGCGACCATGCCGAATTCGACATTGTTTACGATGAATGAGTATAAAAAAAGGTAACTTAATAAGCGCCCACCCAAAATGACTTTGCTAACCGCCCTGGGCGCTTAATAGGGATAATACGGTACTTTATAATATTTTATCAGCATATGAACTTACACTCCAGCATTACGACCAGTTGCACTATGGAATTCACTTAATAGTATTATAATATTGCAGAATTGTACAATGTTTATTTCCAATGGGACATTAAACAAGACATTGTCCATTACTGTACCTAAGGATAGGGAATTTGCACTTTTTAAAAGCACTAAATGTACTGCCTGATTTTGGAAAAAGGGGCTTTTGAAGGAAAAGGTGTTTTTTTGCACAAAAATATTCCATTGATGCATTAGAAATAATTCATTACTTCATGAATAATTGTGATAGCTGCGTACCAAGTGCGTTCCAATCAAATTAATGGTTAGATGAGAACGCGCACGCCGAGCGCGGGTTACTAATAATTGCCCGAAAGTACTGCGCCAAAGTGTTCCATTGTTTTGCTCTCTGACCGACCAATCAAATTAACGCATCACGCCCCTAAACTGAATATTCAATGAGTTATGAGGAAACACGATTAAAGCTTATTTCTGATTGGTTGAATGATAAAAATGTTAATGAGGGGATGACCCGACTTGGACTGTTTCAATAACTAAGAAGGCGTGGACAAAATAAACAGAAAACTAATTCATTATTTGCAAGATTATATCGGTACAAATCAACGATTTGGATAAAATATGCATCTTTTTCAGTAATGAATGAGAATAATGACTGCTTAACAACTGTTTTCGTGAATTTGTTTTGAAATCCTCGGGTTTTGTTCTGGTCATTCGGAATTGTCCCTCGGGACAATTCCTCAGACCAGAACAAAAACCTCTGATTTTAAAACAAATTCACGAAAACAGTTGTTACGCAGTAATTATTCTCTAAACCAAAATGTGTGGATATGTGCACTTTTCGAAGTTGACACATTTCTTCTTTTGTTTTCAAAACCATCTTTTTTATTAAAACTAAACAAGGTCTAGAATGAACACTTCCACAGTAATGCAGTTTGTTGATATTTGGTAAATAGACATTAAACACTTTTATTTGAGATCTAAAATATACAGGCATCATTTGTTGTCTATATGATTGGGCATTTGAGTTGATCATTACAAGGGGGAAAAAAAGAAGTTGACTTGCCCCTTACGACCGACCCAAATTTTCGGAAATCTAGGGTCGCTATTTTTTTTTTTTAATTTTCAAAGTAAAAAAATTAAAAAATTAAAAAATTGAAAGAAGCACATAACAATAAAGAAAGATGAAAAACGTGTTTTTGAGTAGTATCTGCTTGTTTAAAAAAATTTAAAAATATTTTTTAAAAATTAAAAAATCAATCAAAAAAAATGTCTTTAAAACGTGTTTTTGTGTAGAATCTCCCTGTTTAAATTAAATTTTTAAAAAATAATAATAAAATATTTTTAAAAATCCGAATGTCCGACCCAGACTCTGGCCCTGAAAGGGCAAGTCAACTTCTTCTTTTTTTCCTTGTAATGATCAACTGGTGGACCGGAATTGAATTGTGCCTTTCATTGTTCATACATAATGATAATATCTTATTTTCCTATTCCACATTTATACAGAGGCATTTTGAATGTTCACCCTAGTCTCTTACCAAAATGGAGAGGAGCTGCTCCTATTATCCATGCTATACTCAACAATGATACAGAGACTGGTGTTACCATTATGAGGCTTCAAGCAAAAAGGTAATCTTTAACTAATATAACTCTGAAATTCACTTACGGTTCACTTTTAGACAATCTCTTTGCAATTATATAACATACTATAATTTGCGTAAGTGTTGTATTTGACGTGTTTCATTTTCAATGAACATACCATCACTGTTCTTTTAAAACCTTGTATGTTTTTCTGGCCCTTCAGCACATATAAAGTAAAACTGCCCAAAGGCTATGCATAGAAAGTTCAGGGGCAACAGCACTTACTAGTTTTTGCTAGATGTGTTTTTGGCTCTCGAACATGTTTAGAGCAGACTGCCCAAATGTGTATACATACATGTAGGAAGTATTACTTTATACATGCTGAAGGACCGGTTGGAGAGGTTTTGACAGAACAGCGACGATACACAATTCAGTATTCTAGAAATTATTGATGATTTCACTAATGGACGCACGTCAAATGAGGTTGACCTCGTGTAAAGTATGTGAGGTCAACCTCACCCAAGATCAGAGATCTGTGGTGCACAATACGTAAGCTCGACCTCATGGCTCTGATTTGTTAGCTGCATTTTGTAAGTTTTCCAGCATGCAGTAAGCGGATCGAAGTGCGCCGGCGTATGTGCACTGTGGCCAGGAGAATATGTGCCGTAGGTCCATTAACTCTCATAAAGTGTGTAAAAGTGTGTGAAGCAGATAAAAATCAAAGATGAGAACCCAATCTTGGTTGCTAGCCACACCCGCTTCTCGTAGGAATTAACCACGGTTACAATTTCTCCAAGTCAACATTGTACTATCTGTATTCAAGTGGCCATGTTTATGACCATTTTGTGTGTGGCTAACTCTTCTGTTCAGTTCTTACCTTTAAAGGTAGATGTTCCGATTTTCAACTTGAAGTTTTCTATTCTACATGAAAGGTCATCCTTAAAAAAGTCGTGTTCCAAAGTTTGAGTTGCAATTGCATAGCTCTAATGGTTCTTATTTTAGACGCACAAGATGCTGTGAACTGTACCCATTGAGTAGTACACAAACTATATCGGTTATTCAACGTTATTTAATCGATTTCTCCGTAATTATACCGATTTAGGCCGTCAAATTTCAGTATGATGATGAGAAAAATACGAGCTTTCATATGATATGAAAATCTCCGTATGTTTGAAATAATTCTGTGTTACGAAAATGTGATCGGGTCATCTACCTTTAAGTGTAGTCTACAATTCATTTCAACCTGTCAATTAAATGTTGAAATAATCATGTACTTATGATCCTTCAATCAATGTAGGTTTGATATGGGACCAATCCTTCTACAGAGATCTATGGCAGTGCCTCCAGATTGCACAGTAGAAACATTAGCAAATTCATTAGCTAATGTCGGATCAGATATGGTAAGGCCCAGCGGGGGCGGGGTATTTGGTCCAGGGGATGTGCTGTCTGTATGAGCTCTGAAGTCTTGTACCATCTTCCTACAGCAGAATTTCTTTACTACTGGTTACGTTACTTTCATTGATACAAATACAGTCTTTCCATTACACACAAGTGTCGGTCTAAACAGTGGTGGCACCAGCATCAAATGTTTTGGGGAAAAACAGAAGGGAGGGGAGGGGGAATTTGGGAGGCAGGAACAAAAATGGGGGTGCATTATGTGTGTGAAGCGCACACAAATACTGACTTTTTAACTATAATGTAAACATTTACCTGAAATTAGCTTACTTTGTTCTGAATTAGTCATTTTAGACATATCTAAATGATTTTGACATTAAACTGACAAATAGGGGTGGGGGGTGAGTTGACGGGGGGAAACTGGGGGGGTTAAAGTCTGTTTTACACCTGACAGATACATAGTTACCAGATTTCAAGTAACGATGATCTTTAACTGTTGTCTTCTTCTTAAACATTTATGAGATGTAAAGATGCTCAAATGCCCAATGATTAACGATGATAAAAAACTTGTATCGCGACCAGATCCGCCATACCATGTTTGCTTCAGATAAAGAAAGCCGTACAAATCATGCAAACAAGCACTCCCTAAAAGGGCACCACACAAGTAAAGGTGGAAGATCGGGTAGCAAAGCAAGAGAACTAAGTTACAAAATGATGATCCACAAAACAAAATAAATGGCACTTACACTGCCAAATAATAAAGGTCCCATTTCAACCTATCTGGTCAGTGAATGAATCCCTTTTCATACTTATTTTGGGTAAACGAATGGGTCTAATCTTTTGAAACTGTTAAATTAGAACTTCCTTGACCCATTGGTATTTGGGGAGCTGCATTGAAAAATGGTGGATGTTACAATCTAAGTGCGGATAGGGTTTTCGCTACGGGCTGCACCCTAGTTGATGCGATCTGATTCTGATGATTCACCAGCAGCGAAATTACAGCGCTTTGTATCCTTTGGCAAAAGCGCTATATAAATGCCGTGTTATTATTATTATTATTATTAATTATTGGGTCGATGTTCATTCGACATCTCTGCCTAAAAATATCTGATTGGTGTCAGTTTTCAGTGCAGCATTTCTGCTCATAAGATAAGATAAGATATTTTCCTAGCTTTAAAATGACACCTAGTATTGTTCACCTGATTCAAGATTTTATAAACAAAAAAGGATGTGCTGTATCAGCTTGTGTCACATATGTTGCTGAAATATAAATGTATTTACTTTTCTTTATTTCTCGTCTAGTTATTGGAGGTATTGAGAGACTTGCCAACTTTTATCAACAATGAAAGACCGCAGACAGAAGAGGAGGCTTCATATGGTAAGAATATGTTGCACTGAAAACTAACTTCTGATATTTTTGGGCAGAGATGGATGTATTATGTATAAGACAATGCTGTATGTGTACAAATCCTTGGAAGGGCTCTGTCCCCAGTATATTCAAGACTGTCTTGTTGAGAAACAATCTCAAAGCACTATGAGAACACGCTCTGCTGACAGTATTAATTTTGTCGTTCCTGTCACCAAGAAATCTGCTGGGGATAGAGCCTTCTCAGTAGTGGCTCCACGTATGTTAGAAATGCCACCAGTGTACAATGTTTTAAGTCCAAACTCAAAAATCATCTGTTTCCTTAATTGGTTTCCTTTTTTTATCTCCATGGTATTTCTTTTTGCTGTTGTATTTTTCATGCTTTTGCGCTTTGTATCCCTAGGCAAAGGCGCGGTATAAATGTTATTTATTATTATTATATGGATAGATACAGTGCAATGAGTTCCCTTTCTCTCTTCCTTCTTCCTCTCAATTATCATGTACTTCACATGACTTGTCTCGTTCGGTGTCCGTCCCTCTCTTTACATGTTTTCTTGTGCGATCAGGGTGGTAAAGGGTTATAATTGATTGGAATTTGTTTGATGTTGTGAAAAGATTTTTTAATTAATAGCTCTATAAAATTCCGCCAGGATCAGTGCCATCAGAGGACACCAGTTCAATTCCTTGTGACCAGGATCATTCACCAACCTTTTGGTATGACATACACTCAGGCATGGATCTGTGACCTAAATTAATGGTACTAATACAAACTTTAACTATCTTCCTTTTCACTTCTGTTGTAGGTGGAAAGATATCCTTGGAGAATGCAATGATAGACTGGTCTAAACCAGTTGATCATATACACAGACAATATAGGGCAATAGGTGCAATAGTAAGTAAAGGCCTGACTGGTCTAAACTAGTTGATCATATATTTATTCAATATAGAGCCATAGTGATGGGCGCTATTATGATTCCTTGACACATGGCTTACACTGGGTCCCCTCGTCCCTCTATATGGCCGCCATCTTTAAAAATGGCGGACCAAAAAGTGGGACTGGGAAAATTGTACGCCCAAAAAGTGTTCATCTACTCGTGGAATTGAGTATTTTGCATATATGAATATTCATACTAATACCGAGCATGTGCATTTGTACACAGCAACAACAGAAATAGCATCCGATTGGTCCAATTCAAAGGCAGTGCATCGAACGATCATCACGCCTGCGTCCCGCGGGAGGCAAACGTGCGCCCTATCACGTCACCCGGTGTACAACGCCGCGTGAAACTACCGGCGCACTGGGTGGTGAATAAGCTCATGTTTATTCATGAGTTTATCAGCGCACACTTTTAGAACTGTATTTTTTCCAGTCTTCACATTTGAGCACCCTCGCAGGGGCCGTGTGGAAAATTGGGAAGACAGGATGATCGAGTCTACACATGGCTGTTGAAATTAAGCCCATCAGGTTATTGAAATTATTGGTGGCCACAAATGCACGTGTACAGTTGTAATTGGAATTCCACAATTAGTTTGCATTATTTGGAAGTGTTTTGTATCATTGCCACAATTTGGTCCGCCATTTTTAAAGATGGCAGTCATATAAAGGCAAGAGGAAACCCAGCATGTTCACCTTTGACAAAACTTTACCGATTCAACAAATGTGAAAAATGTGCTCTTTTCCAAAAATTCTGCCATGATTGAGGTACAGCTTGGTTTAAATGAGCTTCTAAAATCGAAAATTAGTATTAATTTGACCGGCAAAATTCCATGATTCCTCTTGTCAAATGAAGCCAACAGTGCCAATCTCAACCTACAGACTCAAATAGGCATAATTCTAGTATTATACCCTACACAACAACATCGGTAGTATGCGTCGTTCTTAAAAATCATGCACTATGAATACCTCTGTGAAGGGTATAACAGAATTACTCCCTCAAATAGTTGGGGGGGGGGGGGGCTCTGGCTATGCTAGTGACCCCCAAAATGTGTGGTACCATACATAAGAGGTCATGTGATTTGTGCACTAAAAAGGATGTCAACATGATTTGATAAATTTGAAAATTTCATATTAATCACAAATCATTTAACCTTTCACTTATTTACCAAAGCATTTACTACTATTGTTCATTTTTGTATCAATTTGCTTCAGATACCATTACATACAAAGTGGAGAGGCCGTGATGTGGTGCTACGCAATATGGGACATCCAGACAAAATTAGTGGTAAGTTGTATCGTGGGTGTTATAGGTAAGGGCAGGAAAAAAACGAGATAGGTTTTTTTTACTAGCCCTATGTAGTACCATGGCAGGTAATAGAGGAGGAGGCTTATCGCGACACTACTCAAACGAGATATGTTTGTAGCCGCCTATTCACTGCTAGGCTTATCGTAATTCACTTGTTTACATCGTAAGAATAACCCTCCTTGAAGTGGCCTTTGAAGACTCACTGCTAGGCTTATCGTAATTCACTTGTTTACGTCGTAAGAATAACCCTCCTTGAAGTGGCCTTTGAAGACTATTGTTTAGCCGCGACCTCCATGCTCGAGCGGTTTTGATGCAACTGTTTATCATGTATATAGAGGCCTTGCACGTGCTTCGGTCGGCTTTACAGAAAGGAATCAACCATGCGCAATGATCGCGTAATGCATACAATCCATTCAGTTTATTCTTTGAAATGACGCGGGTTTTTTAAAGTGATTTTAACTCACATAGTTTTGGTGAACAAAGTTCAGTAGTCTGCCTCGATTCTGCTGTATGCATCAGAAATTTAGCAATATTTGATTCAATATTACATTTTTCGGTCAACGGCGGTCACGAGTATATCATAAATTGGTACGATATACGAATAAGTTTATTTTGAACTATGTCTGAATTACAGGAAATTGCAGGAAATACATGAAAATTGCGAAATTGTCGGACTCATTTCTTAATAATTCACAGTTTGGGAACCAAATTTCCCTAAACAGAATGACGTATTCAATAATTCGTAACTTTCCGAATACCGCCGATTTCGGTAGAAGTTTTGCTGAAATGTTCGTTTCCCTGAGATCTCTTTCTCTGGTGTAAAATATTATCACGCATGCTTACGACGGACCAAACATCCATTGTCTTAATTAAGAAAATAGATGTTATGCCCCTCGTACGCATGCGTGATAAAAGTTTACAAATAAAATCTAGAAACACTCTTAAGTGTGATACGTACACAGGACGTCAAAACCACTCGAGTGTGGAGGTTGATCGCGGCTATACACATGTCTTGAAAGGCCGATTCAAGGAGGATTATTCTTACGATATACAATAGGTTGATAATTGATCATGAAAGAAGGGAATAGGATTAGAAATAGGGCTAGTCTGCTCCTCCTCTATTACCTGCCATGGTAGTACATAGGGGCAGGAAAAATAATGAGATTGTGGTTTTTTCCTAGCCCTAGTTATAGGGCTCTTGACTGACAATACAGAGGTTTGTGTTCATGTCTCATTGTCAGATTTGGACTATTTCTGCTTGAAATGAATAAGTTTGCTTGAATAAATAGTTTTGAAACTATTATTAGACTAGAAACGTTAGTAGAATTGACATTTAGGGTATACACCACCAAGACGCTCCCCATAGACGCTACGTGCAAAGTAGGGCTCATACAATCGGCTCTAACTTGAGTTATCCCATACGTCCTTACATGACATTTACAGAGATTATTCCCAAGGGTTGTCCGCAAAACATATTAAAAGCATACCCCTTGATGTCAGACTAGATTTTTCAATATTTTGCGATGAATTTGATGTAGCGATTTTGGCCATTTATTTACGCCCCATAACTCAGGACGGACCTTACGCCGATTTCGGTCGTTTAAAACTTTAAAATGTTCAAACTAGTGCGATTTCTTTTGGAGATTTTTACTCTGCACACTCATAAAAATGTATAATACCCAAAAGTAATCAAAAGAATTGAAAAAAGTCTATCAAAATCTTGCAATTTGTACCGCAAAAAGGAACTATTGCTGTGATAAACTTTTACCGGACGTGCTATCCCATAGTACATTGGTGGTGTATACCCTTTACCAATTTTGTCTTGATATGAACCATGAGAGCCATGGTCTGTGAGTAATATTTTTCAGCAAAAGAAAAAGAAAGAAACAATCGACCGACCCAACCTCAAAATTCTTGGCATTTGAAAGCAAAAAAAAAAAAAAAATTGCCCTTATAAGGGGCGCATGGATAAATCCCTTGAACAACAGTCTGAAGGTTGTGTGTTCAGGTCTTGTTGAGGCTGTGATGTCTGAAAAGGACACTTTACCCAATTGACTACCATAATTAAGGGGAATATATATAGGTTTTTATAACAACCAAGCATTTCTAATCTACTCCGATATCCATGAATGTCATCACGTGACAAGTGTTTTCTAATTATAGAGGCTGCTGATTTTCATTAACTGACTGACATATTGAAACTACTCAAGAACATTTTCTTTGGGTACCAGCAATTGCTGAAGAAAAAAAAGCTGACATCAAGGGAGTCTTAGCTAAATAATTTATTGACACCTTTTCAACGGAATATTTTCTTTTATTTAGATGTATCAACTGAGCTTCTAGTGGCAGCTTCCCCAGGGCAGATGTGTTATGATAAGAACACAGATCTACTATGCGTTAAATGCCAGGTAGGTATCTTTACCCTTGATCATAATCATGTAAAACTTCTTTATTTTGCAAGATTCTGATTTTGCTACAAATGTTGGGAATGATATGTATTTTTCAAAAGTTAATAATAATAATAATAATAACGCATTTTAAAGCGCCTCAAGTACACCTCAAAGCGCTGTACAATAGCAAAATGTCATAAAACTACAACAAATTTGTAATACCTTACAATCTATTGCTGTGGACATGAGCAGTGATTTTTTTTATGAGGTAGAGGTAAAAAGTCATATAGTACTGACTGATATTAAGTCAAGTTCATCTCAATGGATGATTAAGTTCCTCTGTTCCATGAATCACAACTATGAAAAGAAAAAGAGTAGAACAAATTGAAATAATTAGCTGATTTCCAGTCATCTGCTTTCATTTATAAGTCACCACTGAGAGATAGGACCAGAGACATTCCATTAGGATCCACTGCCTAATCACTTTAAAACCGGCAATTTATCCATTGGCCGGTCATAAATTCTCCAATTCCCAGATTAGGCAGGCCAGTTAGTCATGACCTACCACATTTTTAATATAAATCCCACACATGGCCTTGCTTAATTAAGTCTACAATGAGAGCAGACTAAAAGCCAGAAAAATATACACTATGCCCAGAATCTTTGGTCTGTAATTACGAAATTGTCACAAAATTTGTCAAAAATGTCAAAATCGATGAATTTCATTACCATATTTGGAATCACCATGAGTACAAATATGCCTATTATTGGTCCAGTAATCCTTGAGATAGACCCTGAAAGTTTGAAAAGATTTCTGAAAATTATGTTTTGTATATTGGTAAAACTTATAGCCGCGTTGAAAGTGTAAAGGCAGTGGCACATAATTCCATCAATTGTCACAAATGCTGAAGAAAGTGGACATGACATCTAGAATAACGCTGCTCGTTTGCTTTGTTTTTGTTTTTGTGTATTTCAATTTGTTCCCTAATCATTGATTATCAGAGTGTACATTTGTTTATTTTTTGTTTTTTTATCTTACATATTTTTTTATCATTTCATCAAGAGTCCAATCAATGTACAATTCATAATCAACATACGATATGATCATGAGCCGGTGTTATCAACAACAACAAAATCATTGAACTTCAAATAAAGGTGTAAATATATTTGTAACAAAAAAGTGGAGACAATTATAGATTCATAACTTTCTTTGTAATCATTCAATGAATTAATTAGCTGAATACAATTTCAGTCCAAAGCTCAACTCATTCAAATCACCGTTTATATGATGGTAGAATTCACTATATTGTATGTGGTAGGTAATATACAGTGGTATCGAGCAAATTTGTAATTTCTGAAAAAATACCAATGGATTTAAATGATTTTACAACAGGGTGATCTCATCTGGTAATATAAATTGTTACCAAGAAGACACTAATAGGGAATGAAATAATTACTATTGGTGTAACATTTCAACAAGAATCTAAGACTTCATTCTTGAAAATATTCTTCTCAATAAAAAAAACTGCAACATTTTCTATTGATTATAATTTGACCATAATTCACCCCCTGCTTGGTAATCAAGATATTGATTGTGAACATTTTATTGCTTTTCCTATCATTGTTATGCCTCCGTACAGGTATGACATTTTACTGATTCATAACAGTTTTCATTACTGATTCATAATTGATTTATTTTGGTGACTGTTGAATCCAACATACATCCACGGAAACGATACTAGACTTTAATCAAGTCCACAACTGAATGAAGCATAACAACACTTCTTAAACAAGATTTGCATCTAGTCTAAAATGTATGTTGGAAGTGCAGATTCCATCAACATATTTAAACGACTTTTTAACATGCTTTTGTAAAGTAGTTTTCTCTTTGTATTTCATTGTGCCAAAGCGCCTTAGTACGAGGGGCATTCAGTAAATAATGAAAGTGATCATGGTATGGGATGCATGAGTGATTCTATTGAGGGATAATGTGATCAATACAAAGTATGAACCTTTGTCTTTCAAACAATACACTTTTGGAATGTTAGATACCTTTGGTTATGTAATGTCATTAACATAAACACAATAGGTTTCAGACACTGACTGAAATCTGTCAATTATTTGGCTGGATATGTAATATGTTGAAAATGGGTTGATCGATACATTTGCGTATATCTCGGCAATGCAAGCATAAAAACAGATAACACTTGGCACATAGTTAGAACACACACTTATCTCCGCTTGACATTATTTTTTAGACCTGAATTCCTTAACGCAAATAAGAAGGGACCATCTCAAATGCGCTTTTATTTAGCAAAATCCGCAATAATATACCTTTGAAAACAACAAAGGATAAAGAACAATGGAGGGATTATAATTTAGTAAATTTGTGTGGGATGTAAAGCAATAATAGTGGGGATTTCAGAAGGAGCTGTTCATAAAATTTCCTCAAACCATTGAAATTATGTGACGATTACTTTAACAATACATATATAGTAGCTCTAAAGATAACAGTAATAAGAGAGGTTGTGGCAGCCATCTTTGATTGATACATTCATGTATATCTTTATTTTGACTATCACAATATTTATACACATTGATTTAAGCATTTTTAATTATTTCTGATTAGAATTTGAAGGCACAGTAAGCTTTTATCTGGTAAATTTCTTGATTTTAGCCATTTGTGGCCTTGTTCAAAATGATCTGCCGTCTGCGCATGCGCACATTTTCTGCAGGTTTCATGCGAATAAGTTCAGAAAATTAGTTAACTATCATATGGAATCTCCCAAACTGGTTAATTGCTTGGATTTTTCATAAATTGTTTGATTTTCCGCAATATTAGTGATTCGCTGACTGGGCATTTTTCAATGAAAATTGGCTATTTGAAATACTGATATTTGTATACTTTTTATTCGATTGCCTCTCCTTACTTTTTACTCATATACTACATACATCAAATTACACAGAGATTTAAGTTATTGTCTTTTTATCATACTTACGTGAAAAAAAATGGGATTTACCTGCTTCTGGTGTCATGTTATGCAATCTTCTTATCACATGTTTCATACAAATAATTCAAATTTCCCGCCAAATAACTGATTAAGTAGTGTCCCAAGTGTACTTACTTTGAGACAATGCTATGACGTCATAGTTCACACTTATAAATCCAAAACTGTACTGTTTGAAAGATAAAGGTTCATACTTTGTATTGATCACATTATCCCCTCAATAGAATCACTCATGCATCCCATACCATGATCACTTTCATTATTTACTGAATGCCCCTCGTACAAGTTTCTTGGTTCTGGCGCTATATAAATTTCAGTGATTGATTGATTGATTGCATTACATAGTTGCAGCGATTTTTTAATTCCAATTTCCTGTTGAAATGACTAAATGAAGCACCAAATCTTTGCTTCATGCTCACCAGCCCTGATTTATTATCACTACCATTATGAAATAGTAGTGAAATGTTGAGATTTGCCGGTATTAAATATTTATGACCTATACTTTGATCTCACTTCACTTTTCTTTTTGGAATGGCATAATTTCATGAACTTTATTTCAATTGAATTACTTTTATCAAGCTATCCAGTAAAATTGTGGATCTATCTTTTTATTTCACAGAATGGCTGGGTGGGCTTCCAACATATCACCATCGCTTTAAGACGGACACTCTCAGCAAAGGATTTCTACAATGGCTATCTCTCACATAACATAAACCAAACTGAACATTTCACATGATGCTGGATTGGCACCAGAGACCTCTAGAACGGATGAGATCCGACATATCACCATTGCCTTTAGACAGACACTCTCAGCAAAGGAATTCTACAATAGCTTCTGTGGCGGAACTGGCCTGCTCTCCCTCGGATGCTTGATCTTCCCTGTGGTAGCGAGCGTCAAGGCACTTAAGATAATGGTGATGGGCGTACGACTGTATTTCATACAAGACAAGCTGAGACAATTAATTCACACTCCAGAGTCAGATTTCAGATAGTATGTGTAGATCACTCTATTCCTAAATGGGGTTAGTGTAAGCACCGGGATTTTGTGCGATGGCGCAAATCGCGCAAAAATCGTGAATTTTGGCTTCCACGGCTCATTTTTCAATTTTTTCCAACCAAAAAAAGTTGGGAAAAAAAGTTTTTCAGATCCGATTTTACTAAAATAAGCAAACATTTAGAATTGGAGGGGTTTATTTCGCAATAAAAGCTTTATATGATTACCCATAGGGCCTTGAAAACATGTTATCTAATGATGATCAAGTATAATAAAGTCCGCACTCAATTTGTGAAATTGTAAGCTTACTATTTTACCGAATTTCTGAAGCTTGGTTTGCAAAAAATCAAACTTTGTTCTTCATCAGAAAGGCATGTTTATAAAAAATGTTACTCTTTCTACTACCATATTCTAATTAAAATCTTATTTCCCCACTAATATTTTAATTATTTTCTGCTCTTCTCGATGATGCCACACGCGAGCTTGTGCCATCTTTTTAATTGAATAAACATTCTGGCGATACAATCTTTTGACCCAGGCTTTTGACCTTGTTCTAAAAATAAGTCTGCAAAAGTTAGAAGTTGGCTTTTATAAACCTAGAATATAAACATTTTGTGGGTGAATATATTTTTATACTCTGTAAATAATATTTTAAATAACAGAAAAATAAACATGATATGATTTACAACAGTTTTGTGCTCGGAAGTATCATAATATCATATAAAATATTTTCTTCAAAAGGGGTTTCCAGTACGATCTGTTTACAAACCACGTGGTCTGAGTTGACACCCTGCTGCCAGCCACATGAAAACATAGGGATGTACAATTTTAAAATCCTGGTTGGGAATATTTCTCATGAATGAGAATTTTGGTTGAGCTTGGATTAATGAGACGAACAATACAATTAATTGTTTTGTCCGTCACTTGGGATAATTCGAATGAAACATTTCATTTTTTGGGAGGATAAACTAGATTAATAACGCATTATACAGATAACAAATATTCCATGGTTCAATGCACGCATCAAGGAATGTTTTTTGATTCACCCTGTATTGTTATACATTATAGCAGATAACAAAGCTATTGAGCTAAAAAGCATTTTAATGTGTGTTGCTTATGTTTGGGCTATCAACTATACTCCTGGTCAAAAAATCCCCAATGACATTATAGCATTACTATTGTCATGATTGTAAGCGATGATATTTATGGCTGTGTCTGCTTATATTCAGTGGCGGCACCAGCATTAACATTTTAGGGGGGGGGGGGGGGGAAAGACAAACATTTGGGGGGAAACCTTTGGCTTTTATTGTAAAAATTGCCTGAAATTAGATTTATTTGTTCTAAATCAGACATTTCGGACCAATTTTAAGTAATTTTAACATTAAAATTCAACATTTTTGATTGTTTCCAGGGGACAAAGTGGGGTGGGGCTTGAGTTGTCTGGAAGAAGTGGGAAAGGGATAAATCTTGTGTATAGATACAGTGACCCCAACAATTATTTGTACACTCTGACAAATGTAACAAACTCAATGCTGAGAGACATGACCCTTAACACTTTCCATGCGGCAGGCGGCTGCAGACGACATTCCAAAATTTTACAAAATGTTTCAAAAATGTCAAAATTATTGAATTTCATTACCATATTTGGAATCACCATGAGAAATGCATTGAAATAAGTACAAACATGCCTAGTATTGGGTCAGTAATCATTGAGATAGACTTTTAAAATTGTGAAAGGTTTCTGACAAATCTGTTTTGTGTATGGTAGAAATAATAGCCGTGTGGAAAGTGTTAATATCCATTGATTAAATACACTAGGTGACATTGTTCTTCAATACATACCAAATGTATACAGTTCTGTTTGTCCTTTAATTTTTGGGGCTGGTTATGTTATTTTCCTTGCCCAAAAAATATCTGTACACTATTGATATCACGATTCTCTGGAGAATAGTAGCCAATAGTTAGTATTTTTTTGGACTAACTTTCGCTTGAGTGACAGCCTGCATTCTCCTTGGTATATTATCTACTAATTTAGCACAAATATCTTGCCCAATACCATTCTATGTGTGCTGAAGGATGTCCTTTAGCAATTATTTCTTTTGCAAAGAGAATGCCATAACCACTCCCAATAGTTCAAGGACAATCAGAACTGTATACATTTGGTGTGCATTAAATAACAGTGTCACCCAGTATGTTATATCAATGGATATTAAGATCCATGTCTCTCAGTATTTGAGTTTATTAAAAAAACCTCAGAGTGTACAGATAATGTTTAGGGTCACTCTATGTCCATTGGCATTCTTATCACCCATTGCAATAAATAAATCAAGATTGAGTGTCAGTTTGTTACGGAGCATGAGTGAAGATGAGTCAAGATATCAATTTCTTTTCTGGGAGTTAAGATTTCTGAGCACCATGCTTGTACGAGGGGCATTCAATAAATACCTGCAACCATTGTTTTTCTCCACTCATGCGCGACGTATGCCAACTAGAATTAGGGTAATTTGAAATATGGGTCTTTATCTTTCCTCGCATGCATGAATGAACAATATCGTTTGTGGGATTACGTAATGGCACATGCGTAAAATCAATACTCTCTGGACACTGCATGAAAAATAGCTGATCAGGGCGGAGAATATTTGCAAGCAATTTGATGCACAGTTACTTTTTTCAAAATATCTCAAGAACCGATGCATGGAATAAGTTGCCGTTTGAAACAGTGATAGACCAGTACTATGTGCTCAACATTACTTATTTTCAGATGCAAATTATGGAGAAAAAACACTTATTATGTAACATTAAAACGTCATCTTTTTGTCAGTATCCAACCGCAAGATTTGTCTTAAACCTCTTGTTCCTCATTGTTACATGTCATAGATTTAAATGGGAGATTACAAAGACAATATCTGAAACCGTTTTCTGCAGAGAAAATTTTTATACAATGAAGCTCTTTTTACCCAATTTGAGTAAATTCACTATACTGACCATAACATTAAATTGAATTGTATTTTCAAATAGATGTTTACATTTTTGAACTTTGTATGTGTATTGAAGTTCACCACAGTTCTTGTTTTCTTAAATTCAATTCCTTATCTGTAACTTTTACGTTGGTTGCAGTGATTGTTTAACATTTCTACTCATTATGAGCGCTTTCTGACCACCGTGCGTTCTACGCATGCGCAGATTTTTATTCCAAGTTCAACAATTCTCGATGTATTTATTGATACCCTGTCATCTATACAATAACGAATCCTGCATTTGCTGTGGTATTTCAGGAAATCCCAATTGTTTGCTATAACTATCATTTTCATTTCTTTGGATTTTCGGCATTTTGGGGCTCACTGTCAAAGCCTAATGTTGACCAAGATAAGATGCAGTGTATTTCCAAAAGTTGTCGTTGACAGAACCTCTCCATTTAGGACCTCGTTGAACATGGTCTCTGGTTTCCTGATGCAAAATGTTAGACTTGCACACTAATCTGGAACAAAGTTCTGCTCATTTCAATACACGTGCTATCAAGCAAATTCAAAATTCCTGCCAAAGTGGCATGTTTTTCAGTGTCCAAATATGGGTTATTTTATGCTAATGCTATTACGTAATTATGAATATTCAGTAAATCCAGATTGTGTTAAATGATAGATTAAGGTTCATACTTTATAATGTACCCACTTAGATTTCACAGAATCACTCAGGTGTGGAGAACAACAATGGTTGCGGGTATTTATTGAATGCCCCTCGTACTTATGTCTGTGAAATTTACTGCCATTCTGTCTGATAATTTTGAATGTCAATGGATAAGTCCACACAAGAAGTTATTGATTCATAGGTAACACCAAATACATGATTTTCTTTTCAAACTATATGTTCTGTTTTGATACAATTTAGTTCCAACATATATTTTAACCTAAAGAGGACTCTCACAGTCACTATTACAACGAAAAAATCTCATTTGATTGTTCAGCAAGGGACCCATGATACGTTATACAGTCCAAAAAATAACTTGCCCTGTAATAAATACTCTTATAACTCTAAAAATATAGTTCCAATTTAAAAATATCAATTCATTTCTCCTCTATAATTTGATATATTGTTCACGAAGATCAGTTAACAATGAAAAATGCTATGCTAAAAGAATTAGACAAAGTGCAACTTTCGTTTTTGCACGTGGGTTTTGAACACGTGATAGTGTGACATGTGTGACATGTATCTGTATGGGCTACATCTCCACTCCTTATCTTACTATCAAGCGGTGTGTTGTTGCTACCAGCTAATCAATAATCTGCCTATTGCGACATCGATGCTGTGTGTAGAAGAACCAAATTCTAAAATGAAAAAGGGACTTTGTTTTGGTTTTGAACACACAGCTCTATTAATATTCAGTCAATTTTCACGTGCAATATCTCAATTTAAAGGTAGATGACCCGATCACATTTTCGTAACACAGAATTATTTCAAACATACGGAGATTTTCATATCATATAAAGGTCGTATTTTTCTCATCATCATACTGAAATTTGACGGCCTAAATCGGTATAATTACGGAGAAATCGATGAAATAACGTCGAATTACCGCGAATGGTGGTAATCACCGATATAATTTGTGTACTACTCAATGGGTACAGTTCACAGCATCTTCTGCGTCTAAAATAAGAACCATTAGAGCTATGCAACTCAAACTTTGGAACACGACTTTTTTAAGGATGACCTTTCATGTAGAATAGAAAACTTCAAGTTGAAAATCGGAATGTGATCAGGTCATCTACCTTTAAAGATGAGACATTTCTTTACAGATTTTTAGTTTAATATTTTTACGTAGTATAGGAGCTATAGTTTTGGGAGTTAAGAGCATATTTATTACCTAAGTTACTTTTTTTAGGACAGTAATTCAGTAGTATGTAGGGTACCCGATTGAAGCGGTTTTGTTGTTGAAGGAGTGAGTTTATTAGATTTCCGACGTCTTTATTCGGTCGAATGTACCTATAGATGAAAATCGGGCCTATACAGGGCGAATCAGAAGGATTACACTCCAGCTCCCTGCATCACCTTAAGTACAAGATACACTCATTGTTCCCTGTATCGTAGTCGTCGTTCTATGAATCAAGGCTGATTCTTTGTGACCCTATTGATGATGGAGCGCCATCGTTGACTATTTTGTGACATGTGCAATGTGCAGAGATAAGAGATAGATCTGTTGCTTCCTTTATGCCAATAGGGCAACAGTTTTGGTCTGCCACGCTTACGAATTCCTTCGACAGCTCCATGAGTTATCACCTCTTCTAGGTTGTCACATTCTCTTCTAGCAATGTGTCCAAAGTATCCCAGTTACCCGTTCCCTGCATCACCTTAAATACAAGGCATACTTCCCGTTCTCTGCATCACCTCAAATACAAGGTACGTTTCCCGTCACCTGCAGATACCACGCCACTAAATAGGCCCCCTATACTTTTATATTGTTAAAGGGGTGTTACAAAACGTCGATTTTCTTACTTATAAAGCGACAGGATTTTTCAACTTTACATTTTTCTTCAAGTTCATGATATTTGTGATCAAAATGTACAAAATGTATATAGGGTAATCCTGAAAGTTCCGAGAAATGAGCCCCCTGATTTTGGACAGCTGGTGTATGGCTCTCATTTATCATCAACAAATTGAGCAGTATTGACGGAACATGTACGATCAAAAAAACCAAAAACCTACACAATGGACTGAAAAGATCTCTTTTTGTACTGTGGTAATAGATATTAGTCCTGATTACTTATGATTATGCTTGGGCCACAGGATGGTAAGATTAGAGAGAAAAGCCGAGTGTCGTCGGCAAGGACTACAATCAATTAGTGGTGTGGAATCTGCATAACCTTACTTTTCTCGTTCCCTGCATCACCTTAAATACAAGGCACACTTCCCGTTCACTGCATCACATTAAATACAAGATACACTTCCCGTTCTCTGCATCACCTTAAATACAGGTTGCACTTCACGCTCCCTGTAACACATTAAATACAAGGTACACTTCCCGTTTCCTGCATCACCTTAAATACAAGGTGCACTTCCCGTTCACTGCATCACATTAAATACAAGATACACTTTCCGTTCCCTGCATCACCTTAAATACAGATTCTACTTCCCGTTCCCTGTAACACCTTAAATACAAGGTACACTTCCCGTTCTCTGCATCACCTTAAATACAGATTGCACTTCACGCTCCCTGTAACACATTAAATACAAGGTACACTTCCCGTTTCCTGCATCACCTTAAATACAAGGTGCACTTCCCGTTCCCTACATCACATTAAATTCAAGGTACACATCCTTTCTCTGTAACTCCTTAAATACAAGATACACTTCCCGTTCTCTGCATCACATTAAATACAGGTTGCACTTCACGCTCCCTGTAACACATTAAAAACAAGGTACACTTCCCGTTCTCTGCATCACATTAAATACAAGGTACACTTCCCGTTCTCTGCATCACCTTAAATACAGGTTGCACTTCACGCTCCCTGTAACACATTAAAAACAAGGTACACTTCCCGTTCTCTGCATCACATTAAATACAAGATACACTTTCCGTTCACTGCATCACCTTAAAATACAGATTTCACTTCCCGTTCCCTGTAACACCTTAAATACAAGGTACACTTCCCGTTCTCTGCATCACCTTAAATACAGATTTCACTTCCCGTTCCCTGTAACACCTTAAATACAAGGTACACTTCCCGTTCTCTGCATCACATTAAATACAAGATACACTTTCCGTTCCCTGCATCACCTTAAATACAGATTTCACTTCCCGTTCCCTGTAACACCTTAAATACAAGGTACACTTCCCGTTCACTGCATCACCTTAAATACAAGGTGCACTTCCCGTTCTCTGCATCACATTAAATACAAGATACACTTTCCGTTCCCTGCATCACCTTAAATACAGATTTCACTTCCCGTTCCCTGTAACACCTTAAATACAAGGTGCACTTCCCGTTCACTGCATCACCTTAAATACAAGGTGCACTTCCCGTTCACTGCATCACATTAAATACAAGATACACTTTCCGTTCCCTGCATCACCTTAAATACAGATTTCACTTCCCGTTCCCTGTATCACCTTAAATACAAGGTACACTTCCCGTTCTCTGCATCACCTTAAATACAGATTGCACTTCACGCTCCCTGTAACACATTAAATACAAGGTACACTTCCCGTTTCCTGCATCAACTTAAATACAAGGTGCACTTCCCGTTCACTGCATCACATTAAATACAAGATACACTTGCCGTTCCCTGCATCACCTTAAATACAGATTTCACTTCCCGTTCCCTGTAACACGTTAAATACAAGGTACACTTCCCGTTTCCTGCATCACCTTAAATACAGGTTGCACTAACACATTAAATACAAGGTACACTTCCCGTTCACTGCATCACATTAAATACAAGATACACTTTCCGTTCCCTGCATCACCTTAAATACAGATTTCACTTCCCGTTCCCTGTCACACCTTAAATACAAGGTACACTTCCCGTTCCCTGCATCACCTTAAATACAAGGTAAACTTCCCGTTCCTTGCATTAGCTCAAATACAAGGTACACTTTTCGTACCTGCATCACCTTAAGTACAATGTACAGTTCCCGTTTCCTTTAACACGTTAAAAACAAGGTACACTTCCCGTTCCCTGCATCACCTTAAATACAAGGTAAACTTCCTGTTCCTTGCATTACCTCAAATACAAGGTACACTTTCCGTACCTGCATCACCTTAAGTACAATGTACAGTTCCCGTTTCCTTTAACACGTTAAATACAAGGTACACTTCCCGTTTCCTGCATCACCTTAAATACAAGGTGCACTTCCCGTTCACTGCATCACATTAAATACAAGATACACTTTCCGTTCCCTGCATCACCTTAAATACAGATTTCACTTCCCGTTCCCTGTTACACATTAAATACAAGGTACACTTCCCGTTCTCTGCATCACCTTAAATACAGATTTCACTTCACGCTCCCTGTAACACATTAAATACAGATTTCACTTCACGCTCCCTGTAACACATTAAATACAAGGTACACTTCCCGTTCTCTGCATCACCTTAAATACAGGTTGCACTTCACGCTCCCTGTAACACATTAAATACAAGGTACACTTCCCGTTCACTGCATCACCTTAAATACAAGGTGCACTTCCCGTTCTCTGCATCACCTTAAATACAAGATGCACTTTCCGTTTCCTGCATCACATTAAAAACAAGATACACTTTCCGTTCCCTGCATAACCTTAAATACAAGGTACACTTCCCGTTCTCTGCATCACCTTAAATACAAGGTGCACTTCCCGTTCCCTACATCACATTAAATTCAAGGTACACATCCTTTCTCTGTAACTCCTTAAATACAAGGTACACTTCCCGTTCTCTGCATCACCTTAAATACAGGTTGCACTTCACGCTCCCTGTAACACATTAAAAACAAGGTACACTTCACGCTCCCTGTAACACATTAAAAACAAGGTACACTTCCCATTCACTGCATCACATTAAATACAAGATACACTTTCCGTTCCCTGCATCACCTTAAATACAGATTTCACTTCCCGTTCCCTGTCACACCTTAAATACAAGGTACACTTCCCGTTCCCTGCATCACCTTAAATACAAGGTAAGCTTCCCGTTCCTTGCATTAGCTCAAATACAAGGTACACTTTCCGTACCTGCATCACCTTAAGTACAATGTACAGTTCCCGTTTCCTTTAACACGTTAAATACAAGGTACACTTCCCGTTCCCTGCATCACCTTAAATACAAAGTAAACTTCCCGTTCCTTGCATTACCTCAAATACAAGGTACACTTTCCGTACCTGCATCACCTTAAGTACAATGTACAGTTCCCGTTTCCTTTAACACGTTAAATACAGGGTACACTTCCCGTTCCCTGCATCACCTTTAATACAAGGTATACTTCCCGATCCCTGCATTCCCTTAAATGCAAGGTACACTTCACGTTCCTGCATCACCTTAATTACAAGGTACAGTTCCCGTTTCCTTTAACACCTTTAATACAAGGTATACTTCCCGATCCCTGCATTCCCTTAAATACAAGGTAAACATTCCGTACCTGCATCACCTTAAGTACAATGTACAGTTCCCGTTTCCTTTAACACGTTAAATACAAGGTACACTTCCCGTTCCCTGCATCACCTTAAATACAAGGTAAACTTCCCGTTCCTTGCATTACCTCAAATACAAGGTACACTTTCCGTACCTGCATCACCTTAAGTACAATGTACAGTTCACGTTTCCTTTAACACGTTAAATACAAGGTACACTTTCCGTTCCCTGCATCACCTTTAATACAAGGTATAATTCCCGATCCCTGCATTCCCTTAAATGCAAGGTACACTTTACGTTCCCGCATCACCTTACAAGGTACAGTTCCCGTTTCCTTTAACACCTTTAATACAATGTATACTTTCCGATCCCTGCATTCCCTTAAATACAAGGTACACTTCCCGTTCCTGCATCACCTTACAATGTACAGTTCCCGTTTCCTTTAACACGTTAAATACAAGGTACACTTCCCGTCCCCTGCATCACCTTTAATACAAGGTACACTTCCCGTCCCCTGCATCACCTTTAATACAAGGTATACTTCCCGATCCCTGCATTCCTTTAAATACAAGGTACACTTCACGTTCCAGCATCACCTTAATTACAAGGTACAGTTCCCGTTTCCTTTAACACCTTTAATACAAGATATACTTCCCGATCCCTGCATTCCCATAAATACAAGGTACACTTCCCGTCCCCTGCATCACCTTTAATACAAGGTATACTTCCCGATCCCTGCATTCCCTTAAATACAAGGTACACTTCACGTTCCTGCATCACCTTAATTACAAGGTACAGTTCCCGTTTCCTTTAACGCCTTTAATACAAGGTACACTTCCCGTTCCTGCATCACCTTACAATGTACAGTTCCCGTATCCTTTAACACGTTAAATACAAGGTACACTTCCCGTCCCCTGCATCACCTTTAATACAAGGTACACTTCCCGTCCCCTGCATCACCTTTAATACAAGGTATACTTCCCGATCCCTGCATTCCTTTAAATACAAGGTACACTTCACGTTCCAGCATCACCTTAATTACAAGGTACAGTTCCCGTTTCCTTTAACACCTTTAATACAAGATATACTTCCCGATCCCTGCATTCCCATAAATACAAGGTACACTTCCCGTCCCCTGCATCACCTTTAATACAAGGTATACTTCCCGATCCCTGCATTCCCAAAAATACAAGGTACACTTCCCGTTCCCTGCATCACCTTTAATACAAGGTATATTTCCCGTTCACTGCGTCATCTTAAATACAAGGTACACTTCCCGTTCCCTGTAACATCTCAAATACAAAGTACACTTCCCGTTCCTTGCATCACCTTAAATACAAGGTACACTTCCCTTTCCCTGCATCACCTTAAATACAAGGTTCACTTTTGTTCCCTGCATAACCTTAAATACAAGGTACACTTCACGTTCCCTATATTCTTAATAGTTTCCCCAATATATTCTTATTTGCAGAAAAACGATAGAACAGCAGGTTAGGTTTCAGAGAACAATAATATATAGAATATTGACAAATTATCCACCAATAGTTCATTTAAACGGGAGGTTATTTCGTCGTTACGGATCCACCCCACCCCGACTACCTTTGTAAGGGTGATTTAATACTTTTGCATGGCTTGCTTTGAAAATAATGAAAGAATGCAACAAACGCATTTTTGAGATGTTATTTAGAGTGGTGTTTATTGAAGTCATAGTAAAGACGGAACTATCACATGGTAATACCACGATTCTTGAGGTGTCTTGTATAGTTGTACCATGTACAATTGCTTGACTTACCATGATCATATAATATGTGTGTCGTGTAAAGTATATACTATTTGAACACATCCAGAATATACGTTCGCGTGAATTACGTACTTGGATTTAGCTGCTTCTTCACGGGTTATATTTCAGACTTATGTTTCAGATCCAAGTCTCTTGCCTGATCGTGTTTACAAAATGATATTAGTTCTGCTGATCGTGGTCTACATATTGTCAAATATTGTTTACGACTCGTGAAGGTTATTTATTACATTCGTTAAATATATCCCGGTTCGATTGGGTTTACTGGTTTTATAAACAAACGATTGTAGGTAACGATATGAAGCCATTATCAAGCTCATCGTTTATTAGCGCCTCATGGTCCGTAGAATTTTAGTTCAGTTGTGCAAAATATCTTAATTACCCGAAGTTGCCAAGATTGGCACGCAATTTAGCGCTAACTTTGAGTCCATCTGCGCAACTTAGCGTTATTTAGTGCGTGCAAACTGTACGGTCACTTGTGAGAAATTTAGTGCAACTTCATATAATGTCACCGAATTCTGCGCATCGCGTGGGACTTGCGCCTTTCAAATGGTCAAGTCGGCGCCTGTTCATCTATGTTTTGGTATTATATTATGTTCACCAAAACTAGCTCTCTAAGTTGAATATATTTTAGAATGTTTTATATCGAGCATGTTGGTCAAGTAGTCCATTGGCATTATCATCCCTCAGTGAGCCAATAGGTTGTTTGTGTGCCTTTTCCCTGAAATAGATAAAAAGAAGGTGAGCTAAATGTTGATTACAAAGTTCTGAGAGCTTTAACAGCAAGTATCATTAAAGTATGGTTGTTTTTTCTCAAAGTAATGTACTTCATCAATGTCCAGTATTGCTGAAAGGATATTTGATGTCTTGACGTTGTTCGATAGCGATGATCACCGCCCCAACTCCCAACCCTTTCCCACCATCATCAAAATTCGGTATATGTAGTACCTGCTCCGCAGAGAGCCCTCAAGACTCATACAAAGCATCCGACTGATTGGTTATAAGACTTGTTAGTATGACTTCTGCCGATAGTAAGATAGTTTGAGAGGGAGTTTTGTAATAACCTCACATTCACCAAGAAGAGTGATCGGACACTTGTTGCAGAAAATATAAGCGTGGCAGTCATTTTCATTTATTAGGGTCTTCTCAAAACACAACTCTTAAATTATGATCATGATTGGAAATGATAATTTTATTGTTGCCAAAGTGGTTACAATAATTACCTTCATTTCAATGTTACCCCGCAATTCTGTATGAAAAGTGTCGAAAGTGTCAAGAATGTCTTTCGTTGAAGAACTGATGTGAATTTTCAAAGCTGGAAAGAAAAGAAAAAGACAGTTTTAGGTAAGATCGGAAATTGAATGTACATATCTGTACAAATACATAAGACACAATTATTTATTTATCTAGCCTAAATTTCATCTTTATTAAACGTCATACATTCGTAATTACATGAATGGCTAATTGATTCAGGTACGCTAATTATAATTATATGTCCAATAAATATCATGGGTAGAAGATATATAAGATTATAAAACCCACCTTCTCCATTCGATTCCATTCTGGATGCAGTGTTGACAGTATCACCAAACAAACAATATCTTGGCATCTTTAAACCAACCACACCGGCAACACACATGCCTACAAAGAGAGTCAATATGTTGCATGAAATAATGGTGATTTCATGGTAGCTTTTACTGTGGTTTTTTGGTTTTATGCTATGAGAGGGCGTTACATGAGCCTATTGGTCTATCTTTCTGTTAAGAGTAATATTCAATCAGATTCTGACCATGTGTTTCTATATCAGATGCTTCAGAATAATGAGCTTAAATGCATCATTTTTTCGTCCATAAATTTATTTCCCTTCACAAGACTACCATCATATCTGCCAGGGGGAATGCGGACAAGCGCATATCGTGTGGCTTGGATAAGTATTAAAATGATTACAAGGCATACAATAATAGCCAACATCTATCTGTTCTCTTTCACCCCCCCCCCCCCCCCCAATAAAAAAGAAACACGATAAAACAAAACAATATTTCGCTTTGTCTCTAGCACACTATCCGCTATTGGTTCCACCCCTTCCGACGGTCAATATATACTTATTGATTAACATATTAATATTATTGTTGAATTTGTACAAAACGAAATTTGTTCCACAAGGAGTATACTACTTCACAATATCATCTGTACAGTGATTAAAGTGCCTGATTAGTTTTGTTTCATTGATTTCAGAGTCATCGTTATTTCATATAAGTGCGGCAAAACTAGGGAAAGTACAAGAGGAAGGCAGGTATTTTTGTTCTTCGTGAACATAATCATTTGAAAATGGTTACATTACTATGGATTTGGACAGATTAAAGTTTTTAATTTTAAAACAAAAGTTGTATTCAATAAAGAAACATCATTGTACAAAAAGGTTCACTACATGATAATGTAACCCGCACCTGAATGTACCCCTGCACGAAGTTGCAATCTTTTGTCCGGTATATGTCTAATACGAAATGAATCGACTGCTTTGAGTAGAGACAATGACATACTAGCAATCTCACAAGCGTGACGTAGGCCGTTAGGTATCGGGAGGCCGGATACTACCATATAAGCATCGCCGATAGTTTCCACCTGAAAATACACAAAATGGAATGTATTCGTACTCTGATGTCGACACCTGATTGTAATACGGTATTACTGCTGCAAATCAATTTCTTCTGGTAATTTAAATAGATTTGTAATGACACAGCTTCACCCTGCCTTCCCGCAATACACACAAGACGACGAGTAATGTATGATATCGCTCCCTAGTCCAAGAGAAAGTCTACATTTTCATGATAGTTGACATATAATATCTTAACGTGGAACTAAACGAGTTTCAAACGTACCTTGTATACGTCAAAATTGCCAATAATCCCGTCAAAACATGTGTACAAATCATTCAATAGGGTCACAACCTTTTAAAAGAAAACGATAAATTGTTTAAAGGGTCTCTTTATATATCCGTTTTTTGAAACCCAGAGCAAATGGAAAGGAAAGGAGATTCGGTGAAATAAATTGAAAGAAAGGTGAACCTCTTATATATATAACAATATCGTTTCGAGGAGTCTGACGTAGTCTCCAACCAAATAGCCTTCAGGTATTTAATTTTGGCTTCACTTTCTTTACTTAAATGTTAATAGGTATCGTAATTTATGTGGACACACTTATTAAAATATAAAGTTTATTTTTAACTAATAAAAAGTGATGAACTATACCTGAAGAGGTGAACTCGCCGCTGAAAGCGATGTAAAACCCACGATATCACTGAAAAATACCGTAACGCTATCAAAAGTTTCGGGATCGACAGTCTGACCTTGCTTGAGCTGATCAGCCACAGTCCTGGAAATTAAAGAAATGCAGAAATGTAACCTAGGACGTTCTGTCATGGAGAATAGGACCGTCAATGTACTCAGTCACGGAAACAAATGTTAAGTGTTCTCGCATCTGATGATAATGGAACACTAACACACGTTTTCATATGAATAATCAGGACATTTCAGGTGATTTGGTGTGATAATAATGTGTAACACCTATGTCCATTGATCATTCGACTTCAGATATTGATTCTTCGACTCCAATAGCTTTTCCTTCTATATATACATCATACATACCTAGGCAATACTTCATAAAGCAGTGTCTCTGATCTCTTCTTCTCCTCCAAGAAAGCAGCCGTCCGGTCTTCAACAAGTGATTCTAAGTTATTAGCATACTGCTCCATGCGCGATAGAAGGTTGTCTAATATATTATCACTATATGTTCCTCTGAAAGCAAATGCCACCGTTTATATTATAGAATAAGACAAAGGAGAAGGTTTACTTAAATTGTGTGCAATACCAATGGCTCATGATAGAAGGAAATACCAACAAATAATTAACTAATTTTTGAAAGAAATGTAATATAGGACAAGCAGGACTCGATATTTCCCTTTGAATGGTGATCTGTTTCAAATTCATATTGCTAACCCTTAGTAGTTGGCTATACTGAAAATGTGACGACGAATATTCGCTGTAAATCTTTAAAAATTCATGCTACTCAATAGCTGGGTCGAATTGATTTTTAATGATTTTGGTGATAACTTGCCCATTTGAATTGATATCGTTCTGATCTTCATTGCATCGTTCCTATATAGCCTAAGTTATGCTAGAATCATGCATATATAGGTCAATATAATAGTTTATAAATTATTTGTACACGTTGCAACAATACCTCATACTGCATTTATAGTTTTTGATGAGAGTGAAATTGGTGATTTGTAAAACTTGTGAATTTGTGTTTTTTAGGTAGATTAAAGGTAGATGTTTTGATTTTCAACTTGAAGTTTTCTATTCTACACGAAAGGTCATCCTTAAAAAAGTCGTGTTCCAAAGTTTGAGTTGCATAGCTCTAATGGTTCTAATTTTAGACGCACAAGATGCTGTGAACTGTACCCATTGAGTAGTACACAAACTATATATATCGGTGGTTACCACCATTCGCGGTAATTCGACGTTATTTCATCGATTTCTCCGTAATTATACCGATTTAGGCCGTCAAATTTCAGTATGATGATGAGAAAAATACGAGCTTTCATATGATATGAAAATCTCCGTATGTTTGAAATAATTCTGTGTTACGAAAATGTGATCGGGTCATCTACCTTTAAAGACATAGCCCTATCTTGTGTTGTTTTGATCGGGAATGCAATTTTAGCAGCCATGTCATAAAAGACCCCGTGACGCTCGCTTTTACCCTCGCCGTAACGCTATGGAAATAATGTCACAATCGATCTCTTGCCAACTGAAATCTGCGTGTCATGATCTCACGCTCTCTAGGCAGTGGTACCATTTCTATTTTATTAATGTCCTTCCTGAATTTAGTGATAGCGTTCCTTTTTATTGATATCATTCTTATTTTTAGTGATATTGGTTCGATTAATACTGATATCATTCCCATTTTAGAGTCATCTTTGACGATATCGCCTTCATTTGTATCGATATCATTCGATGTTCAGCAATATTGTTTGGATAGGCCTATGAGAAATTTAGACGAGGATTATTACACCCCTCCTTCCTTTTCAAGCTATTGTGGTAAATGTTGCCAAATCAAAATAAATAAATATGTGTGGTTTTAAAATTTACCTGTTTGTCTATATTGACATAAAATCTTTAATAAATAAAAAGGCGTTTGAATTACTTGGATATTTTTTTCAATGTCGATAGATATGCTTTCGCAGTTGGTCTTTCTTGCGGGCTTTCATTCCAGCATTGCTTCATTAAATCGAGGACATCCTTGCTACATGCCTCTGGTGGTATGCAAGGTCGGAATGGATTATCCCCTCCAGCTTTTAACTTCTCCAATATAGCTGAAAGAAAACAAGCGTGTAATATGATTATTGTAGTATTCAGTTCGTCTAGTATTTCACGATCAAAATGTTTTGAGCTGTGTTTTAAAGGTTAGTTCATTTCACGTCCCTAAACATAAGATAGAAACACCATTTAAATCTGTCGCCAAAGTAACCAGCTTACAATAGCCAATAGCAGATATTACTTGGATTACGCGGGCAATATAATATCCAATTTGGTATGGTAAATTAATTCACTGAATAACCAATTTGGTATGGTGTTTTATAGAATATCTTTCAAAGAGAAGGCGGTTATCTCTGTCTTTTCTAAAATTCTCGTGGTTAATTGTTTTATTTGACAGATAGTGCCATCTGTCACTGTTTATTGTTGAATAGATTCGCCAGGATCGGTAGCATGATGCATGGCGGTTCTTATTAACTAATCTAAAAAGGTATACTGACTAAGAATCATTGTCACTGGTCATTCGAATTTCTTTAGCCAACGATTTGGCTGGAATCGCTGATGACATCATAACCCATCTTTAAGGCGAGGTAGACGTAATGCATAATGAAGAATGTAAGCAGGGCTCACACATCATGCAATGCTAGTTGCAACTCGCGTTCATGTATGTATCGACAATATATACAATTATGTAGTTGTACTGTAGCACAAATACGGTATGCTGAATAAAATGGACATTGTTGTAAACTATTGTATTTAAGCGACAACCCTTGTCTTAATTGAGGAGTACTGACTACGTACAAACCTTCTGTTCTGCCGCTTAACCTGGTTAACCTACCATGATAGTATAAATACTATACAAACCTTCATAGTTAACCTACCATGATAGTATAAATACTTTACAAACCTTCTACTCCAATGCTCAACCTTTCCGTTTCATACGGGTCATTTCTAGTGACTATATAATACTTCACAAACCTTCTACTCCAATGCTCAACCTTTCCGTTTCATAAGGGTCATTTCTAGTGACTATTTCCTGCATTATGATGCTGGCACTGTACATATCGCTCTCCTTCGTGGCTTCATGCTCGGGGTTTCTTATCCTCTCTGGTGAATACCAAAGAAGCTCTGTAAATGAACAATTTGAAAGAAGGTCGTTCTTATCTTAAATGCTGTGCTCCATTTCTCTGGGCTAAATGCTGATTTGGGTGATTCGGTATCATGTTTTAGAGACAAGCCACAGTGTTACATAAACATCCGCTTTACATTGCTTTTTATCTTTTCCAATGTAGCAAAGAGCACAAGGCTGCTTTTTTAGGGAGCGAAGGTCGTGCAAGGTTCAACAATTCTCAAATTATGCTGTAAGACATTTGAAATTGCCCCCAAAATCAGCTTAAAGTCCATGATTTGATATAGAAATAGCTCGGGATGGGAGATATTACTAGGGATGGGAGATATTACTTATTTGCTTACTGTCTTTACTATGATGACGTTCGCTATCATTTGATGATGTTAATGTCTTGCCGCCGAATTTGTACAAGCCGAAATCCGTCAGTTTCAGTACAAAACGACTGTCAATGACGCAATTGGATGATGTCAGTCTGCCGTGTAATCCTAAGACACTTCCGTGAAGGTAGCTGAGACCCTGTACAAATGCAATGGTAAAAGGTATAAAACAGAAAACTATTTTACGGGCAAAATCGACAAAATATTGACATTTGCCTGCATCATCTTACCTTTGCCATGTCTATCATAAGAGAATATCTGAATGAATTATCCAACTTGACCGAATCATTCTGTAACACATCCTGGTGGAGATAGAGACAAATAAAAATGTTATAGACATTATTCATAATTGGGGATTTCATGTCTAAAGAGGGAGACATACTCGATAAACATACAATCTCGTACTTTTACTGCAATAATATATGAACTGTGAACTTCTACATTTCCTAGATAGTGGCCGTTACCAGCAAACATTTCATTTCAAATTAGTGGACGTTCAAGTTTATTTCACGAATGTAATAAGATCAAATGTTGAACAGCTCAGTAGTATGAAGCTTTTTATGATTAGTACAAAGTTCACCATATTGAAAAACTACATCACTCTTGTCTTGGCTACATCGTTAGCCTCGTTTTCGGAGCACTAATTGTTCTGAGCATGCTCAGTTGGATAACACGGCCTTCTTTTGACGTAAATGCGCCAATTATGAATAACATATATTAATGCCATTTATAACGACCATTTTAAAGGGCTAAAGTTCATTTTTGTAATTTTTTCACATATTTTTATAAAGCACCCGTACCTGTAAGCTTCCTTTAGGGCAGTATTCGGTGATGATGAAGGCTCCTGTAGCATCTAGACACGCACCTATGAATCGTGTGATGTTAGTGTGCTCTACCATTCTCATCTGTAAGAATAGAAATGTAGAAATGTCAGACATTTTTAACTGATAACTGCGAGTTCACGTTTAATATTAACTTAAAATGACTCGGGAAATATTTACTTTTCTGAGCTTCACGCACATTTTATTATAACCAAGACGTTGAAAATCCATGAATGCTTTTTCCTGCATCACAAACTGTGGTACAGAACGTATCAGCATTCTTATTACCACCTGTTCACGTCATCCAACCCCGATAAATTGAATTTTGGTTTCAAACGCACGAAGAATTAACCGGGAATGTATGGTACATACACAAAACTTCCAATAACGATAAGATTTCAGTTAGGGAGCACATCAAAACTCGACCGCCCGGCAACCGCCGGTTCCGTGCGGTTCCGTGATGTTGCACCCGGTTTCTATTGTTCTAAACAATCATATGCGGTCCAATCGGGCGGAACCACCGGTTGCCGCGGCCGAGTTTTGATTTACTCCCTTACTTCGATTTTACCCAAATTTCTTAGAAAATGGCGATTACGCCGAGATCTCATAACGCAAAATTGAATAATCAGACATTTGCGCGTGTGAAAGGATATTGGGTTATCATCTTCGTCGGACGATGTCAGTTCAGTATGAAATAGCAAACTAGCTAATGTTCCTTTTTCCAACAATACCACCCATAGCACTGACTTGTTTTAGTACACGGCCACCTGCTTAAGAACATGGAGAGGTCTCGATCAAAATGTGCCAAAATCACCACTAGTTTGCGCTCAATAGAGCAACTTTATCATGTTTATAAGTCGTCTTTTTAATGAAGTGTTACTTTAAAAATTACAGTGTAGAGCGCAGCGATGCTCTATTGACTTTTGAGCACAAAATATTAGCGCTAATCTTGGCACATCCAGATAGATACCTCCCTATATTCTCGATAAGCAGATGGCAGAGAACTGAAACAAGAGATTGCTACAAATTATATCATCGAAAAGATGAACACGTCATCATTTCGTTGATGTGCAGTTACAACGCAATATGAGTATACTGTAGTCTATAGGCGTATCGAAATACCGTATACAAAATAAAGTCGAGTGAAAAAAACCAACATTATTTAAAAGGTTCACATGACATCATAAGATATCAAGCAATTTCTGACCCGTACTTACGTCACGTAATTCCACCAAGACATCTTTGGTTAATTCTACTTTTTGTGTATCTACCGTCTTCACTACAACGACTCTTCCCTGATGTGAAAAAGATAGCAGCGATGAGAAAATGTAAAACTTGTGTGTTTTACTTTAATCGTCCCTTTATAACATAAACTTGTGTGTTTCCCTTTAAACATTGTATTAGCCTACAGTGTCCCAGAGAAATTTTCATACTTACTCTCTCTAATGCAAAAGAGCTAAAACCCACCCTTTGAGAACTCGTGGAGGGACAGCTCGTTTAAGGAGAGAAGTTCGCTGTTTTGAAGTGATTTTCACTCTTTTCAGAGTGATTGCTACTCTCAAAAGAGCAAACTTCACTCTAGATAAGAGCTGTCTCTCCATTAGCTTTCAAAGATTGATTTTATTGTAGTATTGTACATGTAGTATTTGGACGGCGCTTTAGCTTCAGTTTTCCCATAAATCATATTTAGCTCCTATACATTTCATTTAGGATAGATAATATAATTAGGCATATATGCCATCTTATTGTGCGATTATGGTTAAAGCTTCACAATGTCGGATGTTTAAATATATAGTGTATCCGTCAACCATGTCGACAGCGCCCCGTGCTCTATAGTTTCTTATTTGGGCTGAAGACAGGTGAATTGCTTTCAGAAGCACGTAATAAAGAACCAATTTGTAGGCTGTCGATTTTTTTTAAAAATCTTTTGTGTTTATTTTCCACTCTTTAAATAATTATATTTACATATGTAGACCTACGGTATGTTACTTCAACCTCGGTAGTTTAATGCGAGATATTCGTCTAGCTTCTTCATTCATACTATTTATAGCTGAGCAAATACATTTCAAATAGTAGCACATGGAATGATAGTTGATAATATCCAATCTATAAAGATTGTTCGAGGACCGAAGCTACTTTTAAGCCGCAATGTACCTACAGCTATCTGACAAACACAGAGAATGATTGATGATATCAGTTACTTAATCATCATTCAGGGTTAATCTGGCCAATTTTGCTCATTTAAAATTGAATTTCTCGCAAATTGCAATTTGCATTTATGAAGATTGAATTTCATCCGGTTAATCGAGTAACACCATTCGTCTCCATACACCTGAGACTCAAATGTTAATTGTTTCAAGAAATCAGTACTTACCCCATAATTAGCTAATTTGGCAAACACTTGTGTGAATGACATACCAGCACTCAACGGGCCCTGTAATATATCAATAGTGAATTGAATTGAAAGTAAATGGGGCAAAAAATATATCGTATCGTTAAAAATTGGAACATAACAAATTTGCCAGTATCGCTCGATACTGGTACGATTTTACTAGGCCTATTCCAGTATCGCTTGATACTGGAACACCTAATTGTGTTCTAGTATCGAGCGATACTGGATCGTGTTTATGTTCCATTATCGGTGATAGTACACATAACCAGTAGCGATTTGTCCCAGATACTGGGTATCGGACGAGTACAGTCCAGAATATGTGACCTAAAGTATATTTTCCCAATTCTGTAAGCAGTGTTTTTTGGTAACTGTCACATATAGTTTACTCTATTAGATTGCCTACATGATGGATCATTTGCATGGGAAAACCATTACTGTATATACTGATAGAAATATCAATGAGTCTGGTGTGGAATAACTTGTGTGGACTATTTTATTGTTTACCTTCTCTCTCTCCTCCTCTGTCAGTCACCTAAGTCGAGGGTGATAATGGAGGTACAATGTTGAGAGCAACTCTAAGATGTTTTGAGACACATATGTGTTAAATTCAGGGGCTCACTATAAAGGCTATTTCAGATTTTTCAAATTCAAACAAAATTGAGGAAATCGTGAGTGGATTAATAAAAATTGATTATTTGATTTACGGGGTTTTGTGAATGTTCTTAACATTTTTACTTCTGATCTCAGAATTTCCCCTTTCCCTCAAGCCTATAGAATTTTCTCGTTACCAAAGTGAATTGCTTAGCATTTCAAAAATACCCTGTAAATACTGACACGTAATTATCAATATAACTGTCTGACTGTGGTGATATTGTAATTAATACTACCATTGAAAGTGAGCGTTTGGATTTAGAAGAATGTGTTGACTTCGCCGTATCTAGAAACACCAGTTCGTCGTAACGAATCTTCCAAGACATGTTCAACAACTCTGCATCATGTCGCAATTTTCTAATAAAGAAAGAAAGAAAATCATCGTGACTCTACTGCAAAGACATAGCTGAATTTACCCCCGAGACCTACCTGCCGATTGGTCAGAAAGATGGATACAACATTGATTGCACCAATGAGACACATAGTTAGAATAATTGTATCCGTGGTAAAGATTGGGATGAAATAGTTTAAAAGCTGTGTCGTAATTGGTAATTCAAATGAGTATATCTTGTAATTGACCTATCAGAAACACTGTTAGATATGCAGATAGTGCCCATGGGGTTAACAGAGGTTACATAAGACGCTTTAACCATAACTAACTGTAACTGTCACTGTGATTTTAATTAAATATAACTGTGACAGCATCTTTGACGAAATAACTGTAAGGCCACTGTATATGTATCGAAGGGCTGTAATAGTCGCCAGTTGTTATGTAGGGGTTGATTATTATGATGAGCTATTGATTAAAACTAAATGTAACTCAGAGCAGCTAATGCACATAATGATCTTTTTGGACAGATACATCACTATCTGTAATAGCTGCCATATGGTGCACATTACACATTGAAGCCATTGTAGATGGGCCTTGTGGCCCCAAACCCTCGATATGTTATAACTGTAAATTGTTTCTGTATTATAATAGTACATGTAACATCAACCTGTTACTGCATCTGTATAAACTGTATACATGTATAGGTTAACTGTAATGTAACTATAACTTTCATTGTAACTATCCCTGTGGTTGTGATAATAATTACAATTTAGAAATGATATGACATGACGCATACCTTACCTATATACAAGAGCTATTGCGAGCAACCCAAGAATCATAACGCATGCTATTGCTATCCCAGCAATACCAACCGTTGAAACGGAATCTATCAGTGAGTAACAATAAATAAATAACTGGTATCTGAATTGTTTAAGCTGATAAATAGATGAATGATTGTTTCTACTATTCACAAGTATTTTATTCAATCAAATGCATTTATTTGCTTATTCACCTCTTTTAAGTATGTTTAGGGCTAATAACTGTAATTAGATTCAAATCCTTCATTACGTCATTAAATTTCAAGAAACAGACTTTTTGTCTTGAAAGATTAAGGCAAGGATGTCGTTACACATGTGTGTCTTAAATCTTTAAATATTAGGGTAGTTGTTAAGGGTATAAGTATAATATCTCAATATTATCTTGATTAAAGTTGAATCTAAGCTATTTTCGACCATTTTGGTGGCCATCTTGGAATTTAAAAATTTAAACAACGCATATTACTGAAACCTGCAGCTGGTTATCAGCTATTTCTAGGTTATAAAATAACACTTTTGGACTAATTAGGGTTCGCTTACATTAAAGTGTGCTAGGCGCCAGAGTAAAGTGACTTATTCTCTAGACTTTGAAGATGATACGAGAGTAATATTTTGCACTTTCCAGCGTATAGTATAAGACAATTTCACTCAAGACCAAGAGTATTGAATACGTAACAACGCCCAATCGGATTATCATTAGTGGTAAACAAAATCTTACCCTTTTTGTTGCATTCTGGGTTTTCATTATAGAAACCGCAAAACGGCACATCTATAGGAGGCGAAGTCCGTCCTGCTGGCCATTTAGTCGACTGAGTGGTTTCGAATTTACTGGAATCTCCGTAAAAATTGACAACCACCTATAACGGACATAAAAAGGAACGTGACTACTACATGTATCTCGATTTCAGCTAGCTGATATGACACCGATATCAACAACAATTGTTGATTAAAATGAACGAAATTTACCTCAAAAATGCCGTTCTCCTCTTCTGCCATGTCCCATAGTGAATAGTCGCCATCTCGATCGCCATTTGCATTTATTATTATTTGTCCATAAATTCCTGAAAATGTATCCGAACAGAAATTATGTTTAGTCAGATCCAAATAGTCGTTATTCGCAATTGGTGATTTCAGGCTAAAGAGGAGGGCGACATACTCGATGTGACGTTACTAATCATATGACGTAGTTTAACACGATGGGTCTCGCTTTCGTTATGATTAGTGATGTCACATCGAGTATGTTTCCCTCTTTAGCCTGAAATCACCAATTACGAATAACGTCTATTGGCGAGAAATATGCGGGTTTTTTATCTCTCTGCGCGCAAAAGTAATCCAAGCGTACGTGTGAGATTTTGAACGCACGCACGCGTCACACATAATGGACCCACGTCACATGAGGTTGAGCTCGCGTAAAGTACGCCTGCTCAACCTCACCCCAAAACGGTGCCGTGGTTATCCGTTGTGCGCACTACGTCATCTCGACCTCAAGGCTCTGATTGGATGGTGCTCAAACGTGAGAACTGAAAAACTCATGAGCTTTTCCACGCACCATCACGCCCCACTGCGTCGGTGGTTATGGCGCAGCAGGAGCACTGCGTTGGTGGATACTGCGCAGCGTGACGATCGTTAAAAAGGCTTCAGTTTAAATTTGACCAATCAGGACTGCTTTGGTGTTGTTGGTTGGCAGTATTTTGTGAGTTCAAGCATGCGTGCGCAGCCTGATCGAAGTGCGCCCACGTATGTCGAACTGTGGCCAGGAGATTATGTGCCGTAGGTCCATTATGATGTGCAGTGCGCTTGTCGCATTTACGTACACCCATACCCGTCTATATTAATTCGCTGCTGTAAGGAGGTTCGCCAATTTGGAGTTGATCAAACAATAGGCCTTCAATATATTATAGGTCTATATTGAATGTCATTATGACGTGGTAAAAAATTAAAGAATACTTCCATGATGTGTATGTTGTGGGTCTGTTTGTTTTGGGGTTTTTTTTCTTCTCGTTTACCTCTCTTTGATGGTTTTTTCATGGCCTCGTTATAATATGGAACATTTTATATTTCGCCGAATCAATATTTTCGTTCTTTTGTATAGATTAACAAAGTTTATTTCCTTGACATAACTAATATACAATTCTATGATAGCAAATCAATTAATAACTAAACCTAAATTTTTTTCTCTCTTTAATCGCCTATATTTGGTTATTTCGTCATATGTTCATAGTGTATTACACATTAATAAAGAGCTGGTGTGTTCATCTTTCCAGTGATACCAAATGTTAAGCAATCACTTACCTGCGTGCTCTGAATATGGGGAGGTTTTAATCTGAATATGCCAAAATCCTCACTATCTCGTGCTCAAAAGTCAAAGTTCATTGAACAGTCGACAGAAATGTACTTTTGAGCACAAACTAATGGTGAATTTGTCATATTTTGATTGAGTTGAGACCTCACCATATTCTCAAGCGAGTGGTTCAGTACTAAAACAAGCGATTGCTAAGAATAAGGTATCGTTGGAAGAGAAACCCGTTGGAAGAGAACCGGAAGCGTTTAGATAACAAGACGTGTTAATACTAATAGCGCACTGACTAAATATCGTTATTCGAATTAAATCAATACTCAACTAATTATGATTTAGCCAATTTATTTGTCTTTCTTATTCACAAATGTTGATGCAACCTTGACTCTACCCTGTATTTCATAATTGTTACTTTTATCCATGCATTAGCCGTAAAATAAATGTCAACAATTACAACAAGGTCCAGTGGTAGCAATAAGGATTGTTTAGTTAACTGAACTACCGTACTCAATCAATTACCATTATTACTGTTCCAATTCACATAGACGGACGAAAATAATCAGCTCGTTCGGTGGTAACTGTTATATATGACGTTATGTAGGATCAGACATTTTTTCTTTTGGAAGATTTCAATCGCTATTAGTTACTTAACTACGCAAACAATAAATGTTAAAGGTGTAGGCCTTGGTATGATTATCTGAATGAGTAAAAGACCCGGGGGGGCCAGTCAAACATAATGGTGTACACAGGCGTGACCAAAAAAACGCGTAAAAAGGGGTGTTTTTTCAGTGTTGGACGCGTCACGCGCGTGACGCGTTAAGGGTATCAAAAACGCTGATTTTCAAGAAAAAGGGTGGCTTAAAATACAGGTCGAACGCGTAAAAAGGGGTGTTTTTTCAGTGTAGGACGCGTCACGCGCGTGACGCGTTAAGGGTATCAAAAACGCTGATTTTCAAGAAAAAGGGTGGCTTAAAATACAGGTCGAACGTGTTTAGGGTAACTTGTTTTGTTCCCCGTTCCCAGAAGAATGTTATCCCCGTTCTTGTTTAGGGGTCATATTCTGGCAAGAACTTGTTTAGGGGTCAAAATTTGCAAGGAAAGCGCGCTAAAAACTTGTTTAGGGGGTAATTTTGCTTGCAGGGTAAAACTTGTTTAGGGGGTGTCTGGAAAAAATTTGGTCACGCCTGTGTACACCATTATGTTTGACTGGCCCCCCCCCCCCCCCCGGGGTAAAAGAATGCACATACAGAATTGAGATCGATAAACATATCTCATTAAATATTTGGAATGACAAATACCTCAATGAAGCACCTGATCGAATGAATGTGAATTCATAGCTCTACTTTATTTCGCTGATATTCATCTATGTAATTTAATCACAAAAATGCACGAGTATATAAATGTTCATTTATTGGCGCATTTTAATCAATACAAACATTTGGATAACAAATCCAATAACGACATATTGTAAACTATATCGGATTGTTAAATTTAGAAATTAGTTATTGCCATATACATTCAATATTGATCCATTTGTTTACATAAATAACATGTAGGGCCTATCATCGTTAGAAGTGTGCTTTTCATGCGATATTTTGTATGTGTCCTTCGCACAAATATTGTTTGTTATGCCGCAATAATGGTTAAAAAATGAAAACACCGACCCAACCGGCAACCGCTGCGAGCCGACGGATAGGCCAGGTATCGCTAAAATACACGTTCATTTGATGTAAAGACATCAAAAAAGTAACTCGGCTGTTGTAAAAGCACCTATAATTTTAAAATTGTTACTCATATCCTAAAAATGAAAATACCAGGAGACGGAAAATTTAATTACGGTGATTTTGACACCTTGTTTGTTAAAATCGATAAAGTATTGTTGTCGCGATATGTGCTTACAGATGAAAAGTGCCCATTTCCATTGTTGCAGTAACTCCTATTGATATCTCTGATTCAGCGTGAAGATAATAGCGGGAATTTTGATAGTTTGCCCATGGCGATGACCTGTCCTGTCTGTCTTCTCGGACCTTCTGAGCATTTGGAGTTTTAAATTCATCCTTTTTAATTGTAAAGAAGTACGCCTCTCATCCCCATTAAATGTGTCCCGGATTATGCTAATCAAGTTTACAGCACAACAAGAACAGCTAATCAAAATTCCCGCTATTATCTTCACGCTGAACCAGAGAGATCAATAGGAGTTACTGCAATAATGGAAATGGGCACTTTTCATCTGTAAGCACATACCGCGACAACAATACTTTATCGATTTTAACAAACAAGGTGTCATAATCACCGTAATTAAATTGTCTGTCTCCTGGTATTTTCATTTTTAGAATATGAGTAACAATTTTAAAATCATAGGTGCATTTACAACAGCCGAGTTACTTTTTTGATGTCTTTATTTGTTTTTTGGCATAGTTCTGTTATACCCTACACACCAACATCGGTAGTATGCGTCGTTCTTAAAAATCACGCACTATGAATACCCATGTGAAGGGTATAACAGAATTACTCCTGCTTTTTAACTACGGGATCTTAACTCTGGACCATATATACATTATATAATCTAACGTTCAAATAGGCCCATAGGATTCTCAGTGATATGGCTCGCTAATTCATGACGCCGGATTAATTTGACCAAACCTTCAAATGTCCGATTCCACATTCGCTGAGTCATGGCGTATCCATCTCGCAGGTTTCCCTTATCAGTTAGTGTTTCATTCACAGCTAGGGAATACAGTATTACTGAGTCGTGAACGGCGGCTGACAGGTATCCAAACTGAAGATAAATGTAAATCAAATCACAGATAATACCAAAACAAAACGGGTTAATGTTTACAATTATAAATTGTATATTTTTGCTCTGACTCTGTATTGATATGTTGTATATGCGAAATAAATAAACCTGTAAACCTGTAAACCTGTAAACCTGTATAACAGAAACTTATTGGAACTAATAGGAACTGATAATGAAAATTCTTGGTGTTTTTATCTTTTCTGCTCGCATCGCGCATATTGTCTCGAAATAGCAGTAGCTTTGACAATTCCTGAAGGTCACTTCGTGTGTACAAAATGTGAACGTCGCGCAATCTGAAGTTTTAATAATCACACATATCACCTTTAAACAGGACTTTTAGAGGTAGGTAAAAACCTTCAATTATATACCACTATAATCTACCATCAGTGACAACTTCATTGCTGTGATGTAGTAATATCTAGTTCAGGTTTAAACATTATTATGTTTTGATGAATCTAAGTGTGGAAATTATTGGATCCAAAACATAATAATTATAAAATTGGATGCTTTACGCTCAATATTGTATTGGTCTCGCTATGAGTTTTAACCCTAACCCCGGTTTAGGAATTTTGACCGGGATCACAATTTTCGAGGAAAAAACACCAACTAAATCTCCGGGAACCTGCCGGGATTCGATCCGGGGACCCTCCGTTCTCAAGCCCCATCTTCCAACCACTAAGCCACGGCCCTCAGCTACACATTCGTGCAGTATACTGCACTCATTATATAGGCTCGGTTGACTACGTCATCGAAAACCGACGGCGCATGCGTTTGGAGAGGGACTTTGGATTAGCATTTTTTAGCACTCAGGGGGGTTAGGGTTAAAATATGTTTAAAACTCGTAGCTCTACCAATACATATGGGCTCAATCGATTCGATTCTACACCAGACCTGAACTTTTCGAGAACAAGCTGTTCTTTTGATCAATACTGATGATGAAGTGACGATCCTGTGTTTCTAGTTTCTTGGTTTTTAGATCGTTTTAGCAACCAGAATATCGTCGTATACGTGACTTAGATTAAAACCGCCCCTCGTCTTTGTTCACGGTGGTGCGTTAATTGTTTTCTTATCTAAATGGCCACCTTTACCCATCGTTTGTTCTTGTCTGTCTCGTTGCCTACAATTTTTGCCTCATCACAGTTGATGACATAGTCTTGTCAACTTCGTGGTCCATGATGACATTTTTTAATAAACATAACTTACATCGTCACCTTTCGGTCGTGTCCAATTATAATCGCTGATTTGTCGCCGTAAAACCTCTCTTTGGAACTCACGATAAGCTTCAGTATTTGGTTCGTAGAGGTGAAAGGTCATCAGGGCTTGATATGCAAATTTGGCATCCTCGTCCCGGCCATCATTCTATTTCAAAAGATAATTTAAAAATGCTAAAATCTTTAAAAGTTTGCAATATTTCAATTGCGTTCTTCCAAAGCTGAAGCTCATCCTACGAATAAAGAACTACAGATGAACAGACTATTTATCAAGATTTGTAAATACTTACAAAAATAAGAGTTTTGAAATCCATTAACAGCTGATAAAAGATATCATGATGTCAAACTTGTGCAATTTCATTTTATCTTTTAAGTTTATTATCATTCTTAAATTACACATTGTACATCATACCGTATTAAATTGATGTGCAAATTTGGCTTCATCGTCTCTGCCATATCATTCTATTTTAAACGACAATTTAGATATGCTAAAATCTAAAAAGGTTTGCAATATTTCAATTGCGCCCTTCCAAATCTGAAGCTCATCCTACGAAAATTATTCAAAAGATAGTCTAAAAATGAAATATTGTCGATATGAATTAATGTTGAAATATATTATATCAAACTACTAGTAAAGAAGCTATCTTCTAGCAGAGTGCTCAATGCGTCGCAGAGCGAAATATATAAATTGGACGGTAATTGCTAAAGGCGCTGTCACACCATAGCGTATGGCCTGAACGTGGCCTAAACGTATGCCGACGTATTCAAAAAATAGCTCGAAAATTGTCAGAGTCCGAGAACGTCCAAGAACGTCCAACTTCCCAACGAATTGCGTCAACATCGGTGATGGAATGGACGTATCCATAGCGTATTAAACGCATACATAGCGTATGACTAACGTATTGATAGCGTATCACTAACTTATAACAAACTTATGACAGCGTATCACAGCGTATGCGATCGGCGAGCGTATGACCAACGTATTCGTAGCGTATGTCTGCCGTGCTCGACGTATCCTCAGCGTATCCTCGGCGTACAACGAACACGTGACTTATGCCGTTGCAGAAATTGAGTTTCGTACACGGCGGGACAAGTGTTGCCAGTTCAAGTAAACGCAGCCTAGATGATAACTATTAAAATATCTAGAAGGGTAAATCTATATGTCCAACCTAAAACTTAAGACGATTAACGTACCTCTAACGTATGTCAGCGTATGTCTAACGTATGTCAGCGTTTGTAAACGTATGTCTAACGTCCCAAGAACCTATCGGGAACTTATGCAGAACGTAATTTAAGCACACGTTGAGTACGTCGAGAAATTTTGAACATGCTCAATAATTTTTCGCGGGCTCGACGTGTTCCACATTTTCACAACGTATCACAGCGTGCTCTTAACGTATACGACGTATCCCAAACTTACCCCTAACTTGTATCAGCGTACACCAACGTACGCCAACGTACGCCAACGTATTTTTCGATATTTCGCATACGTTGTTATACGTTCAGGCGATACGCCATGGTGTGACAGGGCTACCGTACAGCTAGCGCGCATTCTGCGTTTTGGGAACTTATGGAGGGTTTGAGTATATAAATGGGTCCCTTGAGTATCTCATCCTCACTTCTTCATGGTCTGTCGTGCTGAACACATATCAACCCATCATCATATGCTACGAATACGCTACGCTACGTAAGTATACGTTAAGCATACGTTAGTCATACGCTCGCATACACTCGAATACGCTGTGATAAGCTGTCATAAGTATGTTATAAGTTAGGGATACGCTATGAATACGTTAGTCATACGCTATGTATACGTTCAATACGCTATGGATACGCTATGGATACGTGACAGGGCCTTACACGATCGCCCGGCATAAGGTGAATACGTGAGAATACGTCGAATCTCGTTGGAAATACGTCAGGCATACGTTAGACATACGGCACATATACGTTATCAACTCGTTATCACTACGTTAGCTGTACGTTTCCCCCAGCCTACGTTCATCAACGTATACCAACTTACGAGTAACGTACGAGTAACGTACCACTAACGTATGTCAGCGAAAGTCAACGTATATTTAACGTACCACAAACTTACCGGGAACTTATGCAGAACGTATTTAGCACACGTTGAGTACGTCGAGAAATTTTGAGCATGCTCAATATTTTTTCGTGGTCCAAATTGTCACAGCGTATCACAGCGTGCTCTTAACGTGAACGACGTATCCCCAACGTACCCCTAACTTATATCAGCGTACACCAACGTACACCAACGTATTTTTCGATATTCTGCATACGTTGGCATACGTTGAGGCGATACGTTATGGTGTGACAGGGCCTTTACTACCGTTCCAAATGGTCCAATTTATATATTTCGCTTTGCAACGCATTGAGCACTCTGCTAGAAGATTGCTTCTTTACCAGTATTATACGCTCCTGTATTCCAATTGAGCACTCTACGCATATCTCCAAAATTTCACCGATGGAACCACCAAAGCAATTATATCAAATATAATTGAGTAATTCATCAAAAACACCTTTTTCTTCAACGCAATTACATACAGGGTGAGTAAAAAAAACCTGCAATAGTGGAAAGAAGCCATCTTGTTTTCAAAACCAAGTTGAAGTTTGAAATTTCTTTAAAGTTGCAAGAATGATATAGTTGTTCCTAACTTTATGTGGACAAATGAAGCTAACCGCATTTTTCGTTTGTCTTTGGTGGACCTGTTTACTACACAGCCCAGTTTACTTGTTTGTCCACGAGCATAGCAATTTTCAATTGAAATTTCACACATTTCATGTTCACAAACAAAAAATTTGAATAATTTCATTTTTATTCAAATTTAGAACATTATAAGCAATTCATAGCATGGGTTATGTAAATTGATTATTTTATCTCCCATGAAAACAAGAAAGAATGCATTATGTTCAAATTACATCACAAATTTAATGAGAGACGCAATTTGAAATCTTATGCATGTTTTGGGTGTTTCGTGGACAAGCGTGTGAAATGGGTGCATAGGTAAAAAGATTCACCAAAGGCAAACAAAAAATGCGATTGACTTCAATTTTTCACATGAAATTAGTAACACATATGTTATTCTTATAACGTTTAAAAAATGTCAAACATCACCTTGGTTTTGAAAACAAGATGGCTTCTTTCCACTATTGCAGTTTTTTTGACTCACCCTGTACATACAACAGCATGTTTCTAATTATACATAGTTATAGTATATGCAAGAAATTTACAGCGAACTGTATCCTTTACTTGTGACTTTCCTTTACTTGTACCCTTTTACATGATGTATAAACCCTAGTATTAAAGATGGCCCGATGCAATGCGCTCATCCATATGTTTTCTTAAATAAATGTAAGGTTAATTTGTGGGTCGGAAGCTATCCGGAACGTTCTAACATAAACGTTGAAATATATTGTGATATATTAACAAAAAATGCATCTGTTCAATTACTTTGATTCAAGGCAAAGTAACTAAAGCAAAAACAAATCGGTTATTTTGATAGATTGATAGACAATAGTTTTCCCATCGAGTAAGAGTCGCTTTCATTCAAACGATATGCCCAATTTAGAAAACAGCCTTTGTTGACATCCTGTTTTCGTGATTCGAAACCTTTTAACGTACATGATTTAGTGGCAATGCATCAATACTAACAAAACAATGTGTCATTTGTATGTCAAGGTCAATATATTTTCCACACGTACTTTGTTAATAAGGAGGAGATTGAAATGACTTTAATGACTTTAATATTTATATAATGTACATCGGGTACACTGCAAAAATGTTGAGTAAAACTTTATTCAACATTTTGCTCAACGTTGATTATCTTTGAATAAGTTCATTAGGAAGCTCAGGTGTTAACAGTGGATCGTAGACGTGATCATAATAATAATGGGTGCCGACAAAGGATGGCTATGAAGAGAAGGTAAAGACCACACAACGACTTATGAAAAGCTTAAGAAAGATCCCACCAGCACTTATAGACGAATCATCCAAAGATTGAAAGATGAGGAAAAGATAGACTACATTTCTACAACAAACTACTATACCCGACAGCCGAGAATATTTCCCGTCTGTATTGCACGACAAAGAAACCCTGTCTACCCTTTAGTCGACTACACTGGATCTATCGCGTACCAGACTTCTAAGGTTTTAGCAGAAATTCTTGCGCCGTTAGTTGGGAACTCCCCACATCATGTTTTAAATTCAAGACAGTTATCAGAGGAACTCTCAGGCATCATCCATGATTGAAGAGGATGACATTTTCAACTCACATGATGTGGTGGCATTATTCAACAATACTCTTATTCATTATTTCATTATTTTATTGGTTTAACACAACTACGAATCGATGGTACCTGCCATATTTGAATAAGACTGTCAAATGTTCTTTAAAACAATTCTTTATCCAATGTCATTCGTTGCTCAGCATTTCAACTACGTAATATCAGCAGAATCCGCAAATATCTTAGTCGTGATGCTACAGAACAATTAATTCATTCGTTTATAACCTCTCGTCTTGATTACAACAATGCTTTTCTTTATGGATTACCAGCTAATGAACTCTATCTTCTTCAGAAAAATTAAAAACACTGCAGCTCGCATTCTCACATTCTCTAAAAGATCTTACCATATTACGCCAATTTTAAATTGGCTCCCTATAAATCAAACTATTGTTTATTGTATATAAATGTATCAACAATGCTGCTCCATCATTTTATCTGAATTGTTATCAAACTATGTACCAACAAGCACTCTTCGTTCTGGACAAATGCAACTTCTTCAAGAAACTATATCTAAGCGCTCTTGTGGAGACAGATCTTTTGCTATTGCAGCTCCTCGTTTCTGGAATGAACTTCCTATCCATATTAAAACTGCAACACCAGGCCCGTCAGATTGGGGGGCGACGGTTGCGATCGCCCCCCCCCCCCCCCCCCCCTTTGAAAATCTGGTGGTTTTTTGGGGTTTTTTTAAGGTAAAAATTGCGTTTTTCTTATTTTCAAATATCAATGATAGTAAAACTACTCATAAAACATTGACTACAGTGCTTTTTGGACTGCGAAATTTTGTGTCCGTGCCAAAATTTTTGACGGGCGAAATTTTTTGACTTCTACCCCCGTCTATGCTAAAACGTAATGTTATACCAAAATGGTTGGGTTTCGACAAAATGTACCCCTCTTTATTAATACAAATCTACGGGGAGATGAAGGAAACGAAATTGTTTCTTATCGGGTCGAACATGTACCTTTGCCCCCACCCCCTCCCTCACAGGACGGCATGCCATAGTACGGCCCTAGAAAGGTCACAAACAGAGAGAAAGATTTCAAACAGAGAGAATCTTAAATGGGGAGAATGATATAAAAAACCACCGCATGTTATCCCTTCCTAAGCAATCAAAATGTTGACTTTTGTCAACATTATTGGAAATTAGCTTAACGATTAGTCTGAAATGACTAATTTCAGACCAAATTAATTTAGTTTCATACAATTTTGACATTAAAATTCAAAACAATTCGTGCCCCTCATTGTCTTGATAGGCGCCGCCAATGATCCACCCGGTGAATGGTGAATCTCCAAATGGTAGGACTAATATCTGATTTCTAGACATTAAATAAATATTTTCAATTATTAGATTAACAAAGAGGTCTGTCTAGTTCCCAAAAAATGCTAACAACGTTTCAAATCCAACAGCCAGTGGCAGCGGGAGCAAAAACAATAAGGGGACCCGACGTCAATTGACATCTGGGGGAAACTTTTTACAATCTGAAAGAAAAACACCCAATGGACTATTGACTTGAACATGTTAAATTTCTGATCTGTGCAACTACTTACAAAATGCCCTTTCGGAGAATATCGGGTTCAAACAAATTTATATTATGATCAGCGACCCTTTATTTCTTTTATGACGAGCAAACCTTTTTTCATATAACTAGCGAACATTTTGTCCCATTATGACCAGCGGTCCTTTTTTATTATGACTGACGGTCCTTTTTAAATTAAGACTAGCGAACCTTTATTTTTATTATGACTAGCGGTCCTTTTTCTCATTATGATTAGCGAACCTTTGTTTCCATTATGACTAGCGGACCTTTTTTTGCCATTATGACTAACGGACCTTATGACTGACTACCTTTTATTTGAATTATGATTAACGACCCTTATGACTAGCGACCCTTATGACTAGCGACCATTATGACCAGTGACCCTTATGACTAGCGACCCTTATGACTATAGCGAGTTGACCCGACCTGTCAGCCCCATCATCGCCAACATGTGTATGGAATGGTAACAGGAAGCTATCGATACAGCACCCATCACTTGCAAACCAAAACTGTGGAAGCGATATGTAGATGACATCCTCGAGATCATCAAGAAAGACACAACTCAACAACTAACAGACCACCTCAACACAATTGACGAGACAGGCAACATCAAGTTCACACATGAAGAGGATGACAAAGGACAAATACCATTCCTCGACACCCTTATTGTCCGGAAAGCGGATGGCTCTCTTAAGTTATTAATATACAGGAAAATACACACACACCCCGACCAGTACCTAAACTTCTCGTCACAGCATTCTCTACTCCAAAAAATAGGAGTCATGCGAACGTTGTTTGACAGAATGAACAAAATTGTCTATTGTTGAGGTTTTTTATTATATGTTGAGCAGTTAGGTACAGCTACAGTTGCTTATCTACCAAAATAAAGCCATTTGTTGACTATAGTTGCTAAATTTGTTGAATGGTGAATATGATATGTTGAGCATTTCGGTACAGCAACAGTTGTTGAATTCATCAAAATAAAGCCATTTGTTTTGTATTTTAATAAAATGGCTTTATGGCTTTATCCTTGAAGGATATTTTGTTGCGTTGGAGATTGGAAAGACTGGAACAAACAGTCAGGATCGGATCCTTACATACAAATCCATGAATTCTAACCTATACATGTACTAACCTATAAAAGTTTGTTCTAGTATTTCCAATCCCCATAAACACGACAAAGGTTCCTATACGCGTGACACCATGCTGACGAGATGTGACAACGACAGTCAACGAATGAGCGAAACAAACACACGTGTGTAAATCTGAACAACTGTTGCCAACAATCAACAGTTGCTTAGTTGGAAAAGTTCAGGCAACATTTTAGCTGCAAAAGGAGTTTTGACAGAGTTTCCCCCAACTTCTATCGCACTTGCTTTACTCAACGTTGTGTAGTTGTTTCTTCCATACAGCTGTTGCCTAATTGAAAAGGTTCACGCAACAAAAGAAGTTTCGACGGGGTTTTCCCCTAACTTTTATCTTACAATGGTGTGCAGTTTTTCCTTTTACATAGCACTTGAATTCCGACATTTGTCGGAAAATAATAAACATACAATTTACCAACAAAAAAACCAGCTAAAAGAAATTTCGCAACGTCGGCCTAGTAGTATTTTGTTCAACTTTTTAGCAGTGTACAGATACAGACAAACAATGGTCATGTTACTCATGTGATGAAAGTAAAACAAGCTGGTGATGCTTAAAGATATCTTCTATATTGACGTCCGTCATATTTGTCAACAGTTTAGTGCATCGGTAATGGTTTACACAATCAGAAAGATATATTTTGTTAGAATGATTGACATACGGGTGATTCCGGGCTCAGCCTACTGACGGCTACAATAAATCAAGATCCAAGAGCGAATATAATTTAGGGGATGATTTGATGGATGGCTCAATATTATTGGGGGTAATTATAGTATAGATAGATGGGGGGAAAAAGGGAAGAAACTCGGTATAAATTCAACTTAAATCAATAATTCTTATATCGGGGCAGGGCATATTTTTTTTCTGGAATAACACACCACTTGAATAGCTTACCACTTTCCAGTTGTCATCCCCAAATAAATGTTTGTTGTTGAATGGATAAAAGCTGAAGAATGCAAAGTCTCCATTTATGAGATTCAAATCGTAAGCATCCAACATCAGCTGTCGAACAAAAGGACCATTCGCAGCCAATAGTATTACTGATCAATAGGTGAAAATAAACATATGAAAAATTCGCGTAAATAGTCGAATTTAAAGATATGAACAAAACTGAACAAAACGCAGTAAAGGTCAATTGATCACGCAGTCGTATTCAATGAAACGCTATATTTATCCAGCATTGACACTAATTCCAAACATCGAAGCGTTTGGCGGATGAGCACGCTACTTTAAAAAAAATCTGAAATGGCTCTTCAGGCGCTCTTCATAATGAAGGGTTGAAAAGGGGGTACTCACAAGTAATCAGACTAAAAACTGTTAGAAAGTTCCATCCTGTATCCTGATATCCCATACACTGGTCACAAGCAAATCAATACGCCTATATTGTAGATACATGAAATAAGCTTTCTGAAATTGCCATATACTTACTTCTTCCCTCTTTGATGGTCGCTTCCAGTGCATCCTTTGTGTTGACGTGACTGCTCAACTTTACATAATGAATAGTCACGCCATCCATTTGAAGACGACTAGCCACCGTCGGGACCAGGAATGGCCAATAGATACCAAGGTCCTCCCATAGTACAGCGCAGTGTCTCCAACCATAGTGTCCAAATAGGGCTGACACGAAATCCGCTAGGTTGGATAGTCTATTGGATGTTCTTGTGAAGGTGCGATAGCGAGATTTGTCGTGCATACCTGCATGGTATCAATTTAAAAACGTATTCGTTGAGTGGCGCCCGGTGGCGGTACCACGTACGTGGAAGGAGAGCAATAATTCTTCGGACTTTAGTCTTGTACAACACATGATTATTTTAAATGTTGAACACCCGATGGAAAAGTGTACTTTAGGTCCCAGATACTAGAATGTACCAGTACCAATACTGTGACACCAAAGTATCGTTCGATTCTGGTACAAAGTCAGTGTTCCAGTATCGCTCGATACTGGTTCATATAAAATGTTCCAGTATCGACCGATACTGATACATTTCGATGTTTACAGTATCGGTCAATACTGGTAGTATGTGTACCAGTATCACCCGATAATGGAAAATTAAACCGTTCCGGTATTGTTCCCCAAAATATATCTTTGAACCTAAAAGGGTGACCTTTCACCCGAGAGTCCAATTGAACCTAAATCCAACTTTCTATGAGACACATTTACATTTCAAGTATGTGACTTTGTCAGAGACCGTTGATATTTAATATCTTCATACACGAACTTATCAGCCTGATTCCGTCCAATTTTGTTCTACAGCCTTTATTGATATAATAATATAAGATCTCAGCTCCCAGTTCAATCTTGAGGTTTACGATGTTAATAATGTTTTAAATATCGAGCAATACTGGAACAAAACGTTCAAGTATCGATCGATATTGGAACATTGTACATGTTCCTGTATCGGGAAATACTGGGAAAAACCGTTACTATAGTTTGATCTTTTCCTATTTGGTGAGGCCTCCTTACACAAGCGAATGAATACAGAAAGACGCGGTCGCGCATGAAGGCAACACACGTACGATGCATCATATGCATGACGCGTCCGTGCGACCAAAACCGTGTACGTGTGGCCATAATCGCGCGAACGCTTGGATTATTTTTTCGCGCGAAGAGATAATAACCCCAATATTTCTCGCCAATTTAGGACTGATTAAACTATAGCGACACTGGAACACATAAAATGTTCCAGTATCGGTCGATATTGGAACATATTTTGGGTGTTCCGAATATTGAGCGATACTGGAGCAGTAAAGTCGTACTAGTATTTAGCAATACTATCAACTTTTTATGTTCCAGTAATATCTGTATCTGAATATCTGATACCTGAGAGTAGGCCTACACTTTTCCTCACCCTATTTCATTAAACCAAAAAGAGATTAATATTGAGTTTAATATCTATTTGTAATCCTAATCCAAACAAAATCCAAAACGATGACAATTCATGTTGTGATTAGAATTTACCTAGATATTTGCCTAAACTCACCAAAATAACCACGAATTGACGAATCAGTTATTACGATCACGAACACTGTGACCATAAAATAAAGATATGAGAACCATACGGGTGCATCACGTAGGAAACGTATCTAATTTTATATCTGATATTTTCTGTTATACAATCCGTAATTTAAACCCAAAAATAAAATCAAAATGGCCAATTTTGAAGTTCATAATGTCTTAATGTTTTACTACGTATAATATGTCATCCACATATAATAAGATCCACGAAAACCTTCTTTAGACAAATCGTCGGTAAAATAAGGGGTGTAGAAACTTTAACAAAAAAAGAATTTTCTTATCCTCTCAAGTCAATTTTTGTACAAAACCATGTCTGAACATTTTTAAAATGTCGTCTTAGATTTATGATATGGAGCACAATTAATGTCGTCAAGTTTTATCAAATTCCAAATTCGATGAAAGGAAAAATTTCTTACTTTTTCATTAGATTATCTTATAATTATATTTTGTGTCTCAAGCAGAATATTAAATTGATCTATATAGTTTTATATTTCCTTGTTCTAATGTTTGGTGTTTTTATGCATGTATATACATATATTATTTGTATATAAGGACCCCTTTGGAAATAAGCTTCTAAGGCTTAAATAGTTATCCTTTGTTATCATTTTGTTTAGCTGTAAGTGTTTATTTGTATTTCTAAAAGAAATTATTTTGTAAACCTTGCAATACTATTTTGTGTATGATATGATAATATACTGAATCAAATCATATCAAATCAAATCGAATCAATCTAAATGAATATATATCAACTTGTACCATAATTGTAAAACATGTTAAATCTGTAACGTTAATGCTATTTCCCTTATTCTAACAAATTTGACTGTTCGGTTCATAAGTGCGCTTGTCTTTTAGTGAATCAGGAAGATTGAATGGGCATCAAGTTCGTCCTTAAAATGCTGTTCAAATACAACTGTTCAAATCAAGCATCGTTAATAACGGTTAAGTAATATCTTACCCGATGTGGACACACCGCTAAGTATAGGTATATTCCAATGAGCTGCCAGATCAGCTACGGGGGAGGTTTCATGAGTGCACAGCGGACCGAAAAATGCAAATACTCGATGATCTTGATACATGTCGGCCGCTATACCCGGCGCAGCTAATGTAGGTTTGCCACATGTTGAGTCGGTCACACTGAATACATACTTCAGGGAGAAATTGAGGTATTCCCCGGCTTCAATCCGCTGGTGTATGGTTTCAAAGGCGATGTCTATGGCTGGTTTAAAATGTAAAATATCCAAAGGATATCCGACATCGCTGAAGAGGATTCCGACCAAAATGTCGGTTTGATTTGTTGCTGATGAAACAAGAACGTGTAAGCTTATAAGAAAAGCTAAAATTACAAAGTATCTCATTTCGGTAATTTGAAAAAAAATATTCCGAACAAATTAATAAGATGAATATACAGTAATGGATTCACGGAATCTTAATAGCTTTTAGTTTCGCACGTCTCCTCTTGTCAACTCAACAGAGAATGCAAATTTTCAAATGTAAAGATACTCTAATGTTTGGTTGGACATCTGCACGTGCGCAGTTGGTGATTCGGTGACGTATTATTGTACCTGAACTAAAATGACAATTTGCAGTTTGTTATATGAATTTTAATAGCTTTCAGTGTCGCACGGTACCTCTTGTCAACCCAACAGAGAATGCAAATGTTCAAATGTAAAGATACTCTAATGTTTGGTTGGTCATTTGCACGTGCGCAGTTGATGATTCGGTGACGTATTATTGTACCAGAACTAAAATGACAATTTGCAGATTGTTATAGCAATGTGCGGGTTGTTGTTGCAATTTACCATATTATATGATAAATTTGCACCTGGCTTCGGCAAAAAGTATAGCATCGGTGTAACGCATATGTTTTACTGGGAGCAGGATGCAATATCAAGGGTCATTGTTGACATGAGGTGTCCAGGAAATGTTGCACAAACCAAGAGCCATTTACGTTTTTGATATTATGTATTAGGGAGCACATCAAAACTCGACCGCGCGGCAACCGCCGGTTCCGCCCGGTTGGACCGCATATCATTGTTTAGAACAATAGAAACCGGCTGCAACCGCACGGAACCCCACGGAACCGGCGGTTGCCGGGCGGTCGAGTTTTGATGTGCTCCCTTACGAATGTGCAGCTCTCACTCACAGATTTATAAATCTGTGGTGCAGATAGAGTGCGCCAAGTTTTTCTAGGAACTAAGAACCAATACGTAATTTAAATATTTTCCCTATTTACAACTTGTTGAAGTGAACGTAGCCTAACCAATAATCAGGCAATTTTAAAACAACAACAAAATTATCCAAAAAGAAAAATCTCGTTTTTAAATCACCAAATGTGCCTTTGAGTAAGCAGCAAAGTACATGCAGCCCTTATTCATGCATTAATTATTAGTCATTTTAGTATACCTTATTTGTTTGCATTGTATAAATGGTTTTTACGCAGCAATTAATTTGATAAATTGATTAATTTCGAATTCGTTCTTAATTGCGTCCGTTTATGAGTGTTGTATACAATGCTGTGTCAGACTAAACGTTTAACATTAATAAACACATTTTCAACGTATACTCGTATCTCGATTTTGTTTTAAAATGTAATCAACTATGACTATAGTCTATTTGGCCATCACGAGACAGTGACGTAACTGCGCATTCTACAAATTGCAGCACATAACGTACGCACCTACCCGAGACGCTGGCGTATACACAAGAACGTTGAAAGACGGAAGATACATACGCGTGCGTAGAGGCTGCGCCTGTTAAGTTACGTCACTGTCCAGAGGAAGCCAAATAGAGAATATACATTTCTTTTTTAAAATGTTAAGGTGTTTAGTACTGCTATAACTATGAGGGTCATTCAATAATTTCTACCTCCTCACTCATAACATAGCTAGTACAAATGTCAGCCTCGTGGCATTTGTCATGATTATAGCTCTGAATCATAGCTACACATTTACAGAAAATATTAATTGATATCTGTTTCAGTTTTGTTGTGATGTGGTCAAAGCCAGAGTGAGATTTTGGACAACGGAAACGGAAAATTACCTTCAAAATAAATACGTGTTTTTCAATGGTGTTTTTCGTATTGCATGGTTAGATAAAAGAACACGATTTAAGTACTGAAAATGGAAACAATAGATTATATCTGAATATATTACATTATTGTTAGGTGCATGGTTAGATATAAGGACACGATTTAAGTACTGAAAATGGAAAACAATAAATGATATCTGAATATATTACATTATTGTTATGTATACATAAGATTGTAAGCAATATAAAGTCTTGTAGGCTTGCAAATAGTGAAATATCAGCTCGAATGTATTGCTATTCATTTGACTCAATGGAATACTGCTAATCAGTCAAATTGTCATTAACATGATAGTCACTTAATGAGTTTTTCATACGTACAACCTTTAGAATAGTCAATTAGGTAGTCAATGGTAGAAAATGATCTCTTCGAGAGACTTGTAATCCCTCCATTTAGTTCTGTATATTGAAGATCTCTTAATGCTTATGAAAATGAAATATGTCTTTTGCAATCTCTTTAGGGGAGGAGTAAACTTAATGGTTGTCCCGATCTGGTTCTGGCTAATTAAAGGGTATATTGTTTCCTAAGAAACCAGTCACCTTTATTGTTCATAGTCTGTTAAAATCTCTGACATTAAAAACGATTATAATTGACGAATAGGTACGTTTTGTCTCTTAGAATGGGACAAATGAAGTGCACTTAGGCGACATTTGGCTGTTTTTCATCCGTTTCCTACTAATGGTTTTCTCCAGCAAAAGTACAACCAGTACTCAGACCAATTTACTATGAATTTTTAGCTGAGATCCAAAGCTACAGATATTTCACATACTGGCTTAAATAATAGCAAAGTTATGAGGTAGGAGATAGAACTTATTAAATGACCCTCGTAGTTTCGTTTGGAACCTTTGCACCGGCATCTTCCCATCGGATCTGGTGAGCATCTCGAAGCTTTTATTACGTACATTTATTCTGTTTGTGTTTCGACGGCAACGATTACCCTACTACACCACACGGCAACAGATTTTTTTCCGACCCCCAAAATTCACCAGAAATATCCCCCCCCCCCCCCCCCCCGGGATTTGAGCCTCGGACCTCCTGCACCAAAGCCCAGCTGCCAATCCACTACACCACGGCTCCACTAAACCTCGGCTCTGGGTCCATTTTGGAGCCTTAAAACGTGCACGCTGGGTTATAAAAACAGGCTGGCCGTGTTGTCGCCGTGTTGTTGCCGTCTGGTGTAGTAGTAGGATTAGGGTTATAGTGATGAAAATTACAAACTTTTGGAAAGAAAAAAAAGAGGGGGGGAAATGGTGATTCAAGTGATGAAAATTACAAAATTTTGGAATGAAAAAAGAGAGAGAAAAATGGTGATTATAGTGATGAAAATTACACATTTTTGGAATGAAAAAAAAGAGAAAAAAAATGCTGATTAACCCTAACCCTACTACACCACACGGCAACAGATTCTGTTTCCGACCCCCAAAATTCACCAGAAATTCTCCTCCGGGATTTGAACCCCGGTCCTCCTGCACCAAAGCCTAGCTGCCAATCCACTACACCACGGCTCCACTACATCTCGGCTCAGTATATTCGCCATATTATATATAGTCTGGGTCCATTTGGAGCCCAAAAACGTGCACGCGAGGTTATAACAACAGGCTGGCCGTGTTGTTGCCGTGTGGTATAGTAGGGTTAGTGTCAAGGAACCCATCCGCTTGCACTCGTTAAAACTCGTGACCTCTATTTTCGTACCCGATACCAGTAATGCTTCCACCCGCCACCATACGCACTATTCGGTGTGCTTCATGACAATTTCATATTGGCTGTGAGACTGACTTGGCAATACTGCACATAGTTTGTTGGGTCGAAAAGCTAGCTACATGTGTTATAAATGTGCTGCCTTGAGACATGTGAGATCGCTTTTCAAAAACATAAATCGCGTCGATTGTATAACTTGATACAAGTTATACAATTCAGATTTATTCAGATAGACTTGAAATCCCCCTCATAATAAACGAGTTCGGAGGTGCTAATTTCTCATAATTATCTCTTAGCACCCAATGCACGATAGGGACTACAACATATTGTACTTCAAAACTTTTCTGTTATGTAATCTCCACACTCGACACTCGATTGACAGATACTGCATGTGATTATGTACTCATCCGTTGTTTGCTTTAAACAGCACCACGTTGACACATGGGGTTTCCACACCCACTATATGTATCAATATCAACATACCTCTGTTATGCTTCAATAAATTCGAACAGTAGCCAGTTCGTCTGGTTACTGTTGTAATACCCATCCAAGAGACCAGTTTCCTTTTGGATTTTACGCTAATTCAAAATTCTACAACAGCCTCTCATCTTGAAAATTATTTAACAGTAACGGTAAATAGTAAATAGTAAATAGTAAATAGTAAATAGTAAATAGTAAATAGTAAATAGCAGAGAACTATAGGTACTACAAGTACTTTACCTCAATTTTGAACAGATACCATAGTAATCATGTCAGAGTTCAATTTCATGAACATTCAGCGTTCCACATGACTAATCCACGTCTGAGGTGAGTGAGTTGCATTTAGTATTAATATTGCTATTGACGATCCAGGTTATACTAGTAAATGGATTCAATACAGCGTAATAATTGTTTGTATTTATTCAATTGTAAACTTATGAAGGTTATACAGTACACAGTTTAATATAATTCATAATACAATAAACATAATGTTCAGTGGGCATAGGTAGCAGAAGTGGATTGGCCCTCTACGACACCATCTGCGCCCCCGCCCACTAATATTTGCCAAGCACCCAATAAAAAAAGTATTAAATAATTCTCGGCCCCCTTAAATTGTCCTCGTCCCCTCCCCCTAAATCCTGATGCATCAGCTTCAACTGTTGCAGAAGACATTAAATATAAGATATGTAAATGTATTTTAAGTTTGGAATGGCCTTTTATCAAATTTATAATACAGATATTCCAATACCCATAATGTCACTTGATTGTCATTTTTATTGTTGAATTTATGGAAATTGTTTTAATACAATTTTGTTCCAATATATATTTTGACCTAAATAGGTCACTCGGAGTCACTATTATAACGAGAACAGCTCATATATACGAACCCATAATACAGTACATATGTGCCTAGTCACATAGTCGGCAAACACAGTTTTGAGATCGAGGCCAATATATTTTGTGAAATATAAAGAAAACTATAGAAGAAATATGCTTTTTCAAATCATAATTTATCTTGTAATAACAAAGTCCAATTACCTTCAACATGGTATCATGTCAAAGATTAAATTGTGCCTTTTTTAATCATATCAATACTTATATTTGACTCGGACCTCCTACATGTCCATATTAAAGTGACCAGTCACATATTTGAGTATTATATACCCGATTGAAGAGGTTTAGTGGTGAAAGAGATAAGTTTACTAAATCATCTTTATTTAGTCGAATGTGCCTAAAGATGACAATCGGACCTATACGCATAGGGAGTCCGAGTTATTTGGACCGTATTTGGTAAAACATTACACTCTTCTTCCTTGCACCAACTTACATACAAGATACACTTCCCGTTCCCTGTAATACCTTAAATACTAAGTGCACTTCCCGTTCCCTGCATCACCTTAAATACAAGATTACCTTACATGCAATGTACACTTCCCGTTCACTGTAATGCCTGAAATACAAGGTACACTTTCCGTTCCCAGCATAACCTTAAATACAAGGTACACTACCCGTTCACTGCATTACCTTAAATACAATATACACTTCCCGTTCCCTACATCACCTTTAGATACAACGTACACTTCCCGTTCACTGCATCACCTTAAAAACAACGTACACTTCCCGTTCCCTGTCACAACTTAAATTTCCCTGCCACACTTTAAGTACACTTCCCGTTCCCTGTAACAACTCAATACAAGATACACTTACGTTTCCTGTAACACCTTAAATACAAGGTAAACTTCCTGTTCCCTGCATCACCATGCATACAGGCACACTTCCTGTTTCCGTGCAATACCTTACATACACTTTACACTTCCCGTTCACTGTAACGCATTAAATACAATGTACAGATCCCGTTTACTGACTGTAACACCTTAAATACAAGGTACACATCCCGTTCACTGTAACAACTTAAATACAAGATACAATTCCCGTTCCCTGTAACACCTTAAATACAAGGTACACTTTCCGTTCCATGCATCACCATACATGTAATGTTCACTTCCCGTTAACTGTAACGCCTTAAATACTTGATATACTTCCCGTTCCCTGCATCACATAAAATACAAGATATAGTCCCCGTTCCCTGCATAACCTTAAATACAAGGTACACTTTCCATGTCCCGCATGGCCCTAAGTACAAAATACACTTCCTATATTTTATCACATTAGATACATAACAAGGTAACTTTCAAATTTCTTACATCACCCTTGAATGCAATGGTGATTTAATTCTTTTCCATGGCTTGTTTTTTAAAATGTTTAAAGAGGGCAGCAAACGTATTTTGAGATGCTATTTTGAGTGGTGTGTATTGAACATGTTGAAGTCTTATTATAGACTTAGTGACATGTTGCGGAATTAAGGGCAACTTAATTGAATGTCGCCGAATTATGCAAATTTAGGTGCAATTCCATGTGGTTTGAGTCAACATTCCGTAAGGTTCGACAATTTGTGGTATTTTGTCTTTGTTGGTCAGCTGTAGGTGGCAGTTTCCACGTGGTACATGGGCCTTATAAAACCGGTACGGCGGACCTGTTCATCTGTGTTTTATTTATTTTTTATAAATGTTTTATGTCGAGCATATTGGGCTTAGCACTCCATTGACATTATTATCCCTCAGTGAGCCAGTAGGTTGTTTGTATGCCTTTTCCCTGAAATAGATCAAACATAAGCTTAAGTTTTATTACAACGTTCCAGGAGCTTTAACACTTACCACATGGCTATTAGCCATACAAAACATATTATTCAGAATCCTTTCCCAGCTTTTAAGGTCTATTTCAAGAATTACGGAACCAATATTAGACATGTTTGTACTTATTTTAATGCATTTCTCATGGCAATTCCAAATGAGATTGTAAGATGAGATTCAATAATATCGACATCTTTGAAACATTTTGTGAAATTTTGGAACTGTCGTTTGGAAACTGTTAAAATTAAGTATAATGTATCATTATAAATTATTACAGGGGTTTTCAAAGTAACGTACTTGATCTGGGACCAGTGTTGCCGAAATGAGTATTGACGTTACCTGATGGTGGTGATCACAGCCCCTCCCCCCTCCCCACCACCCAAATCCGGTATCAGTAGTACCTACTCTGCAGAGAGCCCTTATTACTCATGCATAGCATCCGAATGATTGATTGCTAAATTTATTGTGAGGTGGTTTTGTAATAACCTCAAATTCACCAAGAGGGTTGATCGGGCACTTTCAGGAATAAAATAATACGTCGTATACGCGTGACCGAATTTGGTTGTTATATTTACCTTCATTTCAATGTTACCCCGCAATTCTGTATGAAAAGTGCCGAAGGTGTCGAGAATGTCTTTGGTTGAAGAACTGATGTGAATTTTCAGAGCTGAGATGAAGAAAAAACCCATTGATATTAATGAGATCGAAAGTTGAATACAGGTCTGACTCTTCATTAACATTTGACCCTGAAAATAAACCTACTTTACCAATTTAACGTGAAGTTGACTTTATCTTAATATTTATCTTTAAGAACTTTATCAATTGCGTGAATGCCTGTTTACGGGTACATGTACAATTATCTTATCAATTGATTGATAAGAAATTAATTTGAAGAAGGTTTGCCTAGATCCTTTTTTATTCCCTGGACAAAAATTGTTATTTGTACGTACCCACAATGCACATTTTGAAAAGACAGATTAAAATTTATAATCACTATAACTGTTTTGGAATTGATAATCACTTTAACCGTACATTAATTGACCCTCAGGAATATGTGAAGGGTGACTATAGAGGGCGTTGTTACGATACATCGCCATGCACAAAGTGAGAATTCTCGGAGCTGTTAAATTAAATACGCTTAATTTGGTTCAGACTACTTATTACTACTTATTTGGTTTCAAACGGTCATCATTTGTACAAGTTTAAATCGATTTAAAAAACAAATTAAATGTCACCTTCTCCATTTGATTCCATCCTGGATGCAGTGTTGACAGTATCACCAAACAAACAATATCTGGGCATCTTTAAGCCAACCACACCGGCAACACACATGCCTACAAAAAGAGGCAAAATAATATGTTGCATGAAATAATGGTGATTTCATCATAATAGTTTGTGCGATACTTCTACTGTGGTTTCTGGGCTTCTATGCTAAATGGACCGATTGGTATATCTCTCTATATATTAACAGTAATATGAATCAGATTCTTAATGTGCTTCAATGTCAGATGCTTCAGAATTCCGAGCTGAAAAGCAAAGCAAAATTTCTTTTCTCCTTAAATGTCAAATTTTCCCTATCCCACACTACCAAAGTATCTGTTCGGTGGAGCGCGAACAAGGGTACTAAAACTAAAACTGAAACTAAAACTAAAACTAAAACTAAAACTAAAACTAAAACTAAAACTAAAACTAAAACTAAAACTAAAACTAAAACTAAAACTAAAACTAAAACTAAAACTAAAACTAAAACTAAAACTAAAACTAAAACTAAAACTAAAGCGAAAAAGTGAAAATGAAAACGAAAATGAAAATGAAAATGAAAATGAAAATAACTTCACATAAGAAAAAACAGATATACTGTACAGCTCGAAATAGAGTGCACGATATCAACGCACATCAGTGCAATGTCAGTGCAATGTCATTGCAATATCATTGCAATGTCATTGCAATGACATTGCAATGACAGTGCACTAATCGGATTACAATTTGCAATGTCATTGCAATGTCAGTGCAATGTCATTGCAATATCATTGCAATGTCAGTGTACACTCTATTTCGAGCTGTACTGTACAAAGGGCAAGTGGAAGGCTGGACAAAAAAATGAAAAGGGGCCCTCCTAGATTCGGTTAGTAATAAACTAACGACATCAATCTCACGACAACTTGTTCTTCGTGAACATATTGGAAAATTACATCACCGTGGAGGCGTGGACACATTAATTTGGCAAGGTGACCACAAAGTTGCAAAAGTAAGTTTCAATTTCATTTCAGATAACACTCAAGGTTTGTTCATTAATTATACAGGCATTTAAGTACAGAAAGGTTCACCACATTATAAAATAACCCGCACCTGAATGTACCCCAGCACGAAGTTGCAATCTTTTGTCCGGTATATGTCTGATACGAAATGAATCGACTGCTTTGAGTAGAGACAATGACATACTTGCAATCTCACAAGCGTGACGTAGGCCGTTAGGTATTGGGAGGCCGGATACTACCATATAAGCATCGCCGATAGTTTCCACCTGAAAATACAAAAAATGGAATGTATTTGTACTCTGATGGAAAATTTCTTTGACACCCGAGTGTATATGACTGCTGCAAATTAATTCCGTTGGTTTATTGGGTGGAATGTTGTAATAACACCGCTTTAATAACCAATCTAGAGGAGTAATTGATGGTATAAGCGTCTTACTAATTTTACCTTTTCATGATATAGTTGAAATTTTATATTTGACTTGAACAATAGGATTGAACATACCTTGTATACGTCGAAATTGTCAATAATCCCGTCAAAACATGTGTACAGGTCATTCAATAGGGTCACAACCTTTGGAAAGAAAATCATAAATTGTATCGTTTTCTAAGCCCAGGGCAAATGGAATAAACATGGGAAGGGAAATGAGATTCGGTGAAATACCATAATTTGAAAGAGTGGTGAGCCTCTTATACAATAATATCGTTTAAAGGAGCTGATGTAGTCTCCGACCAAAGCTTTGAGCTTATATTTGGTCAGTTTCTTTACTCAGATAATAATTGGTATAATATTTTTATATGGGAAAATTATTAAAATATATAGTTTATTTTATCTGATAAAAATTGATGAACTATACCTGAAGAGGTGAACTCGCCGCTGAAATTGATGTAAAACCCACGATATCACTGAAAAATACCGTAACGCTGTCAAAGGTTTCGGGATCGACAGATTGGCCTTGCTTGAGCTGATCAGCAACAGTCCTGAAAATGAAAGAAATACAGCACTGTAATTGCTAGTTAGCAGACTACAAAAGAGTTATCGACACCCAAACACTTTGAAGTGACAACGCCATTATACTTCTCGAAACTATTGGTTCATAGCAGTGTGTCTGATAGTCTGATAGTGGTATACCAAATCAAAATCCGCGTTCTCATTCTCGTGGCCACTTTGTTCGTGGGAAACAAAACCCCAATTTAGAAATGCGAGCATTCTATTTAGTATTTCGCGCCAAATAGATTGAACGTTTTATAATGAATGTCAATTTCCAAATAAAAGAATTCTATTTAATAATATCGGCGTTCAATCAAGAAATGCGATCGATTTCAGGTTGCAATCAATGTATTTATTTTTTGTCGCGCTTTTAAATATTACTGCAATCAAATTCGCAAGCCCGTGCCGCCTACAATCTCATACTTGATCACGTGTATGAATGTTAGGATGCTCTGTTATGTGGAGGAACGCCAATACCGGAACAAATATGTCCGTCCGAGTATGTGACGTTTTGCTGCAAGAAAATAGTACAAGTATCGTAACTAAATAATATAGTTACGATGTGGAACCTTTCATTTTGTAACTCGTAGATGCCAGATGATGGTATACATGCCACATGCCAGTATCTAGGCTACTTCCCCAGTCTCCAATATCACCGCACGGGCGTTGGCTCTATACTACGAGCCTGCCAAGATAGCGACGTAAGAGGGCGACAGAGAGTCTCATTCTATGCCAGTATCCAGGTTTGACTCTTCGACTTCAATCACTCTTATTTTGTCGATAGTGCAATCATTCATACCTAGGCAATACTTCATAAAGCAGTGTCTCTGATCTCTTCTTCTCCTCCAAGAAAGCAGCCGTCCGGTCTTCAACAAGTGACTCTAGGTTATTAGCATACTGCTCCATGCGTGATAGAAGGTTGTCTAATATATTATCACTGTAAGTTCCTCTGAAAATAAAGACATTTCAAAGTTGACGACTGGAATATTATTTTTGCTTAACTTTAGACATAGGCTAGCTTCATAATACATTATTATAAAACGACCACTTCTTGTGCTCAGGACAATTGAAAAAAGACGACTAGAAATAACTTCGTAAAATCAAGATAATTTCCCCAATGTAATTCTACTTGATATACCGTAAAATATCAGCATATGGCACGTTATTATCTCTGATATACAGGGCGCCATCTCGCGATCAAAACGTCTTTAAAAAGTTTATTCTTAAAGGCACTTCCGAATCTCAAATGTTTGCCCCGGGCAAAAGTCACATGACTCGCTACATCCGCGTATACATCATATAAACCCCGATGCAATGTTGATAGCTCGCGTACCGAAAGATTGGCTACAAACAGCAAAATGTACGAACAAAATTCATGTCTAGAAATGTTTCGAAAAGTCATTCTATTCATTTGAATAAAACCACAGTTATAATCAGAAACAACATTAAATCATGTATTGGGCGAGAACCCTATGTTAAATACATACAAAAATCGAAATATAAAGCATTTTAACTTCCTATTTATAGGATAGTGGTCAACCCCGGGTGTTCAACTGTCATTTGAATTTATGTCTGTCCTAATATCGTCATTCATTGCTCCGTTAGCGCAATCGGTAGAGCATCAGATTTATAATCTGAAGACCGTGGGTTCGAATCCCACAGAGAATGTTTTGATTTTCCCGTTACTATTACATTTAGTAAATGTAGAGATTATTTTAATATCGTTCAATCATAATATTATTTTGATCCCAGATACTTTTCATTTTATTTAATAGAATGATTTTCTACAGATTCAATGAGGTTTTAATTTGAATGTACTAATGTACTATCACTTCATGGGGGTGCATGTACATGTTCATGTATAGGTTTAATACATGCTTAGCGTTGCGTTTATTGAATTATTGCAATACCCGCCCATTGTTACACCATGATTATCCAGGCCAATTGTTATTGAAAGAAGTCAGTCGTCGTTGAATGATTCTTATTTCCCATCTGATCTGTTTGAACAGTCAGAAGTCGAGGCATGAAAATACCGTCTATTTTGATGATTTTTAGACGTCGTAGCAAAAACTTTGTGCACAAGAAATGTTCCTAACGTATTACACTTAATCAAAAATATGTTTATTTGTAATACATTTTTTAGACAGGGGTCAGGGCCACGACTTTTATTAATCTACAGTAAAAATATACGCCATTTTCCAACACACAGAGACTAAACCGTTTTTCTAACAAAAGGTTCATCAGGATTCGAACCGAGGAGGGGAGAATCCATTAAACATTGAACGATAAACAAACCCAACATAAAATTACTAAATTTAATATGATACTAACGAAGACAAAAAAAGCATTCTGGGTGGGATTCGAACCACCGGCCTTTCGATCATTAACCCAATGCTCTACCGATTGAGCCAACGGCGCACTGTACTGTTGTTACAACACAAATAATTTCAAATATCGTTTGTGAACACGATTACTATCCCATAAATTGGAAGTTTATAATGCTTTTAAAATTTATAGTTTTGTATGTTTTTAACAAAGGGTTCTCGCTTAAAAATTGATTTGATGCTGCTTCAGATTGTAACTCTGGTTTAATTGAAATAAATAGAATGACTGTTAGAAACATTTCTAGACACGGATTTCGTTCACATTTGATGTTTGTAGCCACTCTTCAGTATTGCATCATGGGTTTTATGATACCTGTACGCGGATCTCGGGTATGTAGCGAGTCATGTGACTTTTGCCCGGGGCAAACATTTGAGATTCGGAAGTGCCTTTAAGAATAAACTTTTAAAAGACGTTTTGATCGCGAGATGGCGCGCTGTATATCAGAGATAATAACGTGTCATATGCTGATATTTTACGGTATGGTTCGACATTCAGTGACACAATTCTGATTATAGTGATACCATTTTGATTTTTAGCAATATCATTCTAAATGTTAGAGGATTATATGACACACTCACTCACTTTTGTAAAGATAATTTTTTTATAAAAAAACACATATTAGTTTGTTTCGAAATATGACTTGATTCACATAAACAACCATCTTTTAAAACTGCACAATTTTTTTCTCTCAATTACTTGGATATTTTTCTGAGCGTTGACAGATATGCTTTTGCAGTTGGTCTTTCTTCTGGCTTTTCATTCCAGCATTGCTTCATTAAATTGTGGACATCCTTGTTACATGCCTCTGTTGGTATGCAAGGTCGGAATGGGTTATCTCCTCCAGCTTTTAACTTCTCCAGTATATCTGTAAGACAACAAAACGTGTATTATAATATCAGAGCATTCAGTTTGTCCTTTCTTGACCAACATTGAGCTGTTTTGAAGGTTTGTTCATTTCACGTCCCTAAACGCGTGAAATAAATACATTCAATGGGTAAATTCCATATCTGTTGCCAAAGTAACTATCTTACAATTAGCCCATAGCAGCCATAGGCAATATAAGACCCAATTTGTTATGATAATTCACTGACTAACCAATTTGGTGTTGTGTCTTAGAATAGAATAGCCTTCAAAGAGAAAGTCTCTGTCTTTTCTGCGATTCTAGTGGTTAATTTTGACATTTGACAGATAGTCGCATCTGTCACTGTTTGTACTGACTACATCATCTGATCGTACACACCTTCAGTTCCGATGTTCAGCCTTTCCGTTTCATAAGGGTCATTTCTAGTGACTATTTCCTGCATTATGATGCCGGCACTGTACATATCGCTCTCCTTCGTGGCTTCATGCTCGGGGTTTCTTATCCTCTCTGGTGCATACCAAAGAAGCTCTGAAAAAGAACCCTTTGTAATGAGGTCGTTGTTCTGAAATGCTGCGCTCCATCCACAAATCAATTTCAAATTGTGGTTTTAGGTGTTTAACGGAGTCTATCATGCTGTGACATAGTCCTTTGGATCAAGTGCCGATTTGATTTAATTCAGTATCATGTTTAGAGACAAGCCCTAGCAGTACCAGCTTTTCGTAGCCATCCACTACAAATGTGTTTGCTTATTATCGTTTCAAAGCACGAGGCTGCTTTTAGAGCAAAGGTCATAGGATTATAAATGAGAAATTTCTCAAATTATGTTGTAAAGCATGTCAAAAGTGTCCCCAAGATCAGCAAAAAGTTCATGATTTTAATATTCATATACTTTTTAGTTTTCGAGAAATAGCCTAGTTCGAGATAGGTGAAATGCTAATTGGCTTACTGTCTTTATTCGGATGACGTTCACTTTCCTTTGATGATGTAGATTTCTTGCCGCCGAATTTGTACAAACCGAAATCTGTCAGTTTCAGTACAAAACGACTGTCAATGACGCAATTTGATGATGTCAGTCTGCCGTGTAATCCTAAGACACTTCCGTGAAGGTAGCTGAGACCCTGTGTTAACAATATGGTTAACATGGTTAATACAAACGTATGTTATATACAAAAAACCTCTTTTACGGGAAATACCAACAAGAAACTGACATTTTCTAGAAAATTAATTGAGCAATTGCATCTTACCTTTGCGATGTCTATCATTAGAGAATATTTGAATGAATTATCCAACTTGACCGAATCATTCTGTAACACATCCTGTAGAGGAAGTATCAATAATTGTGTCATGAATGGCGTCTATCATTAGGTTACAATGCCCGCTTAGCAGCGCTATAAATTGGTGCCCTAAAAACCGCTAAATATTCGCCTTCCATCCAAGCTGGTTGCTATATGACATAATTCTCGTGTGTAACCAACCGGCTGTATTGCAACGCCTATTGGGTAGTTTAAATGGGTGAGCGTGGATGTAATTTGCAACATAATGGAAACTTACCCATGCAGTTTAGCCCCGAATTTCAATATATGCACTGGGCAATCCTCTCGTAGTATTGATAACAATAGGTTTACCAGACCGAATTACTAGCGCTCCTAAGCGGGCAATTTATGTCATGTCACGCCCATTTTAAAGGGGCAGCTAAAATTTATTTCTACGAAGGTGTTGGAAGTACAGGCTAATATTAACTTAAAAGAATCCGCCTCAGGTATTATTTTTGCACATGAGTAAAGGATAAAAAAATCATTTCCTATTGCGTAAATGGAAAACCAGATATTCGCGAAATTCCAACCTTTATCCATTTTGGACGATTACACACCCATTAGAATTATTGGTATGCTATACCGTATTAGCACACACACACACAAAATTGCGCACATTTGAAAATCACTGTGTCATGAATTGAAAAAATTATATCACGTTTAAATAGAATTGACCCTAGAATCCACCCTACCAAGAAAATTCAAACTTCGCCTGTTCGCCGCAACTGTTGAATCTGTGTTACTATATGGCTGTGAGGCATGGACCACTACCCCTAAGCTAGCAAAGCAACTTGACGGCTGTTATACTCGTATGCTGAGGGCTGTCCTCAACATTCACTGGAAGCAACATACAACTAACACAGAGCTGTATGGAGACCTCCCCAAAATCACCCAAAAGATCAGGGAGAGAAGGACAAGATTCTCAGGCCACTGCTTTAGGAGTCAAGAATGTGTGTCAAAGCTGGTTCATTGGATACCAAAGCATGGGAGAAGAAAACCTGGAAGACCTGCCCTAACTTACATCGATGTGCTAAAACAGGACATTGGTTTGGATGTAGGAGACTTAAAGACAGCAATGCAGGACAGGAATGTGTGGAGAGCCATTGTAGATCGAGAACACAACTCGACTTAAGCAAGTAAGTAAGCAAATAGAATTGGGTGTTTTTTTCATAGGCTAACTTGTATAAAAACATTGCAACTTACAATCATGGCCCTTTGTGTCTCAACTTAGAATTGTATGCAGTACCTTTACATGTAAGCTTCATGGCAGACTTGCAAACGAGGCTTTCTTTCCCCCAACCCTTTGAGTTATATAAAGCCCCTGTTACCTGTAAGCTTCCTTTAGGACAGTATTCCGTGATGACAAACACACCTGTGGAATCTAGACATGCACCTATGAATCGTGTGATGTTAGTGTGCTCTACCATTCTCATCTGTATGGAAGGAAATGGACATTTCAGATGTCAGATTTCGGAAATTGTATACGTTCTCGCGATACACACATACGTATTTTACATGATAAGGTAAAGGTAAAGGCGGTCGATCCTGTAATACCAGGAGCGGAGTGCCCATCTCCCTTTCAAAGCGATAGGGCCAGACTCACTCCTTTGTTTATAATGTTGCTGTGTTGGGCTCGCTACACCTCCTCCACAGCGAGTCTGTTACCTTCCCAGCACTGAAGAATGCCGGTACCCATTTGAATACACCTGGGTAGAGAGGAGTAATTGCGGTAAAGTGCCTTACTCAACAGCACAACATGTTCCCCACAGCGTGACTCGAACCCACAACCTTTAGATCATGAGTCCAGTGCTCTACCCACTGCGCCACACATTATAAGGATGAGTTTATATCATGTCGACGTTAAAACTACATCACAGCCCGTGGTTATGAATCGGCAATATATACCGCGCCCTATACACTCTTAGAAGGTCAGGATCAAATATGAGACGAAAAGGATCAATTTTGATCCAGAAGCGGTATCACATATGAGCTTACCCTTTCCGGATCAAAGTGATCCGACAAGCAGGATCAAAAAGTTTGATCCGAAATGGGATCAAATATTTCTGTCAAATGATACTGAAACGGATCAAAATAATGATCCTTAATCGGATGTACCTGTAGCTTATGATCCTACTCCAGGATCAAACTGAATCAAAGAAAAAGTGAAAACATAGGGGGTCATCGGGTGACAGATTGTAAAAACAAGCATGCATGCAAGGGTCTTTCGGTGACACCGGGCCAAAAAAGGGGGTATTTTTGATGGAGCCTGGTGTGAAACCTAATATTGATTGAGTGCCCCCACCCCCGGGTGCACACTGCAGACTATATATCGAGTGCAGTAAGCTTACTACATCGTGTAGGCCTAGTACATCGCAGTGATCGTGACATTTTGTGAGGAGCATTTTGACCGAAAATCGTACTGATGGCACTGGTCAGGTACAAGAAATTTGTTCACAAGAATAGAGCATGTTCAAACATAAAAAATAAAACTACTTTACCGACAAAATCATGTAACATTTTACAGATTAGACTGGATAACTTACCGCGGTATTTCACCCTTGTTTCAACTGTGGCGACCGAATTCAAAAGATCGTCTGCTTGTCGTCTATCGGTTTGCGAAAGAGTGACGTCAGTCACTCATTGACCAATGAACTGTTTCATCGAATTGATCCGGAAATCAGATCAAAGTTGATCAAGGTGAATTTGATCCGTTTGTTGATATCTATCTGGAAACGGATCAAAACGATCCGAAAACGGATCAAAACGATCCGAAAATGATCCTTAAAGGATCAAAACAAAGTGAGCCGGAAATCTACTCATGTATTTGATCCTGACCTTCTAAGAGTGTAGGCTATTTCAAAATTCTCTATTCTCGATCATTTCAAATTCAACCATCCTTATTAAAGGGGCATTGAGAGATACGTATGGGAGTGCGCCCTCAATTATCCTGGAAATCAGGGGTTTTTTTGCATCAAAGTAATACTTAGGCATAATACTAACTAACATCTGAAACTGTTTACCAACATTCGCCGTTTATCATATAACATTTCATGATTTTATTAGTTTCGATACGATCATGTCGAAACTAGGTGCTGAATTCGGAAGTTATGCAGTCGTTTTACGTACGGACTTTCGCGGCAAATCTCAACCCGGAAGTGCCGTTATTTGCTTATATGACATGAAGGCGATGTCGGAATTGTATGACATTTTGGATTTGGGCTATGTTGATGATTATCTTTACGTTATTTGCTCATTTATTATAATTAAATTGCATTGGCTAACGTTTTGACTTTATTGTTTTAAAAAAGTCAAATACCCTACGTCAAGAAACTATCATTAGAAAATTAATAAATATAAAGAGACGTAATCGCCTCTAGGAATGAGGTGAAGTTCTATCAATAGCTTTTCAGAAGCGATTTCATGACATCGTTAAAGACTACTCAGGCTTTTGTGATGGTTCATGTTGAGTCACGCATAGCTTCAACGGATTGTACCGGGTCCCCATCCTCGTTTTCCAATATCTGTGGTTCCACAATCTAGATACGGTGTGAAAAAGGCTAACATTTCCGCCAATACTTACGTCACGTAATTCCACCAAGACGTCTTTGGTTAATTCTACTTTTTTAGTTTCAACAGTTTTCACTACAACGATTCTCCCCTGGTGTGGAAAATAATGGAGATTATATTTTAAAAAGTCAATTTAAATCAGATGGGTTTATTTTGCTTTTAAACACAGTAGTTCGTAATAGAAAGTTATCGTTTATTAAATTCGACAACCGCTTTTGCGTAAGATGTACCAGATGTATTTGATTCGTGTCTCATTCATTCGTCAACCAAAAACAGCGCCTTTTACGTCCGCATTTGGGCTGACAACAGGCGAACAAGTTTCTGTCAGAAAGCTGTTTCTGGTAATCTGCTGTCTTCTGGGTGCAGCATCGAATATTACGAACATCCAAATGGATATGACAACAATTATATATAAAGGTCTTGTCAGTTGTGTTCCTTCTAAAATGGATTTGGCGTTACTGGCACTTATGGAGATTGAATCATCGGGTTATTCAAATAGATTGAATTAGCACTATTTGTTGTTCTCATCGCTTTAACCAGTTTCATTAAGTTAGCAGAGACATTTTGATTTCATCGTGAATGATGTACTTGCACTTCTGGATATTGAATCCCCGGGTTGATCAAATATATTGCAATTAACGGCATTAGTTTCCATCATTTAACCAGTTACATAATTACGTTAGCAGAGACCTTTTGAAAATGTGAAGGATTCTAATATCATCGTGATGCTTGCTTCATTACATTATTACTCGTGTTAATCAGTTCCATTTGAATTTGAAGGTCTCTGCCCTAGCATTGGTTGTATCATGGCTAAAAAAACCACTTGACACAACACGAAATTACACGTGACATAAATTTAGTTTTGCTTTAAGGCGACTCGTTGTCAAATACGTTAACAAATATTATTTACCGTCATTATTTGCTCGATTTATCAAGGTTTAGCAGACGGCAGGGTTAACCTAATCATAAATCACTTAAGAAAAGTTGAACAAATTGTAGGAACCGCTAGCAACCATGGATGAAGGCCGTTCAAACAGTAACTAACAGTGCACTATGTACGTCTTGAACAGAGAATAATTCCATCAGGAATCCAAGAAAACATAATTAGAAGATTTCAAAGATATAATTCCAAATTTGAACTTACTGTTAGTTCAAATTTGGAATTATATCTATGAAATTGTATTATTATATCATCTTGAACAGTTTTAACATTTACATAATTATATATCATGTTTAGGCCACGAAAAAAAACCCTGTTTACAGGCAAACGGACCTCTCAGGTAGGGTCGGTCGATCGGTCGGGCGTTTTTGTTTTTCAAAAAATGGGAAATGTGCCGCCGAATCAGAAATTTGAGAGTGGGGGTCCGTTAAAAAAAATGAGGGAGGGGTTAGTGGTTGCGTTCTAAATGCCGGCGCGTGCCAACAAAATCGAGTTTATTGTTTTAATTTGGTTATTTTTAACCCAATTTTGAAATATTTCACATTTTTTAAACAATTTCAAAATTTTCTAAAAAACCCCCAAAAAACTGTCTAACTATTTATAATCTGAGACTCAATGTTTTATGTTTAAAAAAAACAACGTGTACACTTACCTCATAATTAGCTAATTTGGCAAAAACTTGTGTGAGTGACATACCGGCGGCGCTTGATGGGCCCTGTAATGTATAAATAACATGATCGATTTGGAACTTAGCGGGGCAACATTTTGCAATTTGCACACTGCGCGCGTAGCACGATAATTGTTTTGACATTTCATGTCATCAAAATCAAGAAAAGGGAGCTATATCCTATCATATCATAAGGACGACTTTCTAATTTATTCGAAATATGGCAAGGTATCGAAACCATTTGGGATGCGGTGTTTGATCACTGTCGACGTACTAAGTTTACTCTGCTAACTACATGATAGATCATTTGCTTGGGGAATCCATTACTGTATTTGTTGATGGAAACACCAATCAGTCTGATGTGGACTATTCTCATGATTATTGCATTAATAGCCTTCTCCCGGGGAAATTACGATTTATTTTGGGATATTAATTATAATGTGCTGTCAATGATATATGTGCTATTTCTGTTAATCTTCAACATTTTTGTGTTCAATAAGGTATTTCTATTTAAAATTTAAAACAAAATTGAGATTCATTCCGAGCGATGGATAAATTGATCAGTTTGATCTTTGATCTAGGATTTGTCGGATTAAGTGAAAATTCTCAACATCTTATTTTAGACTACGAAATTTCCCTCGACGCTACGCATCAATAAAAATTGAACTGTACCAAAATAGTGGTTTAGAATTTTCAAAGTACCCTCTAAATAACGGCTACGCGTGGAAAACAACCTTTAATTTACATTTTATCTGTGGTGATGTTTTAATTGATACTACCATTGAAAGTGAGCGTTTGGATTTAGATGAATGGGTAGACTTGGTCGTGTCTAGAAACGCCAGTTCGTCGTAACGAATCTTCCAAGACATGTTCAGCAACTCGGCATCCTGTCGCAATTTTCTAAAAAACAAAACAAACAACAACAGCAAAACCAAAGACAAAGTCACCAATGATCATTCTGCCTTAAACACGTTATAAGAAATATACCATTACTGCAGCGAATCAAATTTTGTGTATCACTAATGTAGTTATAACAATTAGCTACATCGGTGGCAATAATTAATCAGTTCCCTCAAATTCCATTGCATTGTTACCATGGTTACTGACCAAGAAATTAGTAGTCACATTTTGACAGAAAGTCATCTGTTCAATCACAAACTAGAGGTGGTTTGGGCAGATTCAGTCTGAGTGAGACCTCCATCAGCCCTTTTATGGCAAAGGGTGTATCTTATATGTACTTTCCTAATGATATACTTCCTTTTAACATGGATTGTGTTAACTTGGTTCAATAATCCTCACTTAGGAAAAGGTTGCAATTTGTAAAGACAATAAAAGTAGTATACTGCCTTTTTCCACTACATGATTTATGGAGAAAAAAGCTAACTTTGATCATGCTAAAAGGAAGTATACTGTTAGGAAACTACATATAATATACTTTTTTTTGCCATAAAAGGGCTGACATTCTCAAGCAGGTGGCCAAGCATTGAAACAAGTACTTGCTTGTTGCTTGTATATCATAGGAAAGATGAACGCATCCGCTTTCCATGGATACATAACAAAAAATAAATGAACAAACATGTATCAAAAAAAATATAGCCGATGTTTTAATAACTATGTATTACCAAACTAAAATTATGTGGTTGTGATTGTACATGTTGTTTTGTTTGTGGGTAGTAATTAGTATGTAAAAATATAAATTTATCATGATTATACGAAACTAGACATTATCTTACCTATATACTAGAGCTATTGTGAGCAACCCAAGAATCATCACGCATGCTATTGCTATCCCAGCAATACCAACAGATGAAACAGAATCTACCAGACAATGTTTAAAAACAGTTTAACTATGAATCTGATAAACTTGTATCTGAATTATCTCTTATAATATATATAAATTAGTTGACCGGAATCTGCATTATTATAACTGCTAGTGAAAAATTAATTCATGATTGATACACGATCGAATGCATTTGCTTAAGGTCCCATATACTGGTATACAAGTATCGTACAATACTGGAACATAAATGTTTCCAGTATTGCTCGATACTCGTACATTTTTGTTGTTCCAGTATCGGTTGATACTGAAACACCAAATTGTGTTCCAGTATCGGGCGATACGGGTACACATGCTACCAGTGTGATTTGTCCCAGTATCAAACGATACTGGTACATAATTGTGTTCCAGTATCGCCCGATACTGGAACATTTGATATGTCCCAGTATCGTCCGATACTGGAAAACTGACTTTGTAGTAGTCGTCGGAACGACACTGGGTGTTCTAGTATCGTCCGATACTAGTACAGTGCAGAATCTTCTAGAGATTTTTTAGAAGTACACTTTTCCGAATTGGACATTTCTATCTGTTAATGTTAAAGTGGAATCTAAACTATTTGTATACGTACGAAGACAAGTGTGGCGGCCATCTGGGATTTAAAGCACGCTAGCAACGCATATTGATAGACCAATCCTAAAACCTGCACCTGGTTATTAGTTTTTTCTAGGTTATAAGTTTTGTTACTAAAACTCTTGGACAAATTATAGGCGTGGTTAATTAAAGGGGCACTAAGAGATGTGTTGGAGGCTGCTCCCTCAATTATGATAAAAACTGGGATTAGTATGTATACAATTGTATTACATGTATGAACACCTATAAGGATTAAGAAATATCAGCCCGCTTTGTACAACAAAACGTCGATTAAAAAATGCTGATCAGGCCCGATCAGCATTTTACGTCAGGATGTATCCCACCCCTACGCGTGATACATAACGTGAACCATATTGGCATAGAGGGCGTTTTTTCAATAAATAGCGATGGTATTGTTTTGCTGTGTTTTTGTTAGTAGAAACAACAATAATGGCGATTTTTAATGTTCATCTTGAATTCTGAAGTAAATCTTAAAAAATTTAAAAATGTCAACACCACTTAATGTCCCTTTAAGTGCGCTAAGCGCCAGAGTAAAGTGACTTTCTCTAAACTGTTAAGATGATGCAACAGTAATAGTTTACATTTTCAAGCGTATAGAGTATAATACAATTTTACTCAAGACTAAGAGATTTGAATCTAACAACGCCTAATTGGAATATCATTAATTAGTGTTACAACAATCTTACCCTTTTTGTTACATTCTGGGTTTTCATTATAAAAACCGCAGAACGGCTTATCTATAGGAGGCGAAGTTCGTCCTGCTGGCCAACTAGTCGACTGAATGGTTTCGAATTTACTGGAATCTCCGTAAAAATTAGCAACCACCTATATACAGACATAAAAAGGGACGCAACTACTATCTTTACTGCACTTTAAAGCAAGCATTCAGCTTACTGTGATGAATATGACAACGATGTCGATAAGTTTGATATAAATGAACGAAATTTACCTCAAAAATGCCGTTCTCCTCGTCTGCCATGTCCCATAGTGAGTAGTCCCCATCCCGGTCGCCATTTGTATTTATTATTATTTGTCCATAAATTCCTGAAAATGTAACCAATAAAGATCATGCTATAAATGTATAATACAACGAATTATAGTTTTTGTTTATGACCTTGAGGTGAAATACGTTGCGTTTTTTGTTTTTGTTTTTCTCTAGAGATTTTTGAATAGCCGGATAGTTGAATAGAACATTTAATATTTCAACATTTTCTTTCTATTGTATAAAATTAACACATGTTCCCTGATCTAACTTATACAATTACGATACCGTATGATAACAAATCAAATAACTCAATTCCTGCATTTTTTTGTGGATATTTTCTTCTTTCAATAACCAACTCTTTAAATAGTTCCTGATATGTCCATAGTGTATTGCACATCAATGGGAAGCCGAATGGTTCTTCTTTCCAACGATATCAGCTTTGTAGCAATCACTTGCTTTAGTGCTTAGCTACTTGCACTTGCTTGAGAATGTGTGCGATGAAACGAACCTCATAGTCTGTTGTTGAATAACGCTGTTGCCTTTCTCAACACTTGTCTGATTGTGGCATTACGCTACAAGGCCCGCTTAGCAGCGCTATAAATTGTTGCCCTAAAAACCGGCAACAAATTTAATTATTCGCCTTCCATCAAAGCTGGTTGCTAAAAATGACATAATTCTCGTGTGCAACCAACCGGCTGTATTGCAATGCCCATTGAGTAGTTTAAACGCTTGAGCATGGATGTAATTTGCAACATAATGGAAACGCACCCATGCAGTTAGCAAGAAGTACTGCTCGAATTTAAATATACAACCAGGTAATCCTCTCGTAGTAATTGATAACAATAGGTTTACTAGACCGAATTAATAGCGCTCCTAAGCGGGCAATTTATGTCATGTGAGCTAATTACTGTCACTGTCAGTCGGTGAAACGGGCAGATACAGTCGGCACTCGTCTGGAGAAGCACAAGACTTAAGCAGAAAAAATCAGCAAGACTATTGCCACCCGGGCCAGCCGTAAGTCTTTAAAATATGCGATACATAAGTCGGCCATTACGGATCGTGTTGCGGACACTAATCATGTGATTGGATGGAAAGAGGCTAAGGTCATAGGCACGGAAAAGATAGGTATAAGAAATGGAGAAAAGAAGCAATGGAGAAAAGAAAGAAAGGGGCTACCCCATGAACTGAGACGAGGAGCAGGAGCCTATCACCTTTCACACGTTGTTCACGAACTTTTACACAGTCTCGAGTCAAAAAACGAACTAGCAACTCCAAAACCGCCGCTGGGAAAACTCCCTCTAGCGTCGATGACAGTAATTAGCTCACCACAATCAAACAAGTGTTGAGAAATACATGGTGATTAGAAAACATTTCTTAACATTTTATTGTTGAGGACCTTAGAATCTTTGAATTAATGTACTGCTCTTGTATAATACATGTAGATAACAAGATGTGCTGAATCGTTATTCGAATGTATTTTAAATATGTATTGCCCACGTTTCAAGGGAAAGAAAGAAATTCATTATCTTTGATACAAATCTTATTATGTAATTTTGCCAACAAAATTTAAAAAAATTCAAATGAAAGGATACGACAACGAATTATTATATTGTGGGTGTGGTTTTGGATGTCAACAGGCAAATTGATTGTTTTTTAGCCGATACGCACAATATAAGATGTGACAATGGTATTTAGTTCGGGCGGGGCTTTTCATTCGAATAATAATACCTTCAGTGCGTATGGTCTTCGCGTTAGCGTGCCCTACATAAAGTCGCCGGCGTATGCGTTGTCCCGCAGCGTTGGGGTGTGTGCGTGTGCTAAGAACGCGATTAATTCGGTATTTGGTAATCAGCTCGCTGGATTTGCTGATTTTATAAAGGGGGTAATTTGTTGTTACTTGATTAAAATAAATCTTACAAAATGCGTTATTTTATGCGTGATAAAAGACAAAAATAACCAATAAACTAAATAAGAATGAGAATAAAATAGTTCGAAGCTGTTTTGCTATGCGATGGTCTTATAATGTATAGGCTGTTATACAAATATTGAATGCCGGAGAGTGTGATAGTAAAAACTATATCACGAGGTCAAATTTGGATTTTTCCATTACACGAGGCGCAGCCGAGTGTGATGGAACAATCCAAATTGGACAGAGTGATATAGTTTTACTATTGCATGAGCAAAAGGCATTCAATATTTGTTTTATATAATGATATCACAAATTTAATATCTAGCCATAATGATAGTAAAAACTATCACATGGCTGAAATCAGGCCTATCATTATATAAAATAGGCTGTACCATATTTGGAGTCGTGTATGGTCGCCGTATTTTATTCTCTAATTGTGATTTAGCCAAGTTCATTCACAACAAATGTTAATGGAGCCTTGACACCATCCTGTATTCATAATTCATGTTACTTTTTACCATGTATTTTAACCCGTAAAATAATGATGCCAACCATAACGCTGACCTGTAAGGATGTAGTGTAGGATGTTATGTAATTTTGCTTTTTTTTGTGCTAAGGATGGGTTTTTTGGTTTTATTGGCTAAAGTAGACCCTCAGGTATCAGAAATCCATTGGTCACATTTTTTTCCATCTGCCGATTGGCCGCCATCTTGGATTTCAAAATGGCCGCCATTTCCAATATAATTTACCCTATAACTTTTGTTCTGAGCAACATATGAAGTCAAACTTGGTGGCAAACCACATGTTTTTAATACAAGGGAGTTCACAAGTGCTCTAGCTATGTTCCTATGTCTAACATACATGCATGGCCGCCATCTTGGATTTCAAAATGGCCGCCATTTACAAAAAATATATTTTGCCATATAACTTTTGTTCTAAGCAACATATAAAGTTGATTTTGGTGGCAAAATCCATGTTTTCAAGAGTTGTTTACAAGACAAGAGAGTGTATAATAGCTGATCTGTTGTTATATATTAATTGGCTGATAGTAGTAATTATTAGGGTAACTATTAGGGTGGTTTAAAACGGGCTGTAAGTAGCGCAACTCCAACCTTCTGCTCTACCACAAATTCTTCCTTTCCTCTATCTCCCATCTTGCTCCTTACTCTGCATGCATCTCCAATGCACCTTTTTCCATGCTTTGCTTTACTATAGGTTGTAGATACAGGAGGCAATTCCATCAGCCCTCCTGTCCCTAATCGCTTCTATTGCAGTTACCCATCTCCACGTCCTCGAAGACTAAGATGCATTGCAATGTAGTGCATGTTAGTCGCGTGCCACCTGGATGGCCAAACCTTGCGGTTAGTGCTAACTGACGGAGCTCTGGGGGGGGGGGGGGGGGGCAATGGTTGGTAGTTCTAGGACTATTGATCATTGCTTTTTAGGTTTCACTTTAAATCACTGAGACCCGGGTAGAATATACTCATTAGTAAGTATTCTACAAGAAGGACAACAAACCATGCTGCAGGAGTTGCGACCGCAGTGATTACAGCAAAACCATGATGGCAAACCAAATCAATACTAGGGTTAAAGTCCCTAAAATAACGTCTCCTGGAGCAAACTCTGATTTTTCTAAATCAACTGATGACGGCATGCCCCCAAACCCGAGGGAGGAGTAAGCTTGAGGGCAGAGCGCGCAATAGAAGACCACTTGCAACTTGCAAGACCAATATTACTATATCTACCATGAATGTGAGAACTATCAGAGAGAGTCGATGCAGGGAGGAGCTGGTAACCAATCTAATTAAATGTAAAATTGACTTGAACACCGCATTGTCCATGATGACCCAGTGAAGTATGAGAGCATTATAGGTGGAACTCTGATCACTACCTCAGCAACAAGAAATAAAGCAGGTGCAGCTGTAGGTGGAGTCAGGATACTACTCAATAACAGAGCACTCAGATCATTATCAAGTATCAAGCCACATTCTGATCGTACACTCATAGTCAACTTCCATGGTAACCCAGCAACAACTGTAGTGGTGACCTACTGCCCTACAAATGTGGCGGATGAAGACATCGTAGGAGATCATTACAAAAGTCTAAAGGGTGCAATATACTCCATTCCAGCACACAACATCTTGCTTGTTGTTGGCGACTTCAATGCTAGGCTTGGAAAGGATGACGCCAAATTCACTTACCATGATGACACAAATAGAAATGGAGAGTACAAGGGCGAGATCACAAATTGAAGAAGCCTATGCAAAATATCAACTAGACACTAATGACGAGGAAAAATGGAGAAATTATAAGGAGGCTAAGAAGAGCCTAGGGGAGGCTTATGATCATGTGAAAGAGGAAGACTTTACCAATAAGCTTAGAGAGGTAGAAAATGCCCACATAAACTGCAAGCATGGTAAGAGTTGGAAACTGATCAACAAAATATCAGGAAGATTGACTACAAGAAAAGGACAAATCAAAGGATCCACGCAAAAAGGAGAGACTAGATAATTGGTATACTCATTTCAAAAATCTACTTGGGAGCCCACCGCACATAAGTAATGAAGATGAGGAAATTACCCCAGTACTATCAAATCTCAGCATAAAAGAAGGACCCTTTGACTTGGAGGAATATATGAGGGCTAAGAAGGCACTTGTAGAGGATGAAAGCAGTGGGGAAGATGGTATTACACCTGAAATGCTCAAAAGATGTGATTTGGATAATATAATACTCGACTTCTGCAACGATGCCTTGATGAACGGGAAAAAGCCAGTCCAATGGTCTATTCTCAACATAATACCAATACCAAAATCAGGTGATCTCAGTTTGGGAGGCAACTACCGTGGAATAAGTCTAAGCTCAATTGTTGCCGAGCTATACAACAAGATGATACTTAACAGAATCAGACCGGAGCTTGACATCCACTTGAGAGCTAATCAAAATGGCTTTCGAGTTGGACGTACCACGGTTGGCCACATTCTTGCCCTCCGAAGAATTATTGAGGGAATTAGATCAAACAACCTGCCAGCCATCATAACCTTTATAGACTTCAAGAAGGCGTTTGACACAATACACGGGGGACGAATGCTGCAAATTCCGAAGCCTATGGTATACCTGAGCAGCTTACAAATGCGATTGCAGAAATATACAAGGACACCAAGGCAAAGGTTATATCACCTGATGGGGAAACTGAGGAATTTGAAATACTGGCTGGAGTACTACAAGGTGACACCTTGGCTCCATATCTCTTTGTCATTGTTCTCGACTACACCCTAAGAGAGGCCATAGATGGCAAAGAAGAGGAGCTAGGATTCCGCTTAACAAAATGAGGGAGATGCAACAAAATGAAGCAGCAGACGAATAGGACCAACCACAGTTACTGACCTTGACTTTGCTGACGACATTGCACTGTTGTCTGAAGACGTGTCTCAAGCGCAATCACTACTTAACAGAGTGAAGACTTCGGTGGGTAAAGTTGGGCTCAAAATTAACGCTGTAAAGACAAAGTACATGTCCTTCAACCAGAAGCAAGTACCTGTAATCACCACAAACGAAGGTATGCCCCTTGATAAAGTGGAGGACTTCAAGTACCTTGGAGCCTGGATGAACAGTACTGAAAAGGACATCAAAACACGCAAAGCAGCTGCATGGAGAGCTTGTGGCAAACGCAGTCAGTTATGGAAGGCCAAATCACTATCCAGAAAGCTCAAAGAAAGACTGTTCATAGCTACTGTAGAATCAGTCCTCCTCTATGGATGTGAGTCATGGACAGTCACCCCAAAGCTTAGTAAACAGCTGGACGGATGTTACACTAGAATGCTTAGAACTGTGTTCAACATCAACTGGAGACAGCATGTGACAAATAAGGACCTGTACGCGGATATGCCCAAAGTCTCGGACAAGATCAGGGAGCGTAGATCAAGATTTGCAGGACATTGCTTCAGAGGGTCCAATGAGCTGGTCTCCAAAATCATACATTGGGTCCGGGCATTGGGTACCAAAGCATGGAGTTAGAAAGCGTGGTAGACCAGCCCTAACCTACATTGACTTACTAAAGCGTAACACAGGATTATAGGTAGAAGAAATCAAGACAGCTATGTTGGATAGGAAGATTTGGAGAGGCATCGTGGTTCGGGAATATCACCCGCCATAAGTCAAAGTAAGTAAGTAAGTCAAGTAATTATGCACATAGGCTAATTTATAGGCCAAATAGGCCTCTAATATTATTAACCATTTTTCTTTCCTTTCCTAGTTTTTGTTTCGTTTTGTTTGTTTGTTTGGTTTTGCCTTTGATACATGCAATTGAACAAAACAGCAATTAGGCCTACCCCCTATTATAATACAATAATACCCCTCTACAATATAGAGGGGGTAGCTGCTGTGGATACAAAAGCATACATTGATTGCTCCTGGTATGTCTTCTTGTAATAAGTCCAATGCAATGTGATCAACCTAATGTATCACCAGTTGGGTACTACCGGACAATAAATACTATATGTATATGTTACTGCTAACAATTGAAATTTGTATTGAATTTACAGCTTAATTTATATATAGCAACCATTCATGTCAAATTAATGGATAACAGATAGAACTGTACACTTAATTGTCAGTAAAGAACTCTTGAAAACATGAGCTTTGCCACAAAAATCAACTTCATATGTTGCTCAGAACAAAAGTTATAGGGTAAAATCTTTTTGGGGGTAAATGACGGCCATTTTGAAACCCAAGATGGCGGCCATGCATGTATGTAAGACATCAGAACATAGATACAGTATTGAAAACATGCCCCCCCCCCCCCCCCCCCCCAGAGCTCCGTCAGTTAGCACTAACCGCAAGGTTTGGCCATCCAGGTGGCACGCGACTAACATGCACTACATTGCAATGCATCTTAGTCTTCGAGGACGTGGAGATGGGTAACTGCAATAGAAGCGATTAGGGACAGGAGGGCTGATGGAATTGCCTCCTGTATCTACAACCTATAGTAAAGCAAAGCATGGGAAAAGGTGCATTGGAGATGCATGCAGAGTAGGGAGCAAGATGAGAGATAGAGGAAAGGAAGAATTTGTGGTAGAGCAGAAGGTTGGAGTTGCGCTACTTACAGCCCGTTTTAAACCACCCTAATAGTTACCCTAATAATTACTACTATCAGCCAATTAATATATAACAACAGATCAGCTATTATACACTCTCTTGTCTTGTAAACAACTCTTGAAAACATGGATTTTGCCACCAAAATCAACTTTATATGTTGCTTAGAACAAAAGTTATATGGCAAAATATATTTTTTGTAAATGGCGGCCATTTTGAAATCCAAGATGGCGGCCATGCATGTTAGACATAGGAACATAGCTAGAGCACTTGTGAACTCCCTTGTATTAAAAACATGTGGTTTGCCACCAATTTTGACTTCATAGGTTGCTCATAACAAAAGTTATATGACAAATTCCATTGGAAATGGCGGCCATTTTGAAATCCAAGATGGCGGCCATTCCGTGGATGGAAAAAAATGTGACCAATGGATTTCTGATAGCTGAGGGTATACTCTATCCAATGACACCAAAAAAAGCATCCTTAGCCAAAAAAAATGCACTAGTTTAAAATCCTACATAACAGCCTACACTAATGTTGTAGCAATAAAGGGCCCAACATACACCACTACGCTCGAACTCTCTGAGCTGAGCTCTCACACATGCGTAGTAGCTCCGTCAAACAAAATGACGCAGCTTCATTGGACAATGGTAGTCAATGCTTGGGCTTAGCGACCGAGCGTTGTGGTTGGAGTATGCTGAGCGCTTTAGAATTTAGACTCACTCAATCATTACCATGATTACTGTTCAAATTGACATAGTCAGAAAACCATAATAAGCTCGTCCTAGGAGTATGGTAGTGATAGGAGTATGACCTTATATTGGATCTGACAATTTATCTTTCTTAAAATTGTATAGGCCTTTTATAGGACTCTCAGCTAATTCAGGACGCCGGATTAATTTAACCAAACCTTCAAATGTCCGATTCCACATTCGCTGGGTCATAGCGTATCCATCTCGCAGGTTTCCCTTATCAGTTAGTGTTTCATTCACCGCCAGGGAATACAGTATTACTGAGTCGTGAACGGCGGCTGACAGGTATCCAAACTGAAGACGAATGCAAATCAAATCAGAGACAATACCAAAACAAAACGGGTTAATGTTTACAATTGTAGCAGGCAGAAACTTAGTAGAAATGATTATGGAACTACTTGATGTTTTCCTTTGTTTCAGTAGCAGTAGCTTTGATAATTCCTGGAGGTTACTTCTTGGGTGCATATTTTGTGCCCATACTCAAGGTTTATAATCACACCAGTCATCTTAAAACATGTTTTTGGGGGTGTTTTGTCTCGAACAAGACTTTAGGTAAAACCCTTCAACCTTCTCAACCATTATCTACCATCAGTGACAATTTCATTATTTCACAACCATTTTCTCATGCCTGACATGATGGTTTCTCAGCTGCCAGTACATCTACGGGTGCTGTTAAAGCACTAGTGAAGTTAGTCACAGTAACAGGTAACTCAGTATTTTTATGAGATTCCCAGGTCCTACAGGGTGACCCAGAAAATGTTGAACCCCAAAATCACAAACTTAAAACAAATAATTAAAAATAAAAATAAATAAATATGGCATGTTGTTTTCAACAGTTATGTAAACAATTCATCCAGCTTTCTGGAGAACTTTAGATCATGAAAATTGGCCTTACCAAACTAAAGATACACTTAATTGTGTGACAGGTGGTGTTTTCGCTCTTTTGTAAAAGTGCAAAAATTGTAACTTGGTTCAGATATGAAACTTAATTATGTTCTAAGTAGGTGAGATCCCGATAAAAGTAAAAACAAATCGGAAAGAAATGGTTTCAAACAGGCACTTGTTCTGCTCATGTAGCATGAAACCATTTGTTTGCACTTCACATACACTACAAAACAACACTTCTTACAAAATAACACGTATTTTAAGTTTCGTGTGGCCTATTTTTATGATGTAAAATGTTCCAGAAAGTTAAATGTATGGTGCACATAGCTGGTGTTATTTTGTTATTTTAATGGTTTAAAAAAAATAGAATTTTGTGATTTTTGGGTTCAACATTTTCTGGGTCACCCTGTAGTTACTAGGACTACTATGAATTACCCCCAAAGTACCCGAACTGTATCCTACCCACGGAGCCTACCAGTAACTCTGTATCATACTATTCGACTACTTTGGTTGTACGGCACGGGTATACTGTACATGTCCCATGCATGTAGGTACTAAGCATACTATAAATTAGTATACCTATACAGGTACTGGCAGCCCAGTAATAGGGCTGTCACACCTACGGCAATCACGCCTTGCGCTTGCGTTGCGCTGAAAAAAGCGCCAAGCAAACGCATAAGAACCGATTTAGGACGCAGTGGACACTGGCTAGAGCGGGGAAAAGTGCTCAAAATTGTCCACTTTTTAAAACAAGGTAGCTCTTAGTACGCTCCAATCCCGCTTATTACATTTTCACGGCGCTCTTTCTAATAAGGATCTCACGGGTTCTCACATGCGCTTCCACTACGCTGTAAACATTCTTAGTGCGTCCAGGTTGCTGTCTGCGTTACTAGTACATTCTCAATACGTTTGTACAACATTCTCTGCGTGTGCGCGGAGAGTACAGAGCGATTGCACGAAGGGTATTACGTGTATATTCAAATCATCACCCCAAATACAATACCAATCACCTGTTAAATTTATAAATCCAAGTGATTGGACTCCATCCATGCATGTCTTCGTCTGAAGGATTATTTGAACTAATGACCCCGTACAGTCGCCCTATGGAGAGAGCCTCCTGCCTGCTTAGTCGGTTTTGGGGGTTTGACAAGTGAACAACATAGGCCTTATACATTACTTAGGGCGTGTTCACACTATAGCTTTTTCCTCAACCCGGGTCGGACCCGGGTCGAACCCGGATTGATCGATAATTCATTTTCTGTTCACACTAGAGTGCTATGTATGTCAAACTCTGTTTGTTGCAAGTGTTGGCCGTGGGGGGTTTTTTTTTTGGTTTTTTAACTGGATATTTAAGCTTTATCTCAAACTGTTTTTAAGCTAAACAAGGTATTTAAAAAAAACTGGACGGGGGAGATAGAAGACTGTTGAATTATCCCGTGCTTTTTCTCTTACGTGACACGGGCCATTCTATACGTGCGTGTCACGGGTACCCGTATCCCGTAAGTCTCACTCTCCGTGAATTCCCAAACCCAACCCACAGTAGAGCCCAAGCCCCGTAATAACCTGCATAGTGCATACCACCACGCAGCGTTCGATTTAACCAATGTAGCATCACGAAATACGACACACTTTTGAACACTAATGCACAAATATGTAGCAAAAAGTGCTACGCCCAAAGATTCCCTACTTGATCTCTGATCACGTACCATCAAAGCCAAACCTAAAGATTGAGTGTCATCTTCAAATAACTAAAACAAAGTATGGTAAATCTTGAAATATCGGCGGTTCATTTTCACTTTCGTCCAGAGTTAAAAATCCCATTGGTTTACACGTACTTGCGCAGAATTTTTCTGTCGGTTTAAAATGTGTACAAAATGGCGGAGTTCTGCGCATCTCGGAGAAGTAATAATCATGACGTCACTTCTAGTCTTGTTTTCGTGTCGCATGGCAAAGGTCGAGGGGTTGTTGCCATATCATTGGGCTAATCATATTGAAGGGTTCACACCTCTCAGCCGCCCTCTTATGTCGCTATCTTGCAGGCTCCGATATTTGTACAGCTTTAGCGTCCGTACGGTAATATTGATGACTGGGGGATGTAGCCTAGGGTTCGCCATAATCATTGGGCTAATTGCGAGACCAAGGCAACACGGAACAAAGAGGCCGTGGACTCAGTGACTCAGTATATTACTAAATCATATAATATAATACAAAATAGCATCCAAATAGCTTAGTATATTACTAAATGGCATCCAAATAGCTGAAATAACTTACTGTGTCCTCTTACCTTCATATTATAACAATATCAATTACATTTTACAACAAAATCGCTTCAGAAGATGATTAATGCAAGTTATTAATATTAGCAAATGCCGCGAATTTTAGGGGTTTGTGAAAAGGTTACGACTTAGAAACGTCGTTTCAAATGACGGGGTCGCTAATCTCCCCCGTCAAAAAGTTTATGAAATACGTATGTAGGGATTCTGTACGCCGGTCTGAAACAAAATATCTGGTACAGAACATAACATGCAATCTATATTCTAAAACACTGGCAAATCCAAAGAAAGATTTGGGTTCCAGACTTGTTATGTGTTTCAGTATCTGTGCATTATTTCTTGAGTGCTTCGATTTTATTTTGACATTGGTCAATGTTGCTCAATGTTACGGTGAAAACCCATTGCCTCCATCTGGCGTGATATATTGGCGTAAATATCCTTATTGTGGATCATTGAGTTCAAACTAATTTGCACGGTCTCATCCGCCCAGAGTTCCATCATGGCTTCCGTTTCAATTTGACTCCATTTATTTGCCATTTTGACACTTTGATAAAGATTTCAACCAGAACCAAAGGCAGACGAGAGCGTGCGAAGCAAAGCTGAAAACTGACGTAAACAACTACGGTCAGAGGTTAGCAGTCAGGTTTGCAACCCGGGTCGAACAGCGATTTCTGTTCACACTACAGTCGACCCGGGTTGAACCCGGGTTGAACCCGGGTTCTACCCTTCACTTTCGCAGGGTTGTAATTTTCGACCCGGGTCGGTTTTTTGAGCCTATTTTTCTGTTCACACTAGACTTCAACCCGGGTTCGACCCGGGTCCGACCCGGGTCGTGGAGAAAACTAGCTATAGTGTGAACACGCCCTTAGAACGACATAGACGCCGACATAAACGCCGAACCTCCACGCTTGTTTTGTGCATGCATAAAACAAGCGCGGTGCACTGGCGCTCAAGGGTGACCATATGGACCCTCTCACCACCCTCTCGCGTCCCAGCCAGTTCCCACTGCGTCACCGAGGGTTCATGGAGACCTTGATGTGCTTGGCTTGGCGTTTTGATAATTTTTAAGCGTATAGTGCAAGCGCCAGCCTGGTCGCAGCATAATATGAAAGGGTTAGTGACCTTGATTTAAAATTTTCGGACAGTTTTCCGCACTGCGTGTTATTCATATTTTGATACTTTTTTCAGCGCAGTGCAATCGCTGGCCTGATCGCCTTAGGTGTGACAGGGCTATAAATATGATGATGCCACACATAAATAAAACATTTTAAAAGAAACATAACTTACATCGTCACCTTTCGGTCGTGTCCAATTGTAATTGCTGATTTGTCGCCGGAAAACCTCTCTTTGGAACTCACGATAAGCTTCAGTATTTGGTTCGTAGAGGTAAAAGGTCATAAGGGCTTGATATGCAAATTTGGCATCCTCATCTCGGCCATCACAATTTAATAATTCAAAATAAAAAATTACAAAAAATTACCCTTTTCCATCTTATACTCGACGTAAAAATATCAGCATAATCCATCAGGCGTTGTGTCTTTTACTGAACTTGTGTGCTATATTTTTGGAAACAATGGTTTTGTTTAGCATCTTTAAACCTAAGCTACAATTATTAAGTTGTTTACATTTTTAACATGTGACAAGGGAGTCCCCACTCAATTCAAAATGACTAACCCAAACTTACTATGTCAAATGTATTAGGGAATTAACAAGACACTGGTTAATTTAAGGATATAAAAATGACATGAAATGACGGCTTATGACTAGAATTAAAGGTAAATAGGTGGGTCGCCATCTGTACAGGACGTTCAACCATTCAATTGAAAATGTATCTAAAATGCATATGTTCATTTACTTTGATTCAAAGTCAGGTAACTAAAACCTTGAGAAAAAAACCCGCAATTCAGCATGATAAGACAATATTTTCCATCGAGTATGTCGCTTTCATTCAAGCGACATTCTCAATTTAGTTAACAGCTTTATTAACGATTCCCTGTTTTCATAATTAAAAAACTAATCATGATTTAGCGTCAGTACATCAAACAAACTGCTCACGACATGTGCGTCATTATGTCAAATTATGCCAATTTGATTTTCCACACGACCATTCAGTGGCGTAACAGCCGGGGGGGGGGGGGGCACAGTGCCCCCCCCCCCCCCCCCTGAAGGTGCTCAGCAGGAAATTCAAACCTACCCACCAGAAAAAATGGGGGGAAGGGAAAAGAGGAAAAGAAGGGGGAAAGGGAAAGAGAAGAGAGAGAGAAAGGAAAAAGGGAGGAAAAAGAAAAAGGAAAAGGAGAAAAAAGGGGAAAGAAAGAAAAGAAGAAAGGGAAAGAAAGAAAGAAAGAAAATTTCGCAGTACAAAAAGCACAACAGTCACAACATTGTTGACTGTTGTGTTTTTGTACTGCAAAATTTTGTGACCGTGCGAAATTTTGTGACCGTGCGAAATTTGTGACCTTGCGTAATTTTGTGACCGTGCGAATTTTTTTGACCCCCCCCCCCCCCCCCACACTTAAGTGAAATTTACGAGGTGACTGACTGGGAAAAAATTTGGGGCAACCTTTTACGAAAAATTCCGGGACAGAATTATTCTAACCAGGAATTTTGTTGGCTGTGCCCCCCTGACAACCAACCTCTGTTACGCCCCTGGTGGAATCTGTATATTATATCCTATGTCGTCTGGGGCACTCAAATTGAACATGTGAACTTGTGAGTTATCTTAAATTTAGCTCCAATTTGTGAATACTTTGATTATTCGCATATAACCGGTATCTAAATGCAATTTTATCATTAATTTGGCAAAATAGATTGATGTTGTTGAGACTGATATATTACATGTAGAGTTAATTTAGTGTGAAAATATAAACTGTCGGAGTTATCCGACAGTTTATTTTCACTCTAAAATCATGATTTTGAAGTAATTAAGAATCGTATCGCCCTGTAACTTGGAATGTATGTACGATTTATGATCAGAAATGTATGTGTTTTTCATATATTAATTTATACATGTATTTAACAAATTGCGCTTCCAATCAATTAACAATGCTTCACAGCGTCTCGTAAGATTGAATGCATTTATTTCAGATAGAAATGTTTTAAAGCAAACTGTATGCAGGACTCTCCAATTGTCTTTGCTAGCAGCAAATGTATTGCACACAGAGAGTAGTCTACATAGGAATGTCTAATTGTTAAGTTGAATAAAACGGGATTTAGTTAACGAGGTCGATAGCGTTGTGTTTCCTCCTCCTCTTTTGTCCAAGATTCAAGAGATATGCTCAATTTAGGTAACAGCTTTTTAATAACGTTTCCCTGTGTTCAGGATTCAAAAACCTTTTAACTTATATAAGGCACAAAAAAAAAGAGTTGACTTGCCCTTTCCGACCGACCCGAATTTTCGGAAATCTAGGGTCGCTATTTTTTTTTTTTTTAAATTGAAAGAAGCACATAACAATAAAGAAAGATTAAAAATCAAAAAAGAAATCAGAAAAAGAAAATTCAAAAAAAAATCTTTAAAACGTGTTTTTGTGCAGTAAATTTTCACAAAATTTCAACAACAAAAAAAATCCGACCGTCCGACCCTGACTTTGACCCTGAAAGAGCAAGTCAACTTTTTTTTTTGGCCTAATTTAGTGACAGTATATCAATACTAACAAACTGCTCTATAGAGAGCACTTGTGTCATTTTATCTCAATGTCAATAGATAGTCAGCATGACCAAAAGGATGTGAATAAAATGACTTAAACACTTTCCACGCGGCTATTAATTTTACCATGTAAAAACAGATTTTTCAGAAACCTTTCCCAATTTTCTAATACTAGGCATGTTTGTACTTATTTTATTGCATTTTTCATAGTGATTCCAAATATGGCAATGACATTCAATAATTTTGACATTTTTGATACATTTCTTAATATTATGGAACTGTCGTCTGCAGACGCATGCCGCTTGGAAATTGTTAACATCACTTTGAGCGTTTAAATTCGAAATAAATAAAAGGCTACGATAATTAGAATTACAAAATAGAGCCAACACAATTAAGTGACGATTTGATGGATGACCCAATATTATTGGTTTCTTAATATATAGATAGATGGAGAAGTTCGGGAAGACTATCAGTATAAATTCCACTTCTATCAATCAGTCATCCCACCATGAAATTTATCATGCTTCAACTGAATCTAATGATCAAAAATAGATATGCTAGAGTCAAAGCCATCTCAGGGATACTATTAAATTTGGGATGGGAAAGTCCTATACTGCACGTATGTACAAAAGAGGTCCCGTTTGCATAAATAAAATAAATGCAAGAGCGCCACTTGATGATTACCACCGGGATGGTATGATGTAAAGTGAGAAAATGAATTCAAATACATAAAACAATGAAACGTGAGGTATCAGATATTTCAGGCTTGTTAAAACCGCCCAGCACGTACGTTTTATCATAACTTTCAAAACCGCACCCTTTTTTGGCATTTTTCTAACAATTCCGCGTAATTTACAAGGTTATAAACTTCAATTAAGTCTATAGCTAAAGCAGACGACAAACAGCGCCACCAAATATATGAGCATGGCCAAAGTTAAACTTAGAAGTAGCTTCAGATCGGCAAGTTGATTCGCATACCCCTGGCCATCTGTTCTGTAATCTGCCTAATTTGCCTTCTGCTTCTTTGTGATTCAAGGCAGTATCATATAGATGGACCCAAGGCACATACTCCTGGCAACAGTCAGACACGCGCGGGCGCACCCGGTCAGCTTAACTGCGCATGCTTGAAACTCTCAAAATTCCGGGAACCAATCAGCGCGGTAGGTCGGGTTTACGTATTGCGCAGCACGGATGTCCGTTTCACCAATTTGAGAGGTAGGTTAACCGCGAGTACTTTAACCTACTGTGACGTGCGTCGATGGACATGGGTTTAGTCATTTTAATTTGTGTCCTTCTAAAGAAGTTATAAGATGATTTTGTCCCTCAGTTTATAAATAATTGGTCACACGAGCAAACAACCTTTTCCCAAATTATAATTTCTTCTAAGTAGCTAAACTCACTTTTCATGGTAAAATATGTGATGAATAGAGTTATTGAACACAAAATGTACATTTTAATATCATCAAAATAACGTTCAGTAATAACAATCGTTCAATCGATAACAAATTATGACAATTATTGGCACTCAATTTGATGGCTTTGGAATCAATATACAATCTCTACAATTACAATGCAAAACAAGATTTACTTTTTCATCAATTCAAGGATGTGTTACGGTAAGAAATGATGTGTGTTGGCTCAAAATAGTTTTACTGTCAAACGTTGAGTGTACGGCGGCGAAGAAAATCACTATTCTACGGAGTATCTGAATTCTCAGGTTGGGGCGATCGGGCGTTTTGAGTTTTTGGGTTATTGTTGGGGGGTGTTCATGAACGTTTTGCTGATTTTTTAACAATTTCCGAAATTTTCAACTACAACACTTTTAAATTTCCAAACATTTCATTTTGTTTTTAAATTTCCAAGGTTTTTTTTTTTATATTTCTTTTTATAATCAAAAATCTGTCAACATTTTCAACAACATTTTCAGAAATGAATACATTTTAATTCCACAAATGTCGGTCGGTTAGTCCTGTAGAACATAGGTTTGTCACTTTAGCCTAATGGCTACCGTGAGATTGAGAACAGATACTTTCACCTACCCTACACAATTACACATGGTCTCACCCAATCATTCTACAACGCACAATACATGTACAATGGAATTGGATAGCCATCCCTTCAAGAATACGCACCATCCTATAGAGAATGACATGTTAACAGGAAATATTCTAAAGGTCTTATAGTTACAAAGGTCGATGAAAAAAAAGTTATCAGGAATTTGGTTTGAAGTACTAAATAATTAATTCTTAAACTCACTCCTAGATCCTCTATCCAAACCTGCTTAAGGGTACTGTCAACCCTTTTTTATGAAATGTATCAAGCACTGTAACTAATAATGTTATGTACATAAAAGTATACAATTTTTTCAAATGAAATGAGTCGGAGAATCCATTTTGGTATTAAATTTCACAAAAAATAGTGATTTCTACATTTTTGCCCGAAAATCATTTTTTTGGCGCCAACCTAACAAAATCATTTTTTGATATTTCACTAAAATCATCTAAAGTCAATTATCTAGGAAGCACCTTTTTTTTTTTGGCTTAAAAAAATGTTAGTTTTGAAAATATTGACCAAAAAGTGCCAAATATGTGATTTTTGAGATAAAAACATTTTTAGTTTAAAAGTTACAGGGTTTGATAAATTTGGCGCCAAAAAGGGTTGACACCTCCCTTAACGCTTCGCCCAATGATAATGTTTCGCAATGATACCTCCATGTGCTCAGAACAAAATGCATCAAAGTTAATTAATGTCAACATCCTCTATCCTCTATCGGGGCGGGGAAATCTTTTTCTGGAATAACACAATACTTTGTATAGCTTACCACTTTCCAGTTGTCATCCCCAAATATATATTTGTTGTTGAATGGATAAAAGCTGAAGAATGCAAAATCTCCACTTATGAGATTCAAATCGTATGCATCCAACATCAGCTGTCGAACAAAAGGACCATTCACCGCCAATAGGATTACTGATCAAAAAAGGGGAAATAGAAAATTCATGTTAATTGTCGAAGTTAGAGATACAAAAAAACCAACACTGACAAAACATGATAGCGTAACTTGAATCCAAATGTAGGGGAGAGCGGAGAGTGTTCGCCCCATTTTTTATTTGAAATGACCTCGAGACGTCAATTTTAAAGATTGAATGACCTATCGACATTAATAATAATAATAATAATAATAATAATAATAATAATAATAATAATAATAATAATAATAATAATAATAATAATAATAATAATAATAATAATAATAATAATAATAATAATAATAAACATTTATAAAGCGCAAAATACAAAGGTTTCTAAGCGCTATACAATACAACATGCACAACATATACACTTATAAACAACAACCAAATTGACATAAATACAACAATGCAATACAATTACTTGAACATGAATGTTTTGAGTTTGGATTTAAATTGATTAATTGACTCAGCTGAACGGATATTGACAGGGATATTGTTCCAGAGTTTGGGTGCAGCAACTGCAAAGGCACGGTCGCCATAGGATGATGTTTTGACCCGAGGTCCTGGTTTTAATGCGAGTTGGTTTGAAGAGCGAAGAGGTCTGTGAGTGGTGAAGGATATGAGATTGCGGATGTAGGTAGGAGAAAGTCCATTTACTGCCTTAAAGGTTAAAAGGAGAACCTTGAAGCGTATTCTGTCCTTGACAGTAAGCCAGTGGAGGTCACGTATAATGGGTGTGATATGTTCGTGGCGTTTAGTATATGTAATAAGGCGAGCGGCAGAATTTTGAACTCTTTGAAGAGATGACAGAAGGTTGTTTGATAGGCCATACAAAAGAGAGTTGTTGCAGTCCAGATGAGATGAGACGAAGGCGTGGACGAGTCGCTCTGTGGATTTACGATCTAAGTACTTGCGAATACGGCTGATTTTATAGATTCCAAAAGATGCTCTACGACATATATTGCAAACATGGTCTTTTAGCTGCAGAGTGTCATCAAGCAAAATGCCTAGATCTTTGGCAGAGCTTGACGCGGATATATGTCGGAGCCTCCAATGCTGATGAAAGATTGGCTACATACGACCACAATTTCAGTACCCTAGGCCTAACAATAGGGAAGAGGACAAGATAAAGATAGGTGTCTCAAAATGGTGATCTTGCCACACCCCGGGCAGGTTCGTCCATAGGCCGGGGCAAGTTCGTCATAATGGGCTCATAATTAGTCTTCATAAAGTAGTATGTATCAAATAGATAAACACATGCAATGATGCAATGCGATTTTCTTACAAAATAAATTTAGGGAGTCTAAAATTTAAGGGTGTGATCATTTTTGCTGAATAGGCCTATATCTAGTTTAGAATTTTAAAATGATAATAAATACCACCATTTAAAAATATTATCTTCGAATTTTAGTTTTACTCCATTCCAGATAGCTATTTTTATAAATGCAAAAGGCTACAGGAGGTGAATAACAATTTTGAAATTATACAAAATCTTAATCATGTAGATCCCCATGAACATGCCCCATCATGAAAGGGCGAATGTTCCCCTTAGCGCAATAAGTGCATTGACCCGGTAACCACACGTGTCCCACATGCAATGACGTTTTTCTAACTGCATCAAATCCATAACCAATTCCAACCCTACCTAATGATGATGTGCATTAAAATCTCCTGTACGAATATCTTTAGAAAAAAATCTATATCAAAAATGGAAGAAAATTCACTTTTGTATTGTAAAACTGGTTTTTAGATGATAATTTGACAAACATATAGAGATATCTGACATGGGAAGATCGTAACAAACAGCGGAATCTTATGTGTGTTCATCAAATTCAACCAGTGGCCGCAATGATGAGAAACGTGGGCGAACCTGCCCCAATGGTGTACACTCCCCGTTCTCCCCTTCATCGGGCATGCAGACTCACACTGCGCATTTGAAGTAAAGTAGCTGTTCAGTTGCTTTGTTAATAAAGCAACGAAACGCATTTGCTCTATTTAGCCAGCATTAGCACCAAAATAGAGCCATCAATGCGTTTGGCGGATGAGCAGGCTACTTTAAACAAATCTGAAATGGCTCTTCAAGCGCTCTTCAAGCGCTCTTTTTAGTGGAGGGTTGAAAAGGGGGTGATCACAAGCAATCGGAATAGAAACTGTTAGAGAACCCAATTCTGTATCCTGATATCCCATAAACTGGTTAAGCAAATAACATTATAGATAAAATTGCCATTGACTTACTTCTTCCCTCTTTGATGGTCGCTTCCAGTGCATCCTTTGTGCTGTCGTGACTGCTCAACTTTACATAATGAATAGTAACGCCATCCATTTGGAGACGACTAGCCACGGTCGGGACCAGGTATGGCCAATAGATCCCCAGATCATCCCATAGTACAGCGCAGTGTCTCCAACCATGTTGACGAAATAGCGCCGATACGAAATCCGCTAGGTTGGACAGTCGGTAGGATGTTCTTGTTAAGGTGCGATAGCGGGCTTTGTCGTCTAATATACCTGCAAGGTGTCAATTTAAAACCCCGCGCATTAACACTTTCGACGCGGCAGACGACTGCAGACAACATTCCAAAATGTCACAAAATGTTTCCATAATTTCGAAATAATTGACTTTCATCACCATATTTGGAATCACCATCGGAAATGCATTACAATAAGTACAAACATACCTATTATTGGTTCAGTAACCCTTGCGATAGACTTCGAAAAAGTTTGAAAGGTTTCTGAAAAACTTGTTTTGTATTTTGGTAAAACCAATAGCCGCGTGGAAAGTGTTAATTCTGTTTCTCCACATCATGACAGACAGTGAACAAATTCACTGAAACCATCCAAGAATTGAACCTGGGACCTCCGGGTATAGACCGGTGCTCTACCAACTGAGCTAATGAGTCGGATATGGGGACGAACAGGTTCAACCCTATCCCCTATTTGTGATCATTTGATTGTAGGTTCAAGAGATTCTTCGGACTCAAGTCTTTTAAAACAAGTGATTATCTATAAATAATAATGAGTTGCATAACTATTTTGTAATTTTACATCCTAACAAAATTCCAAAACGATGTCAATTTTTTGTGTGATTAGGTTTACGTTATTAAGATATTGGCCAAAACTTTGTGAGGTTTCAAAGTTTTTACGATTACGGACAGTGATAGTAACAGATTTTGTGCCTACACAACAAAAATATGCGAGCCATACGGGTGTTCGGAAACATCACTTTTGATATTTTCTGTAATACAATCTGAAGGCTAATTTGATTTGACGTATATTAAAACAAACATGTTTTTGATGTGACGATTTCAAAATGGTGAAAATATGAATGATCAAACTTTGTAAGTTTCATAATTTCTTTGTTTTACTACATAAAACGATCCAGGAAAGCCTGTTTTCTAGAAAAATCATTGGTAAAATAAGGATGTGGAAACTCTAACATGAAATGGAGTTTCTCATCACTTTTTGTGCAAAAACAATGTCTGAACATTTTGAAAATGTCGTCTTCCAGTATTGTATTTAGAGAATAAAGGTATTGTTTTTAGACCGTACCCGTGTTATATTGCCTGACATAAATGCGGGCGATAGTATTGTTTTAAGTGCGCAAAAAATAATACTACCGAACGCTTTTATGTCAGACAATATAACACGGGTACGGTCTAAAAACAATACCTTTATTCGCATTCTTAAACAATCATACTTTAGACATTTATCAAAGAAATAAGTACATTTTATTGTCCACATTTGACAACTTTTACCCCTGCTAGGATCGAATAACCCACAAACATTCCATATCCAATCCCATGCGATGAGTACACCATGCGTAAGCGTCGCTGCGCCGGCATAAGCGCAGGAAAGGCGCCAAAGACGCACTGCAGAAGTGCGTATTATCATGATTATGACGCAAACCACGCATTGTGAATGTCGGACGCACTGTTGAAACTTAAGCCCCACCTTCCCGTGTTCAATTGTCTCATCTAAATGTCGCCGATTTCTCTGAGAACCAATGGGATTGCTTAAACTCTCATAGCTGTTTAAGAATTAGATTTATAATACGGAGTATTTATACCAAATTTAAACTTGAGCTGTCGTCAAGTTTTCTCAAATTTAGAATTCGATGAAAGGAGTGATTTCTTACTTTTTCATCAAATATTTTACCCCAGATTAGCTCATAATTATTATGTATCTCAAGCCAATTATTAATCTATATCTATACCTATAACGTATAGCAAAATGTGATATGTTTAAAATCTGTCACGTAAATGCCATTTCCCTAGCACTATTAAACAGGTTGGTAATGCATCCCCGTTATTAATTCCAACACATTTGACTGTTCGGTTTATAAGTGCGATTACTAGTATCTTAATAGTGAATTTTATTGAGCATCAACTTTATCCTTAAAATACTGTTCAATACAATGGTTCAAATTAAGCAACGTAAATAATGATTAAGTAGTATCTTACCCGATGTGGACACGCCGCTAAGTATCGGTATATTCCAATGAGTGGCCAAATCACCCACGGCGGCGGTTTCACCGCTGCATAACGGACCGAAAAATGCAAATACTCGATGATCTTGATACATGTCTGCCGCTTTCCCCGGCGCAGCTAATGTAGGTTTGCCACATGATGAGTCCGTCACACTGAATACATACTTTAGGGAGAAATTGAGGTATTCTCCGGCTTCAATCCGTTGGTTTATGGTATCAAAGGCGATGTCTATGGCTGGTGTAAAATGTAAAATGTTCAACGGATATCCGACATCACTTAAGAGGATTCCTACCAAAATGTCGGTTTGATTTTCTGATGATGAAGCAAGAACGTGTAAGCTTATCAAATAAGCTAAAATCACAAAGTATCTCATTTTGGAATATTCAGATAAAATAGAAAAGAGGTCGTGGATTCACGGAATTTTCATAGCTTTTAGTTTAGCGCGTCTTCTCTTGTCAACTCAACAGAGAATGAAAATGTGCCAAGTAATGTATGTTTGGTTGGTCATTTGCTCATGCGCAGTTGGTGATACGGTGATCAGGCATGTCTCATCACTGACTAAATTTAAAGGGGCATGGAGAAAATAATGAAAAATTTAATTTGGAAACAAATAATTGTTTCAATATAGATAATGTACGTAGAATCTCCGAAACGTAATAATTCATGGGAAAGGGTTGAAGTGGTGGCGCAAGAAAGAAATTCGGGTGAAGCCATATGTGCCGAAATCTGCTGGTAATTTACATCGAAATTATCAAATTGTGAAATATTACATGATGGACTGCGAATTAAGGTAAATAGTTTCAGATGGTAGTTAGTATATACCCAAGTAATCAAAATCTGTGATTAGTTGTTTCGGTTATCAAAAACTTCCTTGACCCAATGGTATTTGGGGAGCTGCATTGAAAAATGGTGGATGTTACAATCCAAGTGCGGATAGGTTTGCGCTAGAAATTGGCAGCACCCTAGTTGATGCGACCTGATTCTGATGATTCACCAGCAGCGAAATTACAGCGCTTTGATCACTTTGAAAAGGCGCTATATAAATACTAATTATTATTATTATTATTATTATAGAAGATGTTAAAGACTTACTGATGTTTAACCGATTTTTAATGTTATACGCTGTGGTACCATTGTATGATGGGTAGAGCGCAATAACTACTCACTGTTATGGTACACTGAAAAATAATTTGGTGTCATTTTGACACTAAAACAAGTGTCAAAAAATGGGTCCTCAGTTGGCCACCTAAAGGTGTCAAATTGACACCATTATGGGTGTAAAATATGACACCTTTGGGTGTCATATTCATTTTGACACCTAGGGTGGTTACCTGAGGACCCATTTTCAAAAAATGCCATTACACCCCAAATGGGGTGTAATATTGACTCTCTTAAGAGTCATATTGAGATAGCACATGTTTAGGAGCCGGTAAGACTGGTAAGTACCGATCTGTTCCATTTCCAGACAGTTTTGATAATAATTATGATACAATTAGCGTAATGTAAGACGTCCGTATGAAAAAGACGACCACTGAGCCAGATGAATCGGGCTATATGTAATGTTGCACATATCATCGTATGCATGCATGACGAACACACACATAGTACTAGTAGGTCCATGCACTGACACACAGTCCAACAAAATGCTAGTCTCTGACTATGAAATTGTAATTTATTTCATCAGTTAGTTGGCGCAATATTAAACAACATGAACAAGGCTTACATTACGCTAATTGTATCATAATTATTATCAAAAATGTCTTACCGGCTCGTAACATGCAGACAAAATGGCGACGAGAAAACGCATGCGTTGATATGTTGATAGACGCCCAATTTGGTGTCAGAATTACACCAATTGGTGTCAGAATTACACCAATTGGTGTCAGAATTACACCAATTGGTGTCAGAATTACACCAATTGGTGTCAGAATTACACCAATTGGTGTCATGCTGCTTCGACACCTCTAAAAACCGTGAGCTTTCCCGCCAACTATTGACGCCCTTGGAGTTATTTCAATTAATCTGACACCAGTTTTGGTGTAAATCACTAAATGATCACTGAAAGGTGTCCGTCGGACACTTAACGGTGTCACCGTAAATTATATGCAAACCCATATCATTGACGATTACACCAATTTTGGAGTCAAAATAACACCTTTGTAAGTGTCATTTACAGTTGACTCCAAGAAGGTGTCGCTGTGACACCAATTTATTTTTCAGTGTATGTTACGTTACGTTATGTTATGTTATGTTATGTTATGTTATGTTACGTTACGTTACGTTACGTTATGTTATGTTATGTTATGTTACGTTACGTTACGTTACGTTACGTTACGTTACGTTACGTTACGTTAAAGTTTATGTTACGTTACGTTACGTTATGTTATGTTATGTTATGTAATGTTATTCTTGTACGTGAACTAAAATGACAATTTCCAGTTTGTTATAGGAATGTGCAGGTTTGTTCCAATTTCTTCTTTGAATAGTAATTGATGTCTTCGTAACCTCGTATCAAGTAGGCCTATAACAAAAGTGTGAAGATAGAATGAGCTGATAGAATGAACTGAAATACAAACCAATAGACTATATCAAAACGATATTTCTACATACCAACAAAACCTTGCAAGCCACCCAATACACTGTTACTAAATAGGCCTTCCTATATATCAAAGTCGCCTGTAAATCAGCTATTTGGTTGTTAAGTTCGTTTCATTTGTGGTTTTTTTTATTACTTTCCAACGTATTTACTAATATAGCCGAAAGAAAAAGTCTTATTTAAAGTCGTTATAAAAATAAAGAATGCCTTTGTTATGAAAGTAGGAATCTAGCTGGATTTATGAGCAATCGTCGTCAAGACCATTCTCATTTCAATATTGCAATTTCCAGCCCGACGTGGTGGTCGGATACACCTAATACAAACAATTACTGACTGGGTGCTTAGGGACAAATTCCATGTATGCTCGATAAAATTGAATTTGTCTTTCGGCAGCTCGAGAGTTACCCCCAGCATCGCGCTGGTTCCTAAATTTTAATACTATTTATTCCGTCAAAATAAACAATCGGGTTCTAAAGCGTCGGCAACAACTATTTTCCTTTCGTCTTCAAGCTCCCGAAAGAGAGATTCGATAAAATGATCGAGACCGTGTCGTGCTTCGGTGAGGTGTGTTTTTTATTGAGACTGATTGGAAAAAAATATCATGACCCGTATCGAGCAGCAAGAGATTATTTATCGAGCAGCATAATATCCGTGTCTAAATAAAGGGTTCAACAAAAGAAAGTATACCACGAGAAGAAAGGACCAATTGGGGTCTCTTTGTGTGTGGGGGTGTGTGTGTGTATAACCAGGATTGACGGGTTTATCGATCGCACCGTGCAAATGCGTTGTGTCGTACGACATTGTGCGGGATATTTAATTCTGACATTAAAGTGCATGGCAGTAAACTGCTTGGAATTTGACTAAGCCTTTCTTCTGGTGCTGTGTATTGGAGTTGAGACTTTTGAAAATAGGTAATTTTTTCTTTAAATGGTGCTAATCATGGTTTATCTTTGTTGTTAGGGGAGCAAATTTGGTATCAAATTATGCCTAAAAGATTCATCTACGAGGGTCATTTAATAAGTTCTACCTCCTACCTCATAACTTTGCTATTATACAAGCCAGTCGTATCAAATATTCCACAATTAAAGCTTTGAATCTCAGCTACAAAATCATAGTATATTGGTCTTAATACTTATTGTACTTTTCTTGATATGAGTAAAAACCAAACCTCCATTTAATGCGACGGAAACGGGTAAAAAACAGCCAAATGTCTCCTAAGTGCTATTCATTTGGTCAATTCTAAGAGACAAAATGTACCTATCGGTCAATTACAATCGTTCTAAATTACAAATATCTAACTTTGTGTGAAAAGATGAAGTCGATCGCATTTTTCGTTTGTCCAAATATACATTTTTGTCCACGAGCACAGTGATTTCAATTAAAATGGCACACATTGCATTTTCATATTTGAATATCCCGCCAACAAAAAAATGGAAAATGTCAGTTTTTTATTAACATTTAGAACATTATAAGCTTTCATAGTAGCATGGGTATGGTAAATTGATTATGTTAACTCGCATGTAAACAAGAAAGGATGCATCAAATTCCAATAACATCACAAATGTACTCAAGTTTCCAAATTTGAATGAGAGACACATTGCGATCTGATGCATATTTTGGGTATCTCGTGGACAGACGTGTGAAATGGTTGCACTGGTAAAAAGGTTCACCAAAGGCAAACGGAAAATGATATTGACTTCATTTTTTCACACAAATTTAGAAAAAATAAGGTATTCTTATAACGTTTAAAAAAATTCAAACTTCAACTTAGTTTTTAAAACAAGATGGCTTCTTTCCACTATTGCAGTTTTTGTGACTCACCCTTTCCAGGACTGAAACGATATATTTCAAGTCTCTCGAAGATATATGTTTCTATCACTGACTACCTGATTAACTATTTTAAATGCTGCATAGGCCTATAAGTAAAACTGATAAAGTTACTATCATGTTAAGATTTAACATTCGAGGCATTACTGTGGCTTGACTTGTAGCAACGGACATTTGACTGAATATCAGTATTCCAGTATGCTAAAGGCGTGCCAATACATTCGAGTTGATATTATACTATTTGCAAGCTGCAAAGGTTAATATTGCCAACAATCTGATTTATACATGATAGTACATGTATAGCATTTTATTCAGAAATCATCGATTGTTTTCTATTTTCAGTATTTAAATCGGGCGGTTATACCTAATCATACAATTCGGATAGAAAACGAAAAACATGTATTTATCTTTGGGGTAATTCTCTGTGGCCGTTGTCCAAAATCTCTCTCTGGCTTTGATTGCATCATGACAAAAGTGAAATAGGTATCAATTAGCATTTACTATAAATGTATAGCTATGATTCAGAGCTATAATCATGACAAATGTCATGAGGCTGACATTCATATTAGCGATGTTATGAGTGAGGAGGTAGAACTTATTGAATGACCCTCGTAAATGCCTATAGCCTGTTTGGTTAAAAAAAAATTGAATGTTACTCAAAATGATATAAACAAAGTGGTATACTTTCTTTTGTTGAACCTTTTATAACGAAGTGGTGCGGTATGTAAATAGATTTATCGGTTTATTTATTCTAATTATTTTCTCCTCGTACGGTCTCGATACTAGTCTCGATATGATAGTCATAAACATAAACATTATCATCCTTATATTTACTTAAAATTCCCAGGGTATTAGTGACTACTAGCATGGTCCTCGTATAGAGCTACATTTCGAGCACTCTCTTAGCCTCAACTTAAAGAAATATCGAGCACAAAACGTATCAAGTCACGATGCAGTCTCGATATTTTTATCAGGTATAAATGGAGCTCGCGTGTTTTGTTATCGTTTGCTTTAAAATGCATATACACCTGATGTGTAATATTTATACTTAACTTAATGTTTCCAAAATTATGTCTAGTTTTGACACAAATAGTTAATATGACCAAGAATGTACGAAAATGTCCAATAAATCATAAATCAACCAACAAGTAATTTGAAAATGCTGAAATTGGACATGTTGGACATTCTATAGATGAGGTGACCGTTGTTTACATCAGTAGTGTTTACAAATTGATTAGCGCCTGGTCTAAAGACATGCTAGAGGTACTAGTTCATGACTACTGCATACATACTATTCAAAAGGAAAACACACATCACTGAGCGTCAATTTTAAAAGCACATGCCCTTATATGGTGCGTACGCATACTGCAGGGCAACCAGATTTAGTACCTGGTCTCTCACTGTGCTTAGGGATGCAGACCATGACTGCACTATTACACCGTATTAGCATTGTAAGTAATGATCAATCAAGTGTGAATTAAAGCACAGTCCCTGTACGGTAGGTGCGCACGCAAACTCCGTCACCGGTCACACCATCTATACATCAACGGGATTGTAAATATACATACACATTATAGCCAAATCATTCAGAATGGATGAAAACATACTTAAATATTGATATTATATGACGCATATATCTTATCCCGTCCGCAACTTGTGTCCAAGGACCACAAGCTCATAATGTGTCCCCGGACACAAGTTGCGGGACGGGATCAGGTATTTGCATTGTATGACTGCTATTGAAGCAATACGCACTATTATCATATTTCAAATTAAGGACTTAGTAAGTCCCCCCTAAAATTAGATTACTTTTGGTTTACATAACTTCACACACAATTAGACGTTTTGAAAAATTGGAACGAGCATGAAAATAGAAAAACGTGTGGCTTCCAATAGAAAGTTTTCCATTTTCGATATCATGTTTACTTTTCCCAAAACAGTCACATTTCCCCAAAATGATGTTTTCAGAATTAGTGGCACTTAGTCCTATACCAGTAAATTTAAAAACTCTCTCTTTTTTCGATTTTTTTGACCGCTAATTAGACCAAGTTTGTTTGCATAACTCCGCACAGGATTAATCGTTTTGAGAAATTTAAAGACTTGTTGTTAGAGAAACTGTTTAATATCATGTTGTTTTTTCTTCCCAAAATTGTCTCGTTTTCCCCAAACCATGTTCTCAGAAACAGTGGCAATTTTCAAAATCCTATACAATTTCGTTTACACCCCACGCAATTAGACGTTTTAAGAAATTGAAATAGGAAAAACGCTTAGCTATCCGTACAAAGTTTTCCCTTTTCAATACCATGTTTACTTTTCCCCAAAAAAGTCAAATATCCCCAAAATAATGTTTCCGTTATTACATGAAATTTGCCAAAATCCAATACAAGTAGGCCTAGGTGCCACTTTCTCTGAACATGCTGAAAACATCATTTTGATGAACATTAGGTTACAAGGCCTGCTTAGCAGCGCTATAAATTGATGCCCTAAAACCCGTCAATAAATTTAAATATTCGATATTCCATCCAAGCTGGTTGCTATATATGACATAATTCTCGTGTGCAACCAACCGGCTGTATTGAGTAGTGTAAACATGGTAAAGGTATGAGCGTAGATGTAATTTGCAACATAATGGAAACTTCCCATGCAGTTAGCCCCGAATTTAAATATATGCACTGGGTAATCCTCTCGTAGTATTGATAACAATAGGTTTACCAGAGCGAATTAATAGCGCTTCTAAGCGGGCAATTTATGTCATGTATAACTGTTTTGGGAAAAGTAAACATGATATCGAAAATGAGAAACTTTCTATTGGTAGACAAGCGTTTTCTCTTTTCATAATTGTTTCAAAATTTCAAAACGTCTAATTGTGTGCGAAGTTATGTAAACAAAAGTAATCTAATTTAAGGGGGGGGACTTACTTGTTGACCCCTTTATCATCGGCCGAGTGCACCACACTGGCGTAACTTATGAGCGATGTAAGCTACATCGGTAGTACATGCCCTAACTACAGCGTAAAATACTAGCGATGTAATTTTGAGAGCAAAACTGGAGAATAAGAACGGAGTAGCGACTAGAGAGGTAAATTTCAAAACAAATTGACATCGTCCCACTTCAAAGAAAGTTGTCAAAAAGCGTCAAACCTTTGTACATGTATCGAACAGGCTGAACAGCAATCATAAATGACACGAATGGTGTTCCGCAGAGTTATAAAATGTGTCGTCAGTCGCTACGTCAACATCAATTTAAATAACATGAATAATGCAACACGTCAATCCGCGAAAATGACGCCAAGTTTTGTTTTTGAAATTTTAAAGTTTTGTATCGTTCTTTCAAAAATAAGGACTTTAATTACCGTACAAACACATATTGTGCGAGATTAACATACAAACATATGGTATAAAATGGCAAATATGGCACGATAAAAAATCCCATTCGTTTAAATAAATGGATCAATGCTTAAAATAATAAAACTACCGTAAAATGTATCCCCCGCAAAACGCGACTTGTACCATTATAACCTTAGGCCTACAAACCATTTCCCCAGTGGCGTAGCTAGAAATTTTTTCAGGGGGGGGGGCAAGATTTCTAAAATTTTCGTAAAAGGTTCCCCCAAATGTAGAGTCGCACACAATACCGCTTGCATGTAAACATACGTAGAACAATTACAGACTGCGCCAATAATGTCCAACTTGTTTAGATTCAAATAGTCGCCGCGCGCTGTTCAATTTTCTTTAGAATCCTCACCATGACCGAATGTACCTTTGAGAAAGCAGCCAAGTAGAAGCAACCTATTTTCGTGGTCCAATGCATTCATTATCAGGATACTGTATTTACTTGCAAAAGCAATTATTCGTTACTAGGCCTATAATGTCTATGCGGGGTATGACGGCGCAATAAAAGGCGACATTTCTGATAAACCATAGATCCTTGAGAAGTATAAACTGATTGAATTCGAGTTCGTTTTAAATATTGCATCCGTCTAAATTAGTTTTGTATACAACACAGTTTCAATTGAGACGTTCTACATTAATAAACACATTGTCAACATATTTCTCAATTTCATTGAATAAAGATTGATTGAGTAAAAAGAGTTAATCAAATATGTTTTTCAAGATGTTCAGACGTTTCTTTATTATTTAAGAAAATTGGGCCAATATATTTCTTTGGAACCTGACCACAAAAATAAACAGCATGAATTATATATGAAATTAAAGCTACAATTTCAGGAATCTAACTATGGTGATGCAATGTTTGATATAGGGGGTTATATGGAAGCTGTCTGCACTGGTATCTTCACATGATTTGGTTAGCATCTTGATTCTTTTGTAATTCAAGTAAATTTATTTGTATCTGTGCGACAAAGATTAGTCAGCAACGTTTGGCTACCATGATGATATTAATAGTAATACATCATTAAAACGTGTATAAGTAATGCAAAATCAACTATTAGCAAATACCAATATGGAAAACATTTCGATTTACTAATAAGTGTCTTATATTAGAACTTAAAATTAGAAAACTCCTGTAAGATATGAAATATGTTATATGTCATTATTGATTATTTATGTTTGTATATGATGTGGTTAATATGCAATAAAACAAAAGATTGCACAAAAAATAACCAAAGATAATTCGGGGCGAGTAACTGAAGAATAGCGCAACCTCGCTGAGGCGTAACCCAATTGTTTGAGAGCACCAAACCGGGGTAAGCTATATATGCTACATGTAGTAATTTACGCTAAACCTTCCTATCCGGACCCAAGAGCAAGTCGATTGATGTAGCAGTGGCGTGAATTTGTTGTGGACATTGGAGAGAGGATGATTCGCTGATGCGGCAGGACCATCAAATGCGCTTGCATGCACAGGGGGTGTTTATCTGAGGTGGGATGTGACCCACTCATAAGCTGAAAGATTTTGTATTTTTGAAACTCTATTCCTGCAATATGGTGAATACTTTTAGTCAACATTTAGACCAACTCCTTTTGCCCATTCAAACACTAATCGCACCGATATTGGGTCATATTTTGACCAAAATGTACTAATTGTCCAAGGATTTTAAATAGTGACTTAATAAATAAATAAATAAACTTATTATTGTTTTATTAATTCAAAACTGAGGACGGGGATGTGGGGAACATAAGCGGATATGCAGGCCTGTGGTGTTGCTTTTCAACCAAAGTGCGTTTGAAGAGTGGAAATCGTTTTCCCCGATATTTATATAGGTTACGAATTGAGTGATCAACCTGGTCATCATTTATACAAAGCATTTTGTGGAAGAATTATTTAAATTAATCTGTTTTGTGAATTACAATTTTGTGAATGAATGTTGTCACTGTCATGGATTCGGATAATATCGACGATAATCCATGACAGTGACAACACTCAATCATCGCAGCTCTTTTCAGTACCTCTTTACCAACTAATTCAATCTAATATAATCTTATCTTATCTTATCCAGGCCCGTAACTAGGGGCGTGGGGGGGGGGGGGGGGGGGGTGGGGGGGGGGGGGCGGACCGAGCCGGTTTGGTCTAAAATATGTCCTAACCACACCCCCCCCCTCTCTCTCAAAATGTTCTGAGGTGACTGAATTTTTTTTGGGGGGCACCCTTTTACCATTTTTGGGGTACCAATGTATCTTTTCCAAAAAAACGCCCCCCCCCCCCCCCGCCCCTAACAAAATCCTGCTTTCGAGCCTGATATTATCTCATCTCATCTCGTCTCGTCTCGTCTCGTCTCGTCTCGTCTCGTCTCGTCTCGTCTCGTTTCGTCTCATCTCATCTCATCTCATCTCATCTCAGAAGAATGTGAGGGCAAATAAAAGGAACAGTAAATATTATTTGTGTAGTGAAGGCTTTTATAGCAATTATCTGGACTTAACTGGATTTTGATTTAATTTTGTAAACGAGCACCCACATCACCAAATGATTAGTTCATATTAAATATTAAAACATAATACATATAGAAAGTTTACCGTTAGGCTCAACATATTTTCAATTTCAATCTATTTTTTTGTAATGTGATCCTTGCCAAGGAGCTATTCCAGTTGAAATCCATACACCCCCAATGGAAGAAATTACCTTAATCCTCCACACAGGGAGTGTAGATTTCAAATAAAGTCATCCATGTAGGTAACTTCATTTGAAATAATAATAATAATATCAGGTATTTTATATAGCGCCTTATATCGAAAGGATCGCAAAGCGCTTAACAAAATAACAAATGAATGCACAGGAAAAACACCAATAAATAGCCAACAAATGATGGCTATAAAACATGTTATATTGTATACACTAATCAAGATAAGTGCCAAATACAGTATATGAATGCTGCACACAATAAAATAACTAATTATCCTGGTTAAAAAGATGAGTTTTTAAAGACGATTTAAAAATTCCGACCGTCTTAGAATTACGAATCTGTAAGGAGGGAAGATTGTTCCAGAGTTTTGGTCCAGCAACACAGAAAGCCCTGTCCCCGTATGAATGCAAGGAGTTTACGGCTACCAATAGAGCGGAGATTATCAGACGGACAATGGGGTATTCACACTCCTTGTGTGGAATATTAACACTTTTAACGCGGCAGGCGTCTGCAGACGACATTCCAACATTTCACAAAAATTGTCAAAATGGCAAAATTATTGAATTTCATTACCATATTTGGAATCACCTAGATGTATACATCCTATAGCCTAAGCAATGGCTTAGATAATCCAAGACTGTGTTATTGCATCATGAACATACATTGGGCCTAGAGTTAGTTAGTTGGCTGCCTCCATGGACACTGGATTGGGGATAGTCAGAGATTGGGGTAGACCGCCAGAAGAGGAATCACCAAAAGAAAAGCTTTTAAAATAAGTACAGACGTGCCTTTTATTAGTACAGTAATCTTTGAGATAGACCCTGAAAGTTGGGAATGGTTTCTGAAAAATCTGTGTTTTTTTAATGTGGTAAAACCAAATAGCCGCGTGGAAAGTGTTTAGGTAATGTATTTCCATAGGGGGTGTATGGATTTCAAATAGAAAAGCCCAATGTGATTCTTGCCATTTCAAAATGAAAGCCAATTGACCCACATTTTGTATTTAAACAATTAATCTTTTAAATCCACAAAAGTCGACATTTAAATTCATAATATTCGACATTGATACTATACCTGTATTGACAGTGTTTTGACTGAGTGTATATTTAGCGGGTAGGGTGGCTGATGCTTTAATCTCAGTAAATATTAATGATTTTATGATATTAAAATTAATACCAGTCTATGCCAGAATTTATCCCGAGGTTCAGTTTCTTAGATGTATAAACCAATATGTATCATAACAATCAATGAAGATGGACGTGCGGAATTATTGCTTGGTGTTATTGGTAGTGACTTTTGCAAGTATTGCATCAATGTGCGTGGCAAAAGGTAAGATAATTGTATTTATTTGATATATTTTTTTATTTATATAAGTATTTCTAATAATGTGTAAATGAAATGTAACTATCCCATTCATAAGCTGTTTTATCTACTGTGTTCCTAACACTTTCTACACGGCTATATTAGTTTTACCATATTATACAAAACAGATTTTTCAGGAACCTTTCCCAACTTTCAAAATCTATCTCAAGGATTACTGAACCAATACCAGAATACTATAGGTATGTTTGTACTTATTTTAATGCATTACTCATGATCATTCCAAATGATGGTGGTGAAATTCAATAATTCTGACATTTGTGAAACATTTTGTGACTTTTGGAACTGTCGTTTGCCGAGTGCAGACGCCCGCCGCGTTGAAAGTGAAGAATAACTACGATAATTTCCTGATAATTAAGATTGATACAGTAGCCTATTTCGGCGCTGTAATATTAGGCCTATTATTTGTTTTAAATAAAATCAAAAACATTTAGTATCGTCGAAATGTCATAAATTAACACGAGATACGTTTGATGCCGTTTGTGCTTTTTGCTGCTTTTCAAGCTTTTATTTGTTAAACTCGGGTTGTTTTCACTAAAAAAAACTATTCTATTACAAAATAAACTCAAAGTTCGAACAATTAAATTCAAACTGTTAAAAGTTTGAAACTTAAAGACTGAAAGGCAATTGAAACGAAAAAGTGATTTAAGCTTAAAACGCACTGTTTTCGTTTACCACAAATGTTTAAGGTTAATCTTTTATTTATTTCTTCCTAAATTTGATACATTTTGATTACAAATTAGATCGTTTAAAACGATATTTTGTGTACATGATTCATGGATCGATAAACAGCGTGTCCCACAAAAACTGGGTTCAAAAGTTTGCGAGATAATAACAAAATAAGTAGGAAACATGGATAGTTTATATTTAAAGGATATCAAACGAAATATACCTGACCTCAATTGGGTAAATTCGGAGACCAATCCAACGTAAACTTTTTAAAATACAACGATTTGAATAGAGCGTGGTCAGAACCCATTTGTCCCGATTTAAAGGAATAAACCATCCGTGCGTTGCATGAAACTGAGCTATGTGCAGTATAATAGGCCTACTGTATTCCCGGCATGGTTTTTTTTCTCCGAAAGGACTTAGCAATAACTCGGACTATAACAAAGAACATTTTGTTTTAATGTTTATGTAAAAAATAAACTTGTATTATTGCAATATGACCAAGATAATTTTGTTTACTGCTCAAGTCTTTGTAAAGGATGAATGCAAAGGCAAAACTTTGACAAAGTGACAACAATGCACAATTGTAACACATCGGTGAAAAGTGGGACAAATGGGTTTTGACCACGCTCTATTAAAATCTTTGTATTTCAAAAAGTTTATATTGGATTAACCACAGAGTTTAACCAATTAAGGTCGGGTATATTTTGTTTAATATCCCCAAATATGCACTATCCATAATTCCAACTTATTTCGTTATAAGCTCGCAAACTTTTGAACCCTGTTTTTATGGGACAAGCTGTACAATCTGTAACGATAGAAGATATACCTACAATTACAGTGTCTCCAAGATAATAATAAACGCTTCAGTGACAATATTATTGGATTGCCAAAATCAGTTTAGTTGGGGTTTATATAGCTGATTGTATTCAAAAGTTATGCCCATTTAAACAAAGAGGATATTGTATACAACTCGATCATTGTATTAAAGTTGGGCCAATTTCACCGGTTTTTTAGCATTGAAAATATTGTAATAGAAGAAATAGTTCTGCTATATCTCCACCTTTTGGGTTCCATTGTGTGTATGAACTTACTATTAAAGTATTAATGTAATAGGCCTATAAGCTCTTATACATAATACATTGTCCTGATGACTTCCGCTTGACCTCCTCTGCAAGTTGCCCTTCTCTGCAAGTTGTCTCTGTGGCTCAATTGGTAAGAGCATTGCGGATCTCGGGCAAATGTTGCCGGTTCGAATCTGGTCAGAAGCGCAATGGGATTTTCCAAACGCACAGGCGTATTTTGGGGAAAGGTAAATAATTGATCTCACTAATTAACGTCTTATGTTTTATTGACACAGATTCAGGTGGTGTAATGTTACAGAAACTACGAAAGCGAAGATTGCAAGAAACGTCCCATTTATCCCGCCAAAAACGCGATAGTTGTCTGCAAATGATGTGGGTCAGCGGGGATTGCAATGGGCACGGTACATGTGATATTGATAGCGTAGGAGCACATTGTGTTTGTCTTGATGGGTGGAAGGGAACCTTCTGCAATATTTCACCGACGACACAAGGTAAAAAAAAAAGGGGGGGAGACATTTTATGGAAATAACACTAGATTTTTTGCCCCGGTTTTTTTGGCACAAATCCAAGACGGCAAAACGGAATAAAGCGAACAACATTGGGGGATTTTCCCAGAGTTATAAGGCTCCTTGTATAGAAGTGTGGATGTTATAACAAATCATAAGATTCTAATGGAACACTGATATCTAATTTATTCATTGATGTAAACTAGAACCTTAAAGCTTTAAACGATGAACGCGCTATGAAGCCATGATTGTGTGTATATGTCTATGGAAACCAGAATTAGGGCACTTTGCAAAAACGCAATGCATTGTGGTGGTTTCTTTAAAATCTTCTTTGGACTCCAAGTATAAATACAACTGTGCTGTTTTATCTCATGTCTTTGTTGTTACGACAATGTGTACAATAAAGATCAACGGAAGGATAATATCAGTAACAAACGATAACATGATATACAGTACAGCTAGAAATAGAATGAACAATATCAATGCACATCAGTGCAATGTCAATGCAATGTTATTGCAATGTCAGTGCAATGTCAGTGCAATGTCAGTGCAATGTCATTGCAATGTTATTGCAATATCAGTGCAATGTCATTGCAATGTTATTGCAATGTCATTGCAATGTCAGTGCAATGACATTGCAATGACTGCACTAATCGGGTTACATCGCAAGGCATTGTTTAATGTCATTGCAATTGCAATGTCAGTGCAATGTCAGTGCAATGTCATTGCAATGTCAGTGCAATGTCATTGCAATGTCATTGCAATGTCAGTGCAATGTCATTGCAATGACCATTCTAATGTGATCTGTTGTATAGGTCAAAGCTGGCCCGATTTTCAATTTGATGTTTTCTATTCTACACGAAGGGTCATCCTTAAAATAGTCGTATTCCAAAGTTTGAGTTACATAACTCCAATGGTTCTTATTTTAGGAGCACAAGGTGACATGACATTTGCCCATTGAGTAGTACACAAACTGGCTGGGTAGTTAACCAGCTTTGGCAGTTATTCACCGCATTTTGGACTATAACGTCTAAATGGAACATAATCTTGCGGCAAACATTTTACAGAAATCATGAGAAAAATATGGGGTTTCTTCTGATATCAAAATATGTTGATGGGTAATAAAACCCTGAAGTGATCGGAACATCCACCTTTAAGAGTTTAACGGGTTCGCCGTCGGACAAGTTTTAAAACTGTCAAACTTTCGTCAGGATTAGCTCTGACTTCTTCAGGACCAAATGAATATAAACAAAATATAGAGATTACCACTTCTCTATATGATCATCATTTGGGCTGCCCCTTAATCGATGATTTGAGAAGTAGATGCCCTTTCTTACTTGTGAAAGATTGGTTGCTCTGAAAAGAGCCATTCAGATGGACTGCCCCGTGTCGACAGGTTAATAGTAGGATCCCCAGACCTTCAAATTCGGCTTTTTTGATTTGACACATGACCTCTGAACATACTCCTGGAATTACGGTTTTTAGAAGGGTATTATACAACCCTGGTTGTTTATTCTCTGTTCAGTGGACTTGATCTACTAAAGTGTCCAATTGAAGAGACTATCATATTATAGCTCAAATGTCATACAGCTTGTTTTCATAAGGTATCCGTTATCTTAAAGACTTAAACAAATACGTACCATATCTCAGATATTGTACATGTAAGAACGGATTGTTGATTACACGGTCAAGACTATTGGTAAGACCTGTTATAGAAAGCAATGCGGAATATCAATGCTTCACCATTGTTCACGTACACGTTCCGCGAAATTTATGGATACTGTCGTAGAGAATAGACAAGATCTATTTTCAACAATCTGTGCCAAATATCAAACGCGAGAGGTAAAATAATATTCATGGAGAACCAACTGGATAAATCGTATGCGAAATGAAATATGTATGTACTGACCTTGTGGATCGAGTTCTTGTATTGGCCTCAAAACCTTATACGGTCTGCCCCCTGAATCGGGTTGGGGCGTTAAGTTGATGAAATGTATGCATGCCATATGGTAATAGTGTCATGTCTAAAGTGATCGAAAAGAACAGTTTACAACTCTTCAGTCACATCTATCTCTTTGAAACTGGTTCACGGCTCTTCAGGTTGCACGGGTTGATTTGGTAGCCTGTAATCATTGAGAAGAAGAATTTATGCTGTAACGCAGTCCAATAGTCATGATAGTAGACTATTGCTATGCTACTGTTAACACAATACGCTTATTACTGATGGAAACATTTTTCACATTGTTAGCTCATCATGGGGTCTTCAAACAGCTATGAATGTACACAAGAGGAAACTATCAACATCTCTATACATAGCGCATCACTGTTCATTTACGATAATGACCAACGTATTATCATCACCATAGTGAATCCCATCATTTGGACAATAGGACTGATTGGCAACCTAGCCTTTCTTTTTGTAATGCTGAGGATCCCTCGGATGAAGACCGTTACTAATCTCTATCTGGCGAATTTGGCAGTAGCTGACATTATATTTCTGAGTGTGGCTTCTGGAGAAAAACTTGGACGCTATTTGGCGTCTCCCATTTATAACGATCAATACCCTATAGGATCAGTCGGATGCATATGCATTTATCTTATTATGAACTCTTCACAATGGACAGCGTTGTATCTAATCACCATGGTTACCTTAGAGAGATACTACGCAATTTGTAAACCTGTACAGCATCGGTTGAAAGGGAGCAGGAAACGTTCTGTCAGACTGATCATTTTCGGCTGGTTAATATCTCTCTGTTTTGGTTGTGCTGTCACGCCAATGTACGCCAAGTTTGACTATTGGTGCTTCTCGTGGCCGGATGGTAAATGGGGTGGCATTGATTATTCACATCTTCCCGCTCTTCATGGATTTTGCGCTCCTGTAAAGGAATGGATTCTGCCATATTTCAACGGTATGCAATCGCTTCCCTTTATCCTAGCATTAATCGCAAACGTCATCATGTACACGATGATCATAAAATCGGTGTTGTATCGCACGCGAATACCACCGCCAAACAATGTGACTACCGAGGAAGCGTCTCACTCTACTAGCCGTCGTCATCGAACCAGAATTCGAAATCAGGTTACCAAAATGCTGATAATTAACGGTGTTGTTTTCTTTGTGTGTTTGGCGCCATTTAACTTCACCTCTTTTGTATCGATGATAACTGTTTCAATTGAAAACTTTATTATATCTGACCCTGACAAAAGGGACATGCTTTTTCACGTTATACGTGCTATGTTATACATCAATTCTGCTGTGAATCCATATATTTACACTATGATCAATTCACGCTATCGACAATCATTCAAAGAGGCTTTCTGTGGTTGCTTTATGGCGAGGAGGAAGAGTCCAAGTTTTGCCAATAGTCTTATACATTTAGATGAAATGAGCTCTGTGACAAACCATAGACATAGCAGTAGTCACGCTGAACAAACCTGCCACGCACACACATTTCGTGCACAATTGACACATGTATATTTTTAGTTAAACTGAAATCTAATTTTAAAAAGGAAGGCATATCAAAATGTGATCTTTTCACTTAATATATTAATTTAGCCACGATCCTGTTATTGTAGTGAAGTGTCCACCCTCCTATAATTATTTTAAATACAATTATGTATTTGAGTAGTTTTAATACAGCGCAGTTTTAAATGAGTGCACAGAGAAATCAGCTCCCTCATTTCTTAAACACTCCTGTAAGAACTGCATTTTCCATGAGTGCTTCATTCCACGTATGAGCATGCCCTTACCATAACATGGTAGCCCTGACCTTCAGTTACATCCCCATCCATATACTATTCAAACATTTATTTCCATAACGCGAGATATGATTCGACTGCTTGAATGGATCCACGCATTTGCTAAAAAGACCGTATTTGGAGGGAAATCTTTGAAAGTAGATATTCTATCTTGTACTACACATTCCAAGGAATCTATTGGTATTGGATTTTCGAAACAATGGGTGCATCATGCAAAGTACAAGCATTTAGAAAAGTGTACTTTAGATCCCGGATTCTGGACTGTATTAGTATCGTCCGATACTGGAACACACAGTATCGTTCGATACTGGTAGAGAGTCATTGTTCCAGCATCGGACGATACTTGCACCTGTAAAATGTACCAGTATCGTTCAATACCTTCATGGTATCACGTGTACCAGTATCGCCCGATACTGGAACATAAAGACGTTCCAGTATCGACCGATATTGGAACACAATTTGGTGTTCCATCATCGACCGATACTGGAACAATAAAGTCGTACCAGTATTGATAAAAAAAAATGGATGGATTGAGCGAGATACACAAAGATATTGGTCGAGCTATGAGTTTTAAAAAATATTGTGCGAGACGCAGTCGAACACAATTATTTAAACTCATAGCGAGACTAATATATTTGTGTATCATGCGAAAAAATCCGTCCGATTTTATCATTATTATGCAGTGATAGTGAAAATCTGATTCAATACTCGAGAAATGACTCGAGCCTATAAAATAAAGGAATAACCTGTAAACAAACTGTTCAACATTTCTGGTACACTAACAGAATGACAGAGCAGAAGCTCCAAAACAAATTCCAAACACGTAACAAGTTCAAGTTTTACAGTTAGCAATCAATTCAACAAAAGACATATTTCGGCGATCGTCTGTTTTCAACATTAAAAAACACACGATTGTTTATGTAATAAGCTTACATTGACTTACAAGTTACAGTACAAAACTTTGACGATCGCCATTTTTTAGGCCAGGAACGTCCCCATTTATACAGATAGGCACACTTGTATCGGTGCTTCTTCAAGTTGCAGAACTGTCGGCCTAATTCCTGGAAATTCTTTTTCATTTAGCGTAACAAAACGTGTGCTCCCGGAACCAGTCGCCATTTTTAACACAAATGACCTGATGACCGATTTCCTAGCGTAAAACCAAAAAATAGTCTCTTCTACATTTTCTGCACGCTACACATGCGGTCGCTACAATTGGCGTATAATCACACGCATTTAGTGGATTCGTGCGAAGGGTTTAAATGTGTTAAAGAGGTAGGTAACCAAATTGACCAATATCAAAGGATATTGGTCTGGCCAAGTTCGCTCCAGTAACATAATGTTTAGAATAATAGGTCTTTACTAATGCATTGCAAGTATAGGACGGAAGATTCGAACTGCATAATAATGACCGATACTGGCAACTTTTATGGTCCAGTATTGAACGATACTGGTATCTGGGACCTAAAGTGCACTTTTTCCCAATTTACTTTTGTCAAACATGGTGACACATAATTATAAATGTATTCCGGAATATCATGATGGCGTAAGTTACCTAATTTGCGTATTTGAGATTTGAATACTTAATCAAGTAAGTAGTTGCACATTTAATTAGATATCGAACTAATTGTACAGGGTGTATCAAAAAAAACGCAACACTTTTTGTCGCGAGCTCTTTGATTACGGCAAATCACAAATCACTCTGAAATTTATATATTCTGTTAGCTGTACTTATTGGCTATCACATAGTCAAATTACAGCGATATCGACTATCGATTCGCTGAGATATCAACAATACACGTAATTTGACTATGTGATAGCCAATAAGTAGACCTAACAGAATATATAAGTGTTAGAGTGATTCGTCTTTTACTGTGACCGCACAGCTCTCGACAAAAAGTGTTGCGTTCTTTAGGTACATGTATACTGGTATACCAGTATCATTCAATACTGGAACATAAAAGCGGCCAGTATCGCTTGGTACTGACTGGTACGATTTAACTGTTCCAGTATCGGTCGATACTGGAACACCAAATTGTGTTCCAGTATCGCTTGATACTGGAACGTTTTTATGTTCCAGTATCGAGCGATACTGCTACACATTACTATCAGCAGTGATTTGTGCCAGTATTTGAACGATACTGGTTGTACATAATTGCGTTCAAGTATCGCCCGATACTGGAACATTTTAAATGTACCAGTATCGTCCGATACTGGAACACCGACTTTGAATAGTACAGTCCAGAATCCGGGACCTAAAGTACACTTTTTCCATATTTAGTTACAAACTAAAACAAAATACACCTCTGACTGTCCATCAGCTGATAAACATGTAAGGAGTTTGATGCTTTTATGCATAAAAAAACACATTAAAATGTGTTTATTAGTCATTTTAAGAACATAGTTAATGAAATATAAATATTAAGAGGTTCAAGAAAGATTTAGCTAAAATTGGCATTCGTTGCAGGTTTTCGACTACATTTGGAGAATTGTAAATGACGACGAGAATTACTCAGACCAATTTGCTATGAATTTGTTGCTGAGAATTAATGCAATAATTGTGGACAATTGCATGAAGCTTTAAAGGCTGTATATTAGCTAATAAATGAGTAGGAGTGGGAACTTATTGAATGACCCTAGTACGTATACGTACATTGTATTTAGAATTGCATTTAGAGCTATAAAAATTGTATACTGTTTTGAGTCACTGTTTTGAGACATAGAGAGCTCTGAGAATTGTATTAGTATTTTGAGCCGGGGGGAGTTCCGACCATAGTCACTTTGTAATATGTCATTGCGTTACCTTCAAAATAGTCAATCGGGTAGTCAGTAGTAGAAAATCATTTTCATGGAGAGACTTCAAGTTCCATCAATTTTTTTTTGTATATATAAAGAGCAAATGTGAACAATAGCCCAACAGACATTAACAAAGTTAATGGACTGAGTGATTACAAATCAAACGGGTAACTCTCAACAGAGAGCTCTGATGGGCCAATCAATTGGTTCACTGCAACTCAGAAAATAATCAAAAATACAAGTAAACACAATTGGGCGAGTAAAAAAAGCCAATGAAAGTGGCGTGGGACAGGAATAGGATTAACACCCAAACATAGAGAATAACATCAAAAAATATGAAGAAATATATAATATCTGGAGGTCATTGATACATCGAGAGAACTTAGCCAACAACATACCCTGAAGAGTTGGAGAGAAAGTGTCTGTTAACACGACATTTAAAAGATTGTAGTCCTTCCTCTTGGATGTTGCCAACGACATTGACTGGAAGACTGTTCCACTGTTCCACAGTGGAACAGCTGTATGGATGAAACTTCTGTCTAAGCAGCAAGTTCTGGCAGGCGGCAGTGAAAGGGCATGATCTGGCATTGAAACACTTGAACGCGTAGCACGACGATGAACATATGGTGTGGGGAGCAGTGCTGCTAAATCTTGTGGGCAGTGGTTGGTGTGCATTTTGTACAAGACCGTGGCTGCTGCTACCTGTCGCTAGTGAAGTAGGCTTGTGATACTGAGATGCGATAGACCAGTAGCGTCATGAGCTCCAATGATCTTGAGTGCCTTCTTTTGGATGTTGTCAAGCTGGCTTAGGAGAGTAGGTGAAGCGCTAGACCAGCCTAGTGAAGCATACTCCATTACACTACGGACTTGTGATTTGTACACAGTAGATCTGCCCAATGCCGTCAATTTATTTGCAACCTTGCGAAGAGCGCCAAGCTTCTGGCCAGCCCTGGTTGAGACAGCCGAGATGTGTTTGGACCAAGTCAGCTTGCTATCAATGGTAACACCCAGGATTGCCAGTTTGTCTGCTGATGGTAGCTTGCAGTCACCAAAGTAGAGTTCAAGTTGGGATGGGGTTCTCTTCCTAGAGATTACCATGGTCTTGCACTTGGTAGGCTCAAAGGTCACCTTCCATTTATCAGCTCATGCTTTCATATTGCTTACATCACTGTTAAGGCTAGCAGCTACTGCATTGGAACTGGTAGAAGACTTAATGGGTGCGAAAAGTGTTGAATCGTCAGCGTACAGATAGAGCTCGTTGTCATAGACATCCACAAGGTCATCAATGAAGACAGAAAACAGTAGTGGACCAAGGATAGATCCTTGTGGAACAAATTTATTGTAGTACTGTATATTGCAAATCTCTCTGTTCTTGTGCCAAAGTAAATATGAATTTTGCAGTATTCCCTTTCCCTATATTAGAGAGTGTTGAACTTAATGGTTGTCCTGCTTGCTAACGAGAGAGCCTATTTTCCTCATCAAATCATTCTTTTTTAAATAATAGTCTGTCATATATATCATCATATATTTGATGAATATCTGTTAAAGATATACATTTGCAGATTGAAACGGGTATATATTTGACCTATAGGTAGGACGTTTTGTCTTTTAGCATGTATGGAATTGACAAAAAAAAAGATCAGCATTTAGGAGACATTTTGTTGTTTTCCTCCGTTCCTGTCACACTAAACGGACATTTGTTATTCGCTGCATCTCCAAAAAAGCATAACAAGTACTCAGACCAATTAACTACGAATTTGTTGCTGAGATTCAATGTTACAATTGTGAACAATTTCATAAGGCGTTAAAGGCTGGCTAGTATATTTGAAATGATATTATTAGGAGGTGGAACTTATTGAATGACCCTCGTACATCCTGTATCAATTGAAACTGAAGTATGTATATATCTTTACTCTAATAAACCTGCTGATTCGAAATTACAAGACATCTTGTCGGATGGATACAAATGTGAAGGTCGTGTATCCATTTACCATATCCACATGTTTCCAATATGACATTTTGATATTGCGGCACAATCTACCTATACTCTAATTGTCTTCCTCTGGACAGTGACGTTATAAGTTGGCGCAATGCATTGTGGGTGCGACGTTAAAATCTTCTTTGAAATGTATTTGAACTTAATTGGTGAAATTATGAAATCAATCGAATCACAGCTTTTTGAAATACAAAGCTTTCAATAGAGCGTGGTCAGATCCCGGGTTCTTTCCTTCAATTTAATAATAAACCACCCATGCGTTGCATCTGTGCGTTGTGTGCAAATTTCCCCTGCATGGTGTTCATTCACCGAAATAACTTATGTTTGGTAAAAAAAAGATTAAATTACGGGTATTTAGGATCAATATTCAGCATTAGTAATACCCATTGGAGTAACCTTGCAATTGTGAACTGCTACAAATAATGGCAGTCTCGCAGAAGGTTATTTACTGATTTTTCTAAAACATTTCGTAGGTATCATAAGCCCCCTATGACGAAGATAAATATCCTGAGTAAGTCGATATTGTATAGAATAAAGTCAAAGGCAAAACTTTGATAAAGTCAGTACGATGCGCAAATGTAACGCATGGACAGTTCATGGGCAAAATCAAAAAAGGGGTTCTGACCACGCTGTATTCAAAGCTTTGTATTTTAAGTACCTTACATTCGATTAGTCTCATAATTTAACCATATAAAGCGTCGAAAAGGACACACAACATTAAGGCATGTACATTCAAAACCAAGCGTAGCGCTATAAATACCATAGTAATAATAGCCTATTATTAATAGGCCTTGTAGAGCGCCGCGTCTGGAGCGGCGTCCGGTGTTGCACCGGTCGACCTTTGAAAATCCGGGGGACGAGTGTTGACTCTCGCCTCAGGTCGTACTCATGTTTATACTTATTTCAATGTATTACTACTCATGGTGATTCCAAAATGGTAATGAAATTCAATAATGTTAATATTTTTGAAACATTTTATGTCAAATTGTGGAATGACGTCTGCAGACGCCTGCCGCGTGAAAAGTGTCAATACCTACAGATTATAATCTTGCGCGCCTCTGTGGTTCACCAGTAGAGCGTCGTGGAATTAACACATTCATTCACGGTTTAGGTGCATTATTATAAGTAGGTTACACATGTTTAATGCTTAACATTTAGCTATTTAAACAAAAATCTTGTCTCCGTTTCTAAACAGTAGGTTCAATTGCGTTCAATTGCGTGCTTGTGTTAGAGTTTAAAAGTCCTGGTTTCGAAAGTTTAGGATAGTATAACATAAATTAAACCATTTATAAAGACATTTTTCAAATTTCAGGTGGACCACGGGAAGGTACCGATGGCATTGTTGTGGACCCGTGTTTGGCACAACCATGCTATAATGGTGGTACGTGTTTTAAAACAGAAGATACTAGTGTTGCCCCTTACATGTGTATGTGTGATGAGGAGTTTACAGGAAGACTGTGTGAAAATGAAGGTAGGTTGCTGACGGTATCTACTCAATTTGTAGCTGGCTTATTCCAGATAATAATGTCAGTCTGGTCATTTTTAGCGGTAGAGGGCGCTACAATGTTACATTTATAAGACAGAGGGGTATTTTTAATTTTACTTTTTGTCGCCGACGCCAAGGAAGCGTAGTAGACACCCGAGTAGACATAGCTCCATAATCGGCATAAGACGTTGACAAATATTTCCAAATATATCTGGAATAAATTTCATTGTTGTTACAGAAAGAATCGTTTATAGGCTCAGTTTAACATATGCTATATGTGTAAATGCCTACACTGCAAAAACTACAGAACACATCAGACGCTTTACAGCACACATTCCGACGTGTTCTACTCACGTTCAGGATGTGTCGGAAGCGTCCAAAATGTAACAGATATAGAACAATATGTTCATGTGTTCAGATGTGTTCTGTAGATGTTCTAATGTGTTCTGTAGGTGTTCTACGCATCACCATGTGTTCTGCATGTGTTCATGGGCCATTTCTAGAACACATCAAGAACACATCTGTAACGGCCAGGAACATGGTCTAAACGGGGGTCTAAATCTGTTACATTTTTTGAACACGTCCAGACGCGTTCTTGATATGTTCTTGACGTGTTCTCTACGCGTCTATGTGTTCAGTAGTTTTTGCAGTGTAGGTGGACCATCGAACTTGATATATAAGATGGTAATCGATGCTACCGAAATCAGGCCGAAAATTGCGATTACCAAAAATACCGATTATTGCCGGGTTCTGCCTGATTCTACTGGGCAAACTTAGCGTCTATTAGCGGTTTCTTCCTCAGCAGAAACACGCTTAAAAACCTTCACAAACCAGGTTCGGAACCGGCAATAATCGGCAATAAACCCAATAGAAACAGAAAGGCGATTATTAGCGGTTTGCGCCGTGAACCGTGTCACTCTGGGTTATACACATTATTGTGAAGCAATCTTTTTCTGGTGCGGGGGCATTGTTTGGTATTACAAAAGGCCAAAAGTCGTAGCCCATCGACTAGGGTCGATAAACTTATCGGTAACTTTTCGCGAGTATAAACAGGGGGGATTAAAAACTGACCGATTGAAACTTAGCGTTTATTAGCGTTTACTTTTTGCAGTGCCCCAGCAGAAACATGCTCTATGTGATGCAGCATGTCAAAAGGGGCAATTTGCAGCAAAGAAACAGATACAAATGATCAGAAAAACAAAGAAAATAATAAGTATTCTTGCAAGGTGCACCCTGTCGATGTGCTGCATCACATATAAAAATCTATTTTCGGATTTATTCTGCGAATTTAATATAAAGCTACAAAGCACCAGTATTTTTTTTGCACGTTAATAAATCAAAACCAAAAACTAGAGTGGTTCTCGGATTTAGCGATTTACGAGTTAGCGAGTTTAGGTTTGGGTCCTTGAGTGTTATATTGGCACAGATTTAGGACGGTGAATGAATTTATACCATGGTGATTCTAAATATGGCAATAAATTCAATGATTTTGACATTTTTGAAACATTTTGTAAAATTGTGGAATATCGTCTGCAGACGCTTGCCGCGGGGAAAGTGTTAATACCTACATATCATAATCTCTGTAGTACACCAGTAAAAGCGTCGTGGATATGCGAAGGTTTCCGGTTCGAATCCGGGCAAAAGCACATTCATTCACCGTTTAGGTACATTGTCCTACTCTGGAGAAACCTCATATTGAATTGATTCACTTGGATTATAAGTAGGTTTAACATGTTAATGCTAAACATTTAGCAATCTAAACACAACTCTTGTAACCGTTTCTTAACAGTAGGTTCAATTGCGTTCTTATCTGTTAGAGTTTAAAAGTCCTGGTTTCAAAAGTTGAGTACAGTATAACATAAATTGAACCATTTATCGAGACATTTTGTCAAATTTCAGGTGGACCACGGGAAGGTACCGATGGCATTGTCCTGGACCCGTGTTTGGCACAACCATGCTATAATGGTGGAACGTGTTTTAAAACAGAAGATACTAGTGTTGCCCCTTACATGTGTATGTGTGATGAGGGGTTTACAGGAAGACTGTGTGAAAATGGAGGTAGGTTGCTGAAGCTGGCGGTATCTACTCAATTTGCAGGTGGCTTATTCCAGATAATATGTCAGTCTGAACTTTTTAGCGGTAGAGGGCGCTACAATGTTACATTTATAAAGCAGAGGGTATTTTTAATTTTACTCTTTAACGCCGACGCCAAGGAAGCATAGTAGACATAGCTTCCATAATCGGCATAAGACGTTGACAAATATTTCCAAATATATCTGGAATAATTTTATTGTTATAACAGAAAGAATCGTTTATAATGTTTACAAAAATATGTTGATACCACCATACTACAATGTATATATTTTGTTCTTTAGCAGAGCTAAACTCTGTAGGCTCGGTTCATGCAGTTTAACATACCGTATGCTATATGTGTAGATGCCTATGCAAAAACTACAGAACACATCACACGCTTCACAGAACACATTCCGACGTGTTCTACACACGATCATGATGTTTCGGAAGCGTCCAAATGTAACAGATAAAGAACATGTTTATGTGTTCAGATGTGTTCTGTAGATGTTCTACGCATCACCATGTGTTCTGTAGGTGTTCAAGGGCGATTTCTAGAACACATCAAGAACACATCTGTAACGGCCAGGAACATGTTCTAAATCTTTTACATTTTTTGAACACGTCCAGACGTGTTCTTGACATGTTCTTGACGTGTTCTCTACGCGTCGATGTGTTCTGTAGTTTTTGCAGTGTAGGTGGACCATCGAACTTGATATATTAAAGGGGCACTAAGAGATGTGTTGGAGGATGCGCCCTCAATTATGATAAAAACTGAGATTAGTATATTTTTATAATTGTATTACATGTATGAACTTACACCTATAAGTATTAAGAAAAACCAGCCCTCTATGTACAAGAAAACGTCGATTCAAAAAATGCGGAACGAGCATTTTACGTCCGACAGTATCCCCCTGCAGTACGCGTGATACATAACGTGAACCATATTTGCATAGAGGGAGTTTTTCAATAAATAGCGATGATATTGTTTTAATCAAGTTTTGCTGTGTTTTTGCTAGTAGAAACAACAGTAATGGCCATTTTTAATGTTCATCTTGAATTCTGAAGTAAATTTGTAAACATTTAAAATTTTCAACACCACTTAATGTGCCTTTAATGGTGATCGACGCTACCGAAATCTCCTTTATAGGCTAAATCAAAACATTAATTATGAGGTTTTTTAAAATGATTCCTAGGAAGACGAGTCGCAGAAATAGTAATTTACCATTGCTTCCAATCACTAATACCCACAAGAGCTACAGTATGGGAATGCGCCCGCAGTACAAACCAAATACAAACGGAATAGCAAGTACAAAAATGCCTTGGGACTCAAGTTGGTAGAAATTGACATTCTGGGCGTATGAAAAAGTACACCCATAAGACATACAAATCTGTGATAGGCTATTAAAAGCACCTGTAAAACCCTTCACCTGGGGATGCCCCCGCAATGCGAAAAAGCACCACAATATAACATTATACTCCAATTTACTTCCACAAGTAGTTCTGGAAAGACGACGTTATAGTCATTTAATAATACAAATTATTCGCGTTCAATTCAAACTGATAAAGGTTACCTAAATAAATGAAATAATGTTCATATTCGATTGCACCTTCATCCCTTTTATCAGGTGAAGAGATAGTACGAGATGAAGAGCCTATAGTACGAGATGAAGACATCGACAATGACGCAGGCGTCAGATGTTACCAGTTATACACGCAGTCTAATCATTGCAATAATCAAGGACGTTGCACCTTAGATGATACGGGGGCGTTCTGTAGATGTAACCCGGGATGGACGGGTACTTATTGTCAACTCCAAGGTAGGTGTTGGGCACATGTAAGTGATAGTTTGTATCATTTGATACATTTGAACCATATATTAACACTTTCCACGTTGCTTTTAGTTTTACGATACAAAACAGGTTTTTTTCAGAAACCTTTCCAACTTCAAAGTCTTATCTCAAGAATTACTGAACCAATACTACGCATGTTTGTACTAATATTTTAATGCATTTGTCATGGTGATTTCAAATATAGTGATGAAATTCAACAATCTTGACATTTTTGAAACCTTTTGTGACATTTTGGATTGTCGTCTGCAGACGCTTGCTTCGTGGAAATTGTAACGTATAAATAAAAAAAATCAATACGAAAATAGGGTCAAACTAGACATTTACCACTCCAACCGAAGGTGAGGTCGTCAACTAGGCGCAGACAAATGTCGATACCATTTTAAAGCTTTATACGGTATCTCTGTTTTAATAATTTACCTTACATTGTATAAAACTGAAAACCTATTTGAATAGAAAAACTTAGATCTTAGAATTATTTTGATACCAAACTTGTTTCCCTTTGTGAGGCCCCTCCCCTTCATATATATATCCTATAACCCAGACTGAAAGGTTTGGTCACAACTCGCGTGCAATAGCATAATTTGGTTAACTTATCTGTAAGGCTTCGTTTATTGCATTTTGTGCACAGCATAAATAGGCCTAATCTTGATAATGTTCATAAAAAGGATTATTTCAACGGAAAATTTAAAAACATCACCATTGAAAACCTTTCTCTTTACTATCGCTCTCCCTCTCAATATACTATATACACGTTTGTATGAAAGTGTTGTTTTACATTTCGATACACTTTCTTCTGTACCTTGGCAACACACACAGCTGCTGTAGTAAAGTTTGGTTTTAAAATAATTCTACAAGTTTTTTCTATGTGATGCAGCATGTCAAAAGGGGCACTTTGCAGCAAAGAAACAGATAAAAATGATCATGCAGAAAAAACAAAAAAATAATAAGTATTCTTGCAAGGTGCACCCTGTTGATGTGCTGCATCACATATAAAAATATATTTTCGGGTTTATTCTGCGAATTATAAAGCTACAAAGCACCAATATTTTGTTTGCACGTTAAATCATAACCAAAAACTAGAGCGGTTCTCGGATTTAGCGGTTTACGAGTTAGCGAGTTTAGGTTTTGAGCAAAACCTTACTGGGTCCTTGAGTGTTATATTGGCACAGATTTAGGACGGTGATGCAATTTATACCATGGTGATTTCAAATATGGCAATGAAATTCAATAATTTTGACATTTTTGAAACAATTTGTCAAATTGTGGAATGACGTCTGCAGACGCTTGCCGCGTGGAAAGTGTTATCATAATCTCTGTAGTACACCAGTAAAGGCGTCGTAGATATGCGAAGGTTTCCGGTTCGAATCCGGGCAAAAGCACATTCATTCACCGTTTAGGTGCATTGTCCTACTCTAGAGAAACCTCATATTAAATTGATTCACTTGGATTATAAGTAGGTTTAACATTTTAATGCTAAACATTTAGCAATCTAAACACAGCTCTTGTCTCCGTTTCTAAACAGTAGGTGCAATTGCGTTTTTATATGTTAGAATTTAAAAGTACTGGTTTCGAAAGTTTAGGATAGTATAACATAAATTGAACCATTTATAAAGACATTTTGTCAAATTGCAGGTGGACCACTGGAAGGTATCGATGGCATTGTTGTGGACCCGTGTTTGGCACAACCATGCTATAATGGTGGAACGTGTTTTAAAACAGAAGATACTAGTGTTGCCCCTTACATGTGTATGTGTGATGAGGAGTTTACAGGAAGACTGTGTGAAAATGGAGGTAGGTTGCTGAAGCTGGCGGTATCTACTCAATTTGCAGGTGGCTTAGTCCAGATAATATGCCAGTCTGATCATTTTTAGTGGTAGAGGGCGCTACAATGTTACATTTATAAAGCAGAGGGGTATTTTTAATTTTACTCTTTGTCGCCGATGCCAAGGAAGCATCCGTAATCGGCATAAGACGTTGACAAATATTTCCAAATATATCTGGAATAATTTTATTGTTATAACAGAAAGAATCGTTTATAATGTTTACAAAAATCCGTTGATACCACCATACTACAATAGAATGTATATCTTCTGTTCTTCAGCAGAGCCCAACTCTATAGGCTCAATTTAACATACGGTATGTTGTATGTGTAAATGCCTAAGCTGCAAAACTACAGAACATATCAGACGCTTCACAGAACACATTCCGACGTGTTCTACAAACGTTCAGGATGTGTCGGAAGCGTCCAAAATATAACAGATATAAAACATGTTCATGTGTTAAGATGTGTTCTGTAGATGTTCTAATATGTTCTGTACGCGTTCTACGCATCACCATTGCATGTATTCAAGGGCCATTTCTAGAACACATCAAGAACACATCTGTAACGGCAAGGAACATGTTCTAAATCTGTTACATTTTTTGAACACGTCCAGACGCGTTCTTGACATGTTCTTGACGTGTTCTCTACGCGTCGATGTGTTCTGTAGTTTTTGCAGTGTAGGTTGACCATCGAACGTGATATATAAAATGGTGGTCGACGCTACCGAAATCAGGCCGAAATTTCCTATATAGGCCAAATCAAAACATCAATTCTGAGATTTTAAAATGATTCCTAGGAGACGAGTTGCAGAAATAGTAATTTACAATTGCTTCCAATTGCTAATACCCACAAGACCTACAGTATGGGAATGCGACCGCAGTACAAACCAAATACAAACAGAATATAGCAAGTACAAAAATGCCCTGGGACTGCAAATTTGTAGAAATTGACATTCTGGGCGTATGAAAAAGTACACCCATAAGACATACAAATCTGTGATAGGCTATTAAAAGCACCTATAAAACCCTTCACCTGGGGGAGGGGGGAGGTGCCCCCACAATGCGAAAAACAAACCACAATATAACATTATACTCCAATTTACTTCCACAAGGAAGCTCTGGAAATACGACTTTACAGTCATTTAATAATACAAATTCTTCGCGTTCAATTCAAAATGATAAATGTTACCTAAATAAATGAAATAATATTCATATTTGATTGCACTTACATCCCTTTTATCAGGTGAAGAGATAGTACGAGATAGAGACATAGACAATGACGCAGGTGTCAGATGTTACCAGTTATACACGCAGTCTAATCATTGCAATAATCAAGGACGTTGCACCTTAGATGATACGGGGGCGTTCTGTAGATGTAACCCGGGATGGAAGGGCACTTATTGTCAACTCCAAGGTAGGTGTTTGTCACATGTAGTGATAGTTTGTATCATTTGATACATTTTAATCATGTTGACACTTTCCACGTTGCTAATAGTTTTACCATACAAAACAGGGTTTTTTCAGAAACCTTCACAACTTTCAAAGTCTTATTTTAAGAAATTTACTGAACCAATACTACGCATGTTTGTACTTTTTTTAATGCATTTGTCATGGGGATTTCAAATATAGTGATGAAATTCAATAATCTTGACATTTTTGAAACCTTTTGCGGAATTTAGGAAAGTCGCCTGCAGACGCCTGCCGCGTGGAAAATGTTAACGTATAAATAAATCAATACGAAAATAGAGTTAATGTAGACATTTACCACTCCAACCGAAGGTGAAGTTGCCAACTACGCGCAGACAAATGTCGATACCATTTTAAAGCTATATACCAAGCGTGTGCAACCTGCGGCCCGCGGGCCACATGCGGCCCGCCGACCTCTAATCTGCGGCCCGCGAAGCAATCCTAAAATTCCCATTGATGCGGCCCGTTTAAACCGGAACTACCTATTTTACACAAATGGCAGATGATTTAGTGGTGTGCTCCCTTATAATTAGTAGGGTGACGCGCTGCATTTAGTAATATATAACTCAAAGCGTGATTGCGTGATAAAATCCATGGTTAAAATGGCGCTTGCAGCAGCAATAGCGAGTAAAAAGAGGAAATTACACGAAGAGAAGCGGGTATTCCGTGAGCAATTGACTTCCCCTCTCCCTATTACTCCTCCTCCGGACATGTTTTGGAATGTTTGACAATCACTGTGGCCCGTGAATAGATCTCAAAATCACAATGCGGCCCGTGTGGTAGAAAAGGTTGCACATACTTGCTATATACGGTATCACTGTTTTAATGATTTGCCTTACGAAACATTTTTGGATAGAGAAAACTTAGATCTTAGGATTATTTTTTGTTTCCTTTTGTGAGGCCCTCCCCTTCATATAGCCTATACAGACTGAAGGGTTTGGTCACAACAGTGTTTTGTTCTCACGTTAAATCAAAACCAAAAACTAGAGCGGTTCTCGGATTTAGCGGTTTATGAGTTAGCGGGTTTAGCTTTTGAGCAAAACCTTACTAGGTCCTTGAGTGTTATATCGGCACAGAGTTGTATCGTGAATATCTAGAAGTGGGACGGTGATGCAATTTATATCAATCCATCCCTTCCCGAATCCCACTCTCCTCTTCTCTATTTGCACGACCCAACACGTACCTGCTATCCTTCTCTACCACACTCATATAACCATCCTACTCTCCAATTCCCTGTTTCCATCGCCCGCTCCACCTTTCCCCTATTCCATAGTTCCAAACTTGATAATAACAAAGAGAAACCTTATGAAATGTTTAAGAGTTATTTGACTGTGACATTTTTACACCTTTCCTTCTTACCATAATCCTTGTCCTTAAATTTTATTATTACCACTTTTAAGCTCAGGAAATTTCTGATGTCATCGATCTGAATCCGTGCCTCTCACAGCCCTGCAATAATGGTGGTACCTGTTACAAAACAGACGATAGGGGTGTCGCTCCCTACATGTGTATGTGTGCAACTGGATTTACCGGACTAAGGTGTCAAAATGGAGGTATGTTCTCGGTTTAAGTTATTCATCTGTGAAGCTACGAAACTTATGATATGATATCAACTTTGAGGTCAAACCACAAGGTATTGTGGTAGTTAACACTTACCACGCGGCAACTCAGTGTACCATAATCAGAAACCTTTCCCAACTTTCAAAGTCTTATCTCAAGAATTACTGAACCAACACTAGGCGCCACGTGTATGTGTACTTATTAATTTATTTTAATGCATTTCTCATGGTCATTCCAATTATGGTGATGAAATTCAATAATGTTGACATTTTTGATACTTTTCGTGTAATTTTGGAACTGTCGTGTGCAGACGACTGCCGCGTGGAAAGTGTTAAAAAGGCGAAATTAGGAGGTAATAATTAAACGCAGTCTTCGGAAGTAGATTTGACGGACGAACACTCATACACGAAACCAGGATCTCAGGTGCACTATATACAGGGGCTTAGCAGTGAGTGAGTATGGATCCCGCGTGTGAATGCATCATACCACAGTTGGATGATATCGCGGTTTCCAATGGGCTAATCCATTTGAAATCGATACATTCCCTATGGAAGAAATACCTTTATAATCTTCCACACTGGGAGTGTAGATGTCAAATGTCACCAGGCAGGTAACCCTATTTGAAATTCACCTCCCTGTTGGATGTTGGATCAGGGATGCTATTAAATTTGGGATAGGAATGTCCTATACTGCACGTACGAAGATAACAGGTCCCGTTTGTATAAAATTTTTAAAAATGCAACAGCGCCACTTTATGATGACGAAACAAAATAAGGTCGTGACATAGGAATGCAAGGAATTTATAGACTTGCATCAAGTCCGTCAGACACAAGAAATGATAACGGTATGGTGTAAAGTGAGAAAATGAATTTAAATATATAAAATTAAAAAATGAAACGTGAAGTATCATATATTTCCGGCTTATAAAAACCGCCCAGCACGTACATTTTATCATAAATTGCAAAACTGCACAATTTGTTGGGAATTTTCCAACAATTCCGTGTAAACTTCAATTAAGTCTATACCTAAAGCAGGCGACAAACAGCGCCACCAAAAGTATGAGCACGGCCAAAGTTTAACTTAAAAGTAGCTTCAGATCGGCAAGGTTAGTCGCATTACCCCTGGTTGGATTTCAACTGGAATAGCCAATATTGAAAATGAATCTCTCTTTCGGGAGCTCGAAGATGAAAGGAAAATAGTTGTTGCCGACGCTTTGGAACCCGATTGTTTATTTTGACGGAATAAATCGTATTGAAAATTAGGAGCCAGCGCGATGCAGGGGGTAACTCTCGAGCTGCCGAAAGACAGATTCATTGAGAATGATATCCATCGTTTACTGTTTTCACCTTTAGATGTACCTCCTGCGGAAAATACTGACGGTGGTGAAGGTGTTCCCGATGGCACCGTTGACGGGGAACGTGGAGATATTGGCGTCAGATGTCATCAGCTATACACAGAGTCTGACAATTGCAACAATCAAGGGCATTGTACCCTAGATGCTATGGGGGCATTCTGTAAATGTAACCCGGGATGGACGGGCACTTATTGTCGATATCAAGGTAGGTGTTTGTTAATTTCACCCCCCCCCCCCCTCCAGTCCTCCATCACATGATCACACTCGTGGTCGCGTATGCCCATCACATCAAGATCCGTGGTATAAATGATAAGGTTAAAACACCTCATCACACTGTCTCTGATCAAGGGGACAGGAAATATTAATTCGTCCGGGGTGAACTCCTCTATAGTATGTGGCTATTATCTCAGAGATAAAGTTAAAGTTAAGTCGCAATTCCCTGCAAGATAAAAACAAAACAAAACAAAACAAAAACAAACGCAATAACAAAAAACAAAACTATACATTCATCCATCACATTCGGACCTTTTCATTTTTAGAAGAATCTTAACAAATCATACCAGACTATGACATTATTTGTACAGGGTGTTCCGAAAGTGTTGGTATTTTTAAAGCTTTATGTCTCCGGTAAAATAATTCACAGTATAGCACTTAACACATATTTGGAAAGAGCAGACTTGAAGAATTAGTTTGATACCCAACTTATATTAACAGCTACATGTGCTGACAAAGTACAGAATAAAATTTCCGAACTGTAAAATTGCACTTTCACGTAGTATAATGAGTTTAAGGGGAGACTTAAAGGGGCATTAAGAGATGTGGTGGAGGCAGCGCCCTCAATTACAAAAATATATGATGAAAACTGGGATTTGTATATTTTTTTTTTATGAACTTACACCTATAAGTATTAAGAAAAATCAGCCCTCTTTGTACAACAAAACGTTGATTCAAAAATGCTCGTAGAGCCGCGAAGAGCATTTTACGTCCGACAGTATCCCACTGCAATACGCGTGATACATAACGCGAACCATATTTGCATCAGGCATGAGAATTTCAGTTTTTAAACTGAATTCAGTGTTTTTTTTGGTCCAAATTTCCGCACTTTCATTTAATTTCAGGCTGTTTTTGGCCTTTTAAGCCCGATTTTACGCACATTTTCAGTTTTTTCAGTTTTTTTCAGTTTTTTTCAGTTTTTTTCATGTTTTTTCATTCTCATGCCTGTTGCATAGAGGGCGTTTTTCAATAAATAGCGATGGTATTGTTTTAATCAAGTTTGGCTGTGTTTTTGTTAATCAGGTTAATAGAAACAACACTAATGGCAATTTTTTATGTTCATCTTGAATTCTGAAGTAAATTTTTAAACATTTAAAATTTTCAACACCACTTATAGTCTATCCATCTGAGAGCGATCTTTGGTGCTTGGATGGGCAGGGGAGATGAGTAAAAATAAGATGTGCTGTCTTCTGGCGTATATTTGCTAGTTGTCGAAGGATCCCATTTCATTCCAACCTCCGGTCGAACCTCATCTATAATGTGAATTGAAACAACTAAGCTGCCTTATGCAAACACACACAACACTGTTCCAATGCATATTATTCTCATCACACACATGCACATAGCAGCTACGTCTAGTGTACCATTCAAAGAGAGACAAATATCGAACCATTTGCGCATTATCTGAAATCAAAAGGCTTTGAAATCGTCACCTGTGATTTCGGCCTATGAATATAATCACAAAGCTGGAAAAGATGGAAAGTGATGGACTTTGAACATTTACCATAATCGTCACCTGTGATTTCGGCATATGAATAGAATCACAAAGCTGAAAAAGTTCGAAAGTGATGGACTTTTTAACATTTAGCATATTGTAGGAGGCCACATCTAATTTTTATTTGCTATCTTGTAATGTTTCCAACAGTAAATAATGTATATTTTCACTCGGATTGGCCGGGCCTATAGTAAGATAAAATGGTTGTAAAATGATTTGAATCTCCGTATCCCTATGTTCTGTCTGCATGTCCGAATCAATCAGATGTCCTTGTTAAGTATACACCTAGCACATGAAGTCCCTGACCAGGTGCTTTGAGGTTAGCTAATTCAAAATAGATAATCGGTATCAAAAATCTAAGATATACATTAAATGAGCAAATTGCTTCTCAGCAGTTTGATACCTCATTCAACAAAATCGAATGGATACTTTTAAAGTTATGGTGATTTCAATGGCCGCGCATGCAACAGAAAAGTTGCACTAGGTATAGGAAATCATTGATTTGTGTATGATTACGCACTGAAAAAACTCACAGCTAATCAGCTAAGACTTGTCTTCATCGGGGTCTATCACTCTACTTGTACCTGTTCATAGAGGTCTGTAGTATAGTAGAGGCTGTAGAGCTTAAAATGGCACCAAATAAGACCATTAAAGATGAGATGCAGCCAGTGCTTGCCAAATTGAAAGCATTTTTTGAAATGGAGAAATTGGGAAGGGAAAGCTACCTGTCTTTGCAACGTCAATTAAACTGACTCTCATGGTACAACTTGGGTTATGATGATAAAAGTAGGTGGATAACATAATGATTTTTTATTGTGGCCGTTTTTCACTCTACTGATTCCATCGATATTTTTGTCAGAAAATAGCCTCCTCTCCCAGTCAATGGAACGGCTGAGTCACGTGGTTGGAACTTTGGAAGATCGGTCTCAGATGGATAGACTATAATGTCCCTTTAAGGAAGTTTTCTTTTGAATTTTGTGAGTGCTGTAATTATTAAACTATTAATTAAATGCATATATACTTTTGGGTCAAAATTTCAAAAAATACAGCTGTAGAAGAAAAAATTAAAAAATCATCTCTAGATTAGTGTCTTAATAGTATAATCAAGCGATTTGGGGCATTTTTTACTCAAAAATAATTTTGTTAGCTTGTCCGGAAAAAAGTAGGTCAAAAAAGTGATTTTTTTTGTGGTGATTTTCGCATAAAAAAAATCTACATTTTTGGTCAAATGTATACTTTTATATGCATTTGATTAATAGTTCAATAATAACAGCACTCACAAAATTAAAAAATTAAAATCAAAAACTTCCTTGAGTTTCCCCTAGAAGTGAAGGGAGTGAGAAAGGGAAGGATGTAGTGAAGAGAAAAAAAGATTTTCCACGGTGATTCTTTTTAATTTCAGATTGAAATAATCCTTATTATGTTGCATGCGGCAGGTGGCTGCAGACGACATTCCAAATGTTGACAAAATGATTCAAAAATGTCAAAATTATTGAATTTCATTACCATATTTGGAATCACCATATAAAATGCATTGAAATAAGTACAAACATGCCTAGTATTGGTTCAGTAATCGTTGAGGTAGACCTTGAAAGTTGGGAAAGGTTTCTGAAAAATCTGTTTTGTATATGGTAATACTAATAGCCGCGCGGAAAGTGTTAGCACAAAATGTAAAAAGTGGAAAAGTTGTTGCCAAAATTCAAGTAAATGGAATTTGAGGAACACATGCGTCCTGCAAACTGAGCAATTGTAGGGTATTGTGAGTTATGCGAGTAATGTTTCAGCGTGTGTGTTATATAACGAGGCCCCAGAAAAGGGGTCAATCGGTATCAAAATAATTCTACAAGTTTTCTCCAACCAAATATATTTTCAGTTTTATACTGTGAATTATTTTAAGAGAGATAAAAACTTTTAATCGAAACTTTGGGACACCCTGTAGGCTGTCAATACGATTTATTGAAATTTGTGATAACGTCAATCAAATGACTTTCACAATAAGTGAGGTAGACCTTGAAAGTTGGGAAAGGTTTCTGAAAAATCTGTTTTGTATATGGTAATACTAATAGCCGCGCGGAAAGTGTTAGCACAAAATGTAAAAAGTGGAAAAGTTGTTGCCAAAATTCAAGTAAATGGAATTTGAGGAACACATGCGTCCTGCAAACTGAGCAATTGTAGGGTATTGTGAGTTATGCGAGTAATGTTTCAGCGTGTGTGTTATATAACGAGGCCCCAGAAAAGGGGTCAATCGGTATCAAAATAATTCTACAAGTTTTCTCCAACCAAATATATTTTCAGTTTTATACTGTGAATTATTTTAAGAGAGATAAAAACTTTTAATCGAAACTTTGGGACACCCTGTAGGCTGTCAATACGATTTATTGAAATTTGTGATAACGTCAATCAAATGACTTTCACAATAAGTCAAGGAATCTGTTATGAGTTTAAACAATTCTGTGTACTTAAGTCATTTTTGTTATTATCCATCTGAAGCGGTCGAAACATATCTGGGTGAAAGTTCAAAGTGGGTGTTTTGTTCAATATTTATGTGAGACCGAATAGTTGCTTGTTCATATTATTAGGTAAATACCGAATGTTTGTTATGTATACACACGAAATATACTATGAAGTGTTTGACATACCGCGAATAATATTATTTCTGTAGTTAGTAATGTAATTATTGTAATAAGTAACAGTGCAACCGATTATTGCTCCATCGGGTATGAATGAATTTAAACTATCACCTTATTTCACGTATAGCTAACTTGATTTAGTTAACACTTTCCACGCGGATGTTAGTAAGTTTTACCATTTTTTGTGCGTGTTTAATCATTAGTAGTTGTTCTGAATGTCACAGAATCCGTGGACATTATGAATTAAATGATGTAGTATTCAAATAAAATTCACGACAATTATATGATCGTATGCTCCTCAGTGGCGTGCGCAAGGGGGTGGGGGGGGGCTAAACTTACTGTCAGTCGGGGGAAACCACTGCCAGTCGGGGGCTGGGCCGTCGCTAGAGGTTTTTTGTGTGCATGGAGGGGGTGTAATCCAAATAGACAAGTAGTCGGCAAATGTGTACATGTAGTTGACAAATGTATGCACCAAGTTGGTAAAAAAGGGAATTTTAATAGAAAAAACTGATTAAAACTCGCATAATTGTCCATTAGTTGTTGACTGTGCTGTCTTTTGACTGTGCGAATTTGTGACTGTGCGATTTGTTTTGCTGTGCCAAATTTGTTTGACCGTGCGAATTATTTTGAACCTACTCCCCCTCCCCTCACCCACCCCCCCCCCCCCCCCCCCCCCCCCCCCCCACCCACCCACACCACCACCACTTACGTGAAATTCACGAGGTGACTGCAAAAAATGTGGGGCTACATTTTACTATTTTTTGGGTACATCGGGGGAATTGAGAAGAATCTAAGTCGGGGGGATTTAATTTATGGTCAGGTGCCCCCCCCCCCCCCCTCCCCCTCACAATATCCTGCGCACGCCACTGATGCATCTAAATCTGTTCACTTAACCATGCAATATCGTCAAACATTTTATCATTGATTTATTTTGTTGTGATTATCACAATTTATTGAACATTTTTAGTATAAAACTTATTATATTTTGTTTTGTTTTTCATCGACTGCGTATCCAAAGCCATTGCTTAAAACACATAATATTGATGACGTGACGTAATGATCGTTATTATATCCAATTATTTCTCTTTATTTCTTTACAGTAAGCTCCATGTTGAATGTACTGAATGATCTGCAGACGATGCTAGAAGATGAATAAATCATGTACTACTAGTAGGGCCTAAGATGAGGTGACATTTGTTGACATTTAGGACCCCCTCTGTTGGTTTGAGGCAAAACACACCGGGCAAGAGTTCCTATAGTTTACATAGGCCAGATCAGGTTTTCTAACTAGATTGTGGTGTCACAGCAAATTGTTATCAAAGCTGTCTTTTAACTTGCTTAGGAATGCTATAAGCTATCGCATTTCACAAAAAAACTAAATCTAAATGAGTTTTACAATTCATTAGAAAGAAATTTCATGTTGTCTTCATTAACTTTACTGTATATTCTTCCTGGAGGGAAACAACAGAGGGTGTCCCATTTGTAAATACATGACATCATAGGTCACCTCATCTATACTGTATAAAATAGTTGCAGGAAACAGACGATATTCCATAAATTAGGAGCCGGAATGGACTGTGATGCTGTATAGTACTCGTATAGAGACAAATTCAAATTTTAATTGTTGATTTAGTGACGATTTGAAAATATAGCACAATTTTAATTGTTGATTTCGTGAAGATTTTAATTCTAAGTATACAGTTATGACTGCACACCGGTTAAAGGCATATTATGCGATCTTTTCCATGGACAGACGCCCTCTATCCTTGATTTCTTTTTGAAAACAGATTTTCTTGCAGATTTACATTTCTGATCATAAATCATGAATATATTCTGAGGTACAGAGCGATACGACTCCAAATTACTTCAAAATCATGGTTTAAAGAGGTTGGAAATAGATTGTCCTGCCGAAGGACAGTTTATTTTCAGTCTAAATTCACTCTAAAAGTATAATCATGATTTTGAAGTAATTAAGAATCGTATCACCCTGTAACCCAGAATGTATTTATGATTTATGATCAGAAATGTGAATCTGCAAGAAAATCTGCTTTCAAAATGAAATCTAGGATAGAGACCGTCCCATGGAAAAGATTACATAATATGCCTTTAAAATAGGTTTGAAATGTAAAATGGGAGTTACAAACGTCAGTTTTTGCGCTCATAAAACGACTGGATTTTTCAACTTGACATTTTTCTTTCCGTGTGATTTAATTAAATGTGATAACTGATCACATATCATATAAGTCTAAGAACAAAGAAAGATATGGTGGTATTTATAGACAACTACTCTAGGCCTATATTTAGATTGAGCTATTTCATAATCTCATAAATACCTTCAATCGAATTAGTGAACTGAAAATGTTGATGATATGATGATGTTGATGATGATCGAGACTCGGATTGTAAATATGCGAGTATACAGGGTGAGTCAAAATAGTCAGGTCCCGATTTCACCGATTTTTTAAACCAGTTAAAATTTTGAAATCAATATATTTAATGACTTGCCTAGCAAGGTGGCATTACTAGCTATAACCTAAATTTTATTTCATTAACATTTGTTATTTGAAACGGGAGATATGATAATTTTTCTAAATTCTGTGAAATAAAATCTGTTCCAACTTATCTAAGGGATCCCTATGGATGTTAACGTTTAACGCGCGCCTTTTGAATAAGTCAATCGAAGGCGTGTTGGTATTCACAGCAATTACAATAGGAAAAGAGATTCTATTGTCTTTGCGGTTATGTTTTCAATAGTTTTCGTGCAATCAGAGATAGCCTATAACAAACATTATTGAGTTTTAACAAAATGTTGACCAAAATATTTTGAAACTTGTTATTTTAATCGAACTGATATGAGAGAAATCTGAGAGAAAACTGATCTTATATCTTTATAAAACAGTTTGTGATTTGGCAACTTACCAGGCAAAGTGCATAGTCCATTTTTATGAATATATTTGTGCAATACTGAGTTATATTATAATATATTTAAATACTTTGCATGCAATATCGTTCAATTTATCAGAGATTCAACAAAAAAAACCATGATCAGTTACACAGTGTGTTGTGTTGTATGAATAAATAATATTACAGTAGAATTAACATCCACCACCAAACTTGGAACACTTTGGATTACGCGTCTTTTTGTAAAAATGTTGTAAATCTGGCGTAGAATATGATATTGTCTTGAAAACATCACCAGGTATGAAGAAGTATGTCTACTCTCATAAACAATGAAAACAATTACCATTTTTGTACAAGAAGTATTTTTCTTGATTTTTTGAAAACGGGACCGGACTATTTTGACTCACCCTGTATGTATAAGAAGTTTAAAAAAATGGTCTGATTGACTTGTACTTTGTCATAATCTTTGTTTAATCATCGTGATCATTGTACAATAACATAATAGCTTTTTTGGTTATTACACACGACCGGGTACCAATAAAGACGTTATGAAATTAGAGAATAAATGTCTTGTTTTTAGACCGTACCCGTGTTATACTGTCTGATAGGCTGAGGGAAAATAGTAGGCTTATAGGTCTCCAAATCACCGAGGGACAATAGTTCACCCCATTTCACGAATATAGAGCAGTCCATATTTGTTTTATATAACGCATGAAAATATATTTGTGTGCGATTTTCATCAAATTAAACATGAAAAAGATCTTACAGGCGAGTTGATCCTCCAAGCCATTATGGCAAAATCGTACGAGGCAGGGCAGTTTTTGTCTTTCAAAAAGTATTATATAATGATAGGCCTGATTTCAGCCATGTGATAGTTTTTACTATCATTATGGCTAGGTATTAAATTTGTGATATCATTATAAAAAACAAATATTGAATGCCTTTTGCTCGTGCAATAGTAAAACTATATCACTCTGTCCAATTTTGATTGTTCCATCACACTCGGCTGCGCCTCGTGTAATGGAAAAATCCAAATTTGACCTCGTGATATAGTTTTTACTATCACACTCTCCGGCATTCAATATTTGTATACTATTGACCGCCCGGTCAATAGTACATTTTGAAAGAAGAAAAAAAAGACCGGGAAGTGACGTCAAGCATGAAATGGACCAAACTATTTTGTGTTATCTGATGTAGTATCCACCAATCAGATGGCTAGAATATTTTCATGCGTTATAGTCGAATAACCCCAACACATTCCATACAATCCCGAGCAGCGAGTAGTACACCATGCGTCGGCGTAATGCGTCGCATAAGCGCAGCACGCAGGAAAATCACAGTAAACGGACCGCAGAATTAAAGAAGTGCGCGTTATGGAAGAAAACTTGAGTTACCACGCAAAGCGCGAGGGTGGATACGCTTATTAACGCCGTGTTATTAAGTTGTCTGAAATGACGCCGATTTCTCTGAGAACCAATGAGAATTTGCAAAACATGCTTAGCTGTTTAAGAATACTTTTTTAAAAATTTGATATGAATTAACATTTTGACATGTTCAATATATAGTATATAACATAAGTATATAGATGTATTTAACCAAATACAAATTAATATTTCACTTTTTGTTTCATTCAAGTTCGCTGAGTGCCGTAAACAGTTATTTTTTAAAGTGTATTATTATTATCATGTACTATAACAAGAGAAAATCTGATTGTACACACTTTAAAACGTGTAGTTAAAAATACCCCTTTTCGGGGTCAACTATACACTAACTGAAAAAGGATACATGTTGAGCTGTAACGTTATAGTAAATTCTTACCCTTTTTGTGTATATAACACAAAAAGCGTAAACAAATGACTAGAAAAAATTACTTTAACCCTATTTCAGTTTGTCAAAAGGGTTATCTTTAACTACATATTTTAAGTGTGTATAGCTATGATAAATGTGATTAATAAATATATTTACATACATAAACACACGTACGAATTTGTCTTTTTCTTCCGCTTATTGAAAGTGGTTTACATTTAAAAAATTGTTTCTAAACTAAAATAAATTTGCACAACGTTCTCTGGGCTGGGGGGGGGGCTCTGTGTGTGCGCGGAGAGTACAGAGCGATGGCACGAAGGTTATTATATTAGATTCAAATCATCCCCCAAGTACCATACCAAACACCCGTTAAACTTATTGATCCAAGTGATTGGACTCCGTCCATGCATGTCTTCATCTAATGAATTATTTGGAACTAATGACCCCCGTGCAATCACATATAAAGAGAGCCTCCTGCCTGCTCAGTCTGTGTTCGGGATTTGATAAGTGAACAACATACAAAGAACAACATAGACACCATGGGAAGACGCAAAGGCAATGCTTCGGCACCCACGGGCAGCGCTCTGAACAGAACGCCGAACCTCCGCGCTTATTTGTGCATGCACATAAAAGCGTGGTGCACTGGCGCACAAGGGCGACCATGGGGACCCTCTCACGTCCAGTTCCCAGTGCGTCACCGAAGGGTTCTTGGAGACCTTGGAGAAAATCACAAAATTCACTTTTTTGGGACAAGCTGACAACATTATTTGTTCGTGAAAATGCCCAAAATTGCATGATTAAACTATTAGGACACTAATCTTGTGCCGATTTTCTCATCTCTTCTTTTAAAGGCATATTATGTGATCTTTTCCAGAGAGCGCCCTCTATTCATGATTTTTTTTAGAAAGTAGATTTTCTTGCAGATTTACATTTCCGATCATAAATCATACATACATTCCAAGTTACAGAGCGATACGATTCCTAATTACCTCAAAATCATGGTTTTAGAGTGAATTTAGAGTGAAAAATATAAACTGTCGGAATCCCGACAGTTTATTTTCACTCTAAAACCATGATTTTGAAGTAATTAAGAATCGTATCGCCCTGTAACTTGGAATGTATGCATGATTTATGATCAGAAATGTAAATCTGCAAGAAAATCTGCTTTCTATTTTTTTTTCGATGTTGAGGGCGTTCCCTGGAAAGATCACATAATAAGGTATATTATGTGATCTTTCCAGGGAACGCCCTCAACATCGAAAAAAAATAGAAAGCAGATTTTCTTGCTGTTTTACATTTTTGATCATAAATCATGCATACATTCCAAGTTACAGGGCGATACGATTCTTAATTACTTCAAAATTAAGGTTTTAGAGTGAAAATAAACTGTCGGAATCCTGACAGTTTATATTTTTCACTCTAAATTCACTCTAAAACCATGATTTTGAGGTAATTAGGAATCGTATCGCTCTGTAACTTGGAATGTATGTATGATTTATGATCGGAAATGCAAATCTGCAAGAAAATCTACTTTCTAAAAAAAATCATGAATAGAGGGCGCCCTCTGGAAAAGATCACATAATATGCCTTTAAAGCTGTTTTTCTTTTAAATTTTGACCCAAAAGTGCCAACAATTTGGTTCTTTTCTGGTTTTTTTCACATTTTTGGTTAAAATTTCAAAAATACAGCTTTAGAAGGGAAAATGAGAAAATCGGCACTAGATTAGAGTCTCAATAGTGGGCCTATAATCAAGCAATTTTGGGCGTTTTTTACTTTAAAATAATTTTGTTAGCTTGTCCCAAATAAATTTGGTCAAAAAAGTCCTTCCATTTTTTTTTTTTTATATGCATTTGATAAAGAGTTCAATGTTTACAGCATTCAAAAAATTCAAAAAGTGACTTCCTTGAGTCCCCCTTAAGGTCTCTTAAAACCGATTTGGGACGCAGTGTACACTGGCTAGAGCGGGAGAAGGTCCCCATGTAACACGCACGAAGAGCGCGTAAAACTGCTTAAATTGTCAACTTTTTAAAACAAGGTAGCTCTTACGCCTTTATCGATTGTATCACATTTTTACGGCGACCCATTGTGTTTCTACTTTAAAGTCTTACGGGCTCTCACTGCGCTTACGCTGTAAACGTTGTCAGCGTTACTAATGTAGTATGTTCTCAGCTGCACAACGTTCTTTGTGTGCTCGGTGAGTACAAAGCGATTGCACGAAGGTTATTAGATTCAAATCATCCATCAGAGTACAATACCAAACACCTCTTAACTTTGGATTCAAGTGATTGGACTCCATCCATGCATGTCTCCGTCTAAAGTGTGCACTGGCGCTCAAGGGTGACCATGAGGATCCTCTCACGACCCTCTCGTGTCCCAACTTGTTCCCACTGGCACTGCGTCACCGAGGGGTTCTTGTAGACCTTGGCTTGGCTTGGCGTTTTGATAATTTGTCAGCGTAATGCAAGCGCCAGTCTGATCGCAGCAGAATGTGAAGGGGTTTTTGTGACCTTGATTTAAAAATCACATCGAAATTATCAGCAAAGTTCGGCATGGCTTCACCCTAATCTAGCGCCAATACTTCAACCCTCCCCCATAAATGATTGCCTTTCAGGGTTCCTACGTATCTTTTAAGACAAATCATTTTTACCAAATTTAATTTTTCTGGCCAATCTCTTAGAGGGATGATTGTCACTTTTAAACTGGACCTACGACCATTGCAATGACAATAGCTCCGCTCCGTCACATCGTATCTCAACAATCGAGGTCTCAAAATACGCATAAATGGGTTATTTGTTTCGATGAATCGATACCCTTTCGGGCCGTTAATTATTAGCTCATTAGTAAGTGTCTCCATACTATTTGTGATGAGTTTAGACCATTGCATGTGTTAGAGTGATTGAATGGGGATAAGAAAGACCCCCTCTATCATTGAACTGAACTGAAAATCGTTAAGGGCGCCATTAAACATTTTTGAGTGGAGGATATGGGTCGAACACCAATGAATGCATTATAAACACATTTTGTAGAATATAAATACCATACTGTCAGTAAACCTTGGTATGCAAAGATAAACCAGATCTGCCCTCAACTAGAAGGGCGAATGTGGAGGCTGGTTTAGGGTTCCAGTAATAATTCGTCCCTTGCAGAAACAAAAATCAATATTGAATATAAACACCTTTGATTTTTTTTCTCCTGCAACTTCGTGAGTTTGGCTTCAAATCTAGTAAAATATATTGTTATCCTATATTCCTTGCAGCTGAACAAATAATGTGATCGAGCGCCACCCCCCCCCCCCCCCCCTTCCAGATTACAGACTAAATTAGAAATTAGGAATGTCAACCCTGTGTGCATTGCTTAAATTTCAAACTGAAAGTTTACAAATTTAAACAAAATAAACAAAATACAAATCTGATTAAATCTCTTAAGACTTAGCTGTACAGGGTGTCCCAAAACAGTTCTAACAGTTGGTGTAACAGTTTTATACATATTAAAAGACCAAACGCTTAGCTTTCTGATGCCGTTGATTTCATCTGATTTGGTTTCGCCAATCCTGAGTTATGATCAATTAACTAAAGTTACCTAAAATCGATGTTGTGCCACTTCTACAGATACTAGCTTGTTCTTCCAATGGGCATCAATCCGTCTAGAAACATAATTAGGGGAGGGGAGGCATTCGGTCTGAATTTTTTCTTCTTTTTTTTCTATTTGGCTACACAGACACAGCATCACTTCCCGGGCATCATTTAAACCTATTAAATAGCAATACAAAAAAATGATACAATTGCATAACATTTGCTATAAGGCCACTCGAACAGATGGAAGATTTGTATCTCCTATATAAGTAAAACTTTCTATTCATTGCAAACTGTATAAAGTGGCACAACGTCGATTTTAGGTAGCTTTAGTTAATTGGTCATATCTCGGAATTAACCAAACCAAATAAGATTAAAAAATAAACGGCATCTGTAAGACAAGCGTTTGGTCTTTCAATATGTATGGCCATGTATTTTGAACCTACCCCCAAAAAAGGGTGGTGGCGTTGCATTTGTGGTAACGAATCATCCATCTCTCTCTATTAACTCAATAACTAAATGTGGTAGAGCTAATAGTAGTTAAGGTGTCATGTGAAAGCCTATTTATCTAGCTACATTGTGTGAATAAATCAGGTATTTCTATAGCTGTTTGGCTGAGATATGATTGATTATATTGTGAAAGTCATGGGTGGTGGCGGTGGCGGCGGCGCTGTGTACAATCTCTTTGGGGAATATAGAAAATGTGACTAATTCTATACGTTCAATTCTACATGCATGATTTTGCTCTCATTTTATAGATGATTTTATATTCTATAAGATCCTGTTCCAACAAACGTGACAACTAGTAGCCGAGGGACATGGCTTAGTGGGTGGGACATGGGCTTTGAGAATGGAGGGTCCCCGGATCGAATCCCGGCAGGTTTCCGGAGATTTGGTTGATGTTTCTTCCTCAAAAATTGTGATCCCGGTCAAAAACCCTAAACCGGGGTTAGGGTTAATGTAGATTTTGTCACTAGAATATTTCAAATGGAACACTCCAATGTCTCAATGTAGTTTTTTAAGGCTAGAAAATTTCAAATAGAATAGTCCAAAGTTTTAAATTTTGTAGTTTTTTTGTGGCTAGAACATTTCAAATGGAATACTCCAATGTCTCAATGGGGTTTTTTTGTAACTAGAACATTTTAAATGGAATAGCCCAATGTCTCAATGTAATTGTTTTATGAATAGAACATTTCAAATGGAATAGTCCAATGTCTCAATATATAGGGGTTTTTTGTGACTAGAACATTTCAAATAAAATAGTCCAATGTCTCAATGTTATTTTTTAGTGACTAGAACATTTCAAATGGTATACTCCAATTTCTCAATGTAGCTTTTTGTGATTAGAACATTTCAAATGGAATAGTCCAGTGTCTTAATGTAGTTTTTTGTGACTAGAACATTTCAAATGGAATAGTCAAATGTCTCAATGTAGTTTTTTTGTGACTAGAACATTTCAAATGGAATAGTCAAATGTCTCAATGAAGTTTTTTGTGCCTAAAACATTTCAAATGGAATAGTCCAGTGTCTTATAATGTAGTTTTTTGTGACTAGAACATTTCAAATGGAATAGTCCAATGTCTCAATGTAGTTTTTTGTGACTAGAACATTTCAAATGGAATATTCCAATGTCTCAATGCAGTTTTTTTGTGACTAGAACATTTCAAATGGAATATTCCAATGTCTCAATGTAGTGGGGTTTTTTTGTGACTAGAACATTTCAAATGGAATAATCCAATGTCTCAATGTAGTTTTTTTGTGACTAGAACATTTCAAATGGAATACTCCAATGTCTCAATGTAGTTTTTTTTGTGACTAGATCATTTCAAATGGAATAGTCCAATGGGAAAAGTGTACTTTAAAAAAGGTCCCAGATACTGGAATACCAGTATCGTTCAATACTGGAACATAGGGTTGCCAGTATGGGTAGATACTTGTATGATTTTACTGTTACCAAATTGTGTTCTAGTTTCAAGCAATATTGGAACATCTTTATGTTCCAGTATCGGGCGATACTGGTAAACGTGATACCAGTGAGATTTGTCCCAGTATCCGCCAATACTGGCACATCATGGAACATTTTATATTTGCCAGTATCGGCCGATACTGGAACACTAATTTTGTACCAGTATTGGACTATACTGGGTGTTCCAGTATCGGACGATACTAGTACAGTCCAAAATCTGGGACCTAAAGTACACTTTTTCCGTCCAATGTCTCAATGCAGTTTTTTGTGACAAGAACATCACAATAGAAAACACTCTGAATACACACATTTGTTTCAATAAATTAACCATTATCATAGATTTATTTTTACAAATCACTGCATAACAAAAATAATACCATATATAGTTGTAATACAAGATACAAAACCAGTCGCAAAACCGATACCATGTAGAGAACCACAATCAGGATACCTGAAGTATACAGATAGAGGGACGAGCCCAAATGCAAATACAGTATAATAGAGAAACTAGCGCTGGTGAATGTCCTTTGGGAATGACATTGGAAAGGGGTAGAAGTATGTGCCGCCCTGAAGACCCCCTTTTCACTCTCTTCTGCCAGCTCTTAGACCCCCCTTTTGAGCCTGCATCAGCTCGTAAGACCACCATTTTGTTACAAATTCAAAACTCGCAAACATTTACATTCAGTTTTGTCGTTAGGCATCGCGTCACCCAATAATGTTGGCGGATAAAAGTTAACATAGGCTCCAACATACACATTGATATCCGTTGACACATCACATGATACACAATAACAAGAGAGTATGAACGGGCCACAATGTGTTCATAAATTTATACTCCGGACTAAATTGGAGGATCTGTAAGTGGGTGATTGTCATCTATGTTTGAATTGACTAAAACGTGTACAGAAAGAGAGAGACAGGTATAACATTACAGTGAACATTGTAATTAGTTTAAAATTATCCCAATGTTTAAAATCAACATTTTATCAACATTATTTTTAAATGTTTAAAAACTACATTTAAAAAAAGAAGTATGCATTTTTGACAGCCTCATGTGTTTATAAATATCAACTAAACTGACAAGCAAAGTATTGGAATTATATTTCAAACAAAATCATATAGAACTAATGTACTCTGAGGAACAATCAAAACATTTATTTTTGAATGTTTAAAAACTACATTTAAAAAGTATGTATTTTAGACAGCCTGATGTGTTTATAAATATCAACTAAACTGACAAGCAAAGTATTAGAATTATATTCCACACAAAATCATATAGAACTCATGTACTCAGAGGACCAATCAAAACATTTATTTTTGGATGTTTAAAAACTACATTTAAAAAAAGAAGTATGAATTTTAGACAGCCTCATAGTCTTGTGTTTTAATGTCAGGGTCATTCCATGTCAATTCTCAACAAAAAAAGTGGAATTTTGAACCCTTCCCAGGGTAGGGTTAAATCCATTGGGGGATTTGATATGGAATGACCCATCAACTTAACTGACAAGCACAGTATTGGAATGATATTCCACACAAAAATCATATAGACTATAGAACTAATTCATGTACTAGTCCCTTGGCACAGAGACGATTTTGACCCTAACCTCAAAATCGGGTATGCGGGACATTTTTTTGACAAATCTAGATTGCAAAAATGTGCTGATTCCAAATCCGGATGATGCCAAAATGTCACCCTTGAGCGTTTCTAGATAATTGGACCTGAATAACATTATTTTTTAAATACAAAAAAAATAAAATACAGCCCGTTTTACACTATAAAGGTCACTCATGGTCGGTTTTTTTGACAATTTTTTTAAACAATTCTAGACTGCAACAAAATGCTGATTCCAAATCCGGATGATGCCAAATTGTCATCCTTAGGCGTTTCTAGATATTTAAACCTGAATAACATTATCTTTTAAATGCAAATAAAAACATAAAATACAGCCCGTTTGCCAATAATATAAAGGTCACTCATGGTCGGGGTTTTTTTGACAATTTTTTTGACAATTCTAGACTGCACAAATGTGGTGATTCCAAATCCGGATGATGCCCAAATTGTCATCCTTTAGCGTTAACTTTCTAGATATTTGGACCTGAATAGCATTATCTTTTAAATACAAAAAATCCCATAAAATATAGCCCTTTTAACAATATAAAGGTCACTCATGGTCGGTTTGTTTTTTTGACAATTCTTTTGAATATTATAGACTGCAAAAATGTGCTGATTCCAAATCCGGATGATGCCAAATTGTCATCCTTAAGCGTGTCCAGATATTTGGACCTGATTAACGTAATCTTTAATAAAAAAAACCTCATAAAATACAGCCCGTTTTACAATATAAAGGTTAATCATGGTCGGGTTTCTTTTAACAATTGTTTTAACAATTGTAGAATGCAAAAATGTGCTGATTCAAAATCCGGATGATGCCAAGTTGTCATCCTTCAGCGTTTCTAGATATTTGGACCTGAATAAATATAAAAACCATTAAAATACAACCCGTTTTACAACGTAAAGGTCACTCATGGTCGTTTTATATAGCAGATGGAATGTTTGACGATCCTTGGTGATATGCTTATTTATGTGGATGATGAGTTCTAAAATTGGGTTTGAATTATCCCCCCCCCCTCTCTCTCTCTCTTTCTCTCTCTCTCTCTCTCTCTCTCCCCTGTACACATTCTAGTTACTCGGTTTAACCTTTAAACGTCACTGAGAACAAATGCAAGTGATTGATTTTATAATTAATAAAATATTAAATAAAAATCTGGATTTATATAGTGCATCCAAGATTGATCTTGCATAACTCTGCAAGATGATGCTCTTAATATAGCAGGCTCATACCAGACTAGTTATAAAAGGTCGCAACCCAGTACCGGTTGAGATTAGATAAGGATTCGTTTTCCACGGGATGTCCTGCGAAATACCCAAGAAGAAGCAGATGTCCATGTCATGTACAAAGAACGGTGATTGACATTGGTAAGTCAGCAAAGCAGCACCGAGATGTTTCCAACAATATTATTGCCTGTCACGCTTTATCAGGATGTGATACGGTTGCTCAGTTATCGGGAATAGCAAAGACAACAGTGTTGAAAGTACTCAAAACAGGAAAACATAACGTCGATAGCTTTGCCAACACTAACTCTTCTAGCCATGAACTGATTCAACAGGCTACCTTCTTCTATGCTAGTTGTCACAACGCAAAAGAAGCCAAGCCGCAAGTAATGTCAGAGCTCCGTTTCAAGGTCTGCACATCAATGGGATCTAACGCCACAAGTGCACCCAAACTACAATCAATTCCACAAATACGGAGTCATTTACCGAAAATGTCAAACTGGCATATCTACAAACTTCAATATGGTTATCTGCAGATTCGTCAGACCCTTCAACACTCGGTCCAATTAAGTATGGCTGGAACCGTGATGAACCAACAAAGACTCTCATCCCAGTACAATTACCACCAGACAGACCAGCAGCACCAAATGAAATTCTGAAGATGGTATGTTGTTGATGTGCTTCAGCTCAACCCTGCGCAACATCAAGATGCGGTTGTGTACGTGCACATCATATGCACAATATTTTGTGCATGTAAGGTGATATAATAATTGTCATAGTCAATTGTCAAAAGTGAACACCGAGGATGAGAAACAGGAGGTACTGGTTGATTCCAATGAATAGGCTCTCAATTCAATATGTTTCAGCATTCACATCAGAATTTGATCATTGTAATTGTTGGAATATGCCCTTTTTTAATTGAAATTGAATATTATTATAGCAACCAATTGAAAATGTAACATTAACAATTTTAGCATATCAATGCATCACTTGGATATGTATTTGTTCAAGTGAGTGCGGGAACGAGAAATAGAGGTTCTCTTAGAATCCGATAACTATGCTTATGATAATGAATTTTGATTCCCATTTGAATATTATGAGGATTGTTTGAAATATGCTATTGTATGCATCAATGTACCATGTTTCGGGAGGTGTTGAAGGTGAACTATTTTGATTGAAAATTGAAGGGGTTGATATGATATCGATGCGTAAAAATACAATTTCACTTTCAATTTGTTATCAGTAAACATGATGTCTTTGTATGACATGTTTGATATATGTGTATTTCAGTTACCCGTTGATTGACAATGGCGGCCATTTTATAATATGGAAATGAGGAATTGCAGCATCCATTTACAAATATGTATAATCTATGAAGCGAGACAAACAATTTGACACCTTATTTATGTGATTTGGACAGTATTTATATTTGACCCCAACTTGACCTTTGCCTTATAACTTCAATAATATAAGTCATAACCATGTCAAACTATATATTTTTGTGATCAGTAAACAAAGAGCTACAATGTGATATATTAGTTGTGTCTGTAGAGTCATTTTGAAAATTTCCCCCTCACAGAACTTTACCCCCTTTATTTCTCAAAACGCTCAACATCTACGAGTTGGCATCATCTAGATTTGAAATCAGCACGTCAAAGTCACCTAGAAACAATCATAAAACTTCCCGCATACTTCATTTTGAGGTCAAATGGCTCTGCCAACGGACTATACTCTGAGGACCAATCAAACCATTTGATTTTAAATGTTTAAAAACTATATTTAAAAAGAGAAGTATGCATTTCAGACAGCCTCATGTGTTTATAATTATCAAATAAACTGACAAGTACAGTATTGGAATTCATACATACAAAATCATACAGAACTTAATGTACTCTGAGGACCAATCAAAATCAGTGACATAATCAAAGGGGGGGGGCAGGCTATCCCCCAGGCTTCGGCGGTCTATCGGCAAACCGCAACCTGACCCTGACTTATGGAATTATGACAGCCAAATTAGTACAAAATAAACCCATTCCCAGGAAAAATAGTTTTAAGGCAAAATGTACATCCATTAGAGTCAAAAATAGCAAATCGATACCGACAGTCCTTTTGTCGGCAATTGGCAATTTAGCCCCCCTCCCCCTCTTTCAAATCCTGGGTCGCCACTGATAAAAATAATGTTATATGATGCACAAAAGGCAAGTTACAAATTACAAATGTTTATCATATTCATTTATGAAGCAGATAAAAATGTGATCAAATTAGTCTATATAAAACAGACAGTGATGGACATGATCTCGTAGTATTTGCATGGGAAAATACATGATTATGAAATATTTCTAATTAAAATGCAATACCATGATTAAAAAACATATAGTCAATCTAAATATAATTGTAAATGTAGAATAAAATCCAATATCCAATCAAATGTGATTGAATTAGAAAAGCGAACAATACAAAACAGACAATGATGGACATGATCTCGCAGTATTTGTATTGGAAATACATGATTATGAAATATCTCTAATTAAAATGTAATGCCATTTAAAAAAACATATTTAGTCAAACTAAATATAACTGTAAATGGAGAATAAAATCCAATATACGAGGGTCATTCAATAAGTTCTACCTCCTCCCTCATAACATCGCTAATATTATGGTCAACCTTATGAGATTTGTCATGATTATAGCTACGAATCATAGCTACAAATGTGTAGTAAATGATAATTGATATCTGTTTTACTTTTTTTATGACGCGGTCAAAGCCAGAGAGAGATTTTGGACAACGGATACAGAAAATTACCTTAAAAATTTACACATGTTTTCGGGTGGTTTTTTTTCGTATTGTATGGTTAAATATAAGAGCATGATTTAAATACTGAAAATAGAAATGAATGAATGATATCTAAATATATTACAGTATTATCATGTATAGATAAGATTGTAAATAATATTAACTCTTGTAGGCTTGCAAATAGTGTACTATCAACTCAAATGTATTGCTATGCTTTTGATACCAGAATACTGCCATCAGTCAAATTTTCGTTGTTACAACTTAAGCCACATTGATGCCTCGAATGTTAAAAATCTTTACCATAATAGTCATTTTATGAGTTTTACTTATGTGCAACCTTCAGAATAGTCAATCAGGTAGTCAATGATAGAAAATTATCGCTTTGACAGACTTTAAATCCTTCCATTTAGTTCGATATATTGAAGATCGCTTAGTTATCATGAAAGTCAAATATGACTTTTACAGGGTTCTATAGGGGAGGGGTAAACTGAATGGTTGTCCTGACCTGGATCTGGCTAATAAGAGGGCATATTTTTTCCAAACCAATCAGTCAACTTTATTGTTTACAGTCTGTTAAAGAGATATCTGACATTTCGAACGGTTATAATTGACCGATAGGTATGTTTTGCCTCTTACAATAGCCCAATTGAAAAGCACTTTGGCGATATTTTGCTGTTTTTCATCCATTTCCGTCACACTAAATCGAGGTTTGGTTCTCACTGCATGTCTGGAAAAGTACAACCAGTACTCAGATCAATTTACATTGGATTTGTAGCTGAGGTTCCAAGCTACAATCGTGTGATATTTGATAAGACTGGCTCATATAATAATAAAGTTATGAGGTAGGAGGTAGAACTTATTGAATGACCTTCGTAAATTATAAAAATCTTTAAATCATTACCAACCAGCGTTTCAAAGGCCTCAGCCATTGAAAATCAATTTGGGCCCGCTGAAAATGAAAGGCTAACGTGAGTACAATGTCCATCAAGTACTGCTATCATACTTAATAAAGCTTGAATGTTTTTTCACAATTTTAGATTAGATGAACTTCAAAATTAAGGTGAACTTTTCTTTTGGCCTGCACAAATTTGTGAGGGCCACAAAAGATTTAAGACCACAGGCTCAAATGGCCAAATGTTTGCTTATTTGAAACACTGTTACCAACCAAAGTGTGATTAAAGTGTCATTTTAAATGACATTTCTAGTTACATTATGAATAGACAATTAAATTTGAGACAAAGTGTAGTTTACACTTTACCATACACGTATGAAAAAACTCTCTATAAAACACTCTTTTTGATGTATTTACAATTTTAAAAGGGTAAAAGTTGCAGTATTTTTAATACTGTTTAAAAAGAATAAGCCTACAACAGCTTTGAGGTAGAAGAAATGACATGACGTCGAAGTTATAAAAAATAAAATGAAGAAAAATAGAGCGGGAAGAAGGTAATTTCTTAAAATTACAACTATACATTCATATCTGCAAGAATAGTTGGTAAAATGGATACCATGTGCCACCGAAATGTGCGATGGGATGAAGCTGTATAAGGAACTATAGTTTGTTCAGCTCCAAATTGGCAAGAAATATTCGGTTTTATCTCTCCGCACGCACTAAAGTAATCCCAGCGTACGCTAGCGATTATGGCAACACGGGCGCAGCTTTGACTACACGCAGGCGTTACGCATATGATGGGGTGTGCTTGTTGTCTTCATCCACGCCCGCGTCCTTCTATATTCATTCGCGGCTGTAAAAAGGCTTCGCTAATTTGGAACTGATCAAACTATAAAGAGTAATGGTGGTGAGCATTGACTTGGTAGCAGATCCTAGACTCCTGTTTTTCAAAAAGGATTGTGATAAACTTAGCTTGTTAAAGAGACTGTACAGATGATGACCTCAACATTTGTGATGAAGATCAAACTTTGAGAATTGCTGTGTACTGAATGGTGCAATACTGGAATGGTGTGATATGCACTGACCTGGGTAGCAGAGACTACATGTATCTATATTGCAATATAGACTATATTGCTGTATGACACTAGGATGTTTTTAAATGCTTGTCGAACCTTAGGCACATGTTACACGTAGATCCTGATTTGGGACCAGATTTGAACAAAATACTCCGACCAGGTTAGAAATCGGTCTAGAAGCATAGTCAGCCTTATAATGATATGGACATAATTCCAACAATGCATGCATACTTGTAGGCGTGCGTAACTACATGCATATACCCGGAAGTGCGTACCGGGCGCTTTAAAAATATGACTATGCGTCAATTGTGAAACCGTTATGAGCATGCATCCAACAAAACAAGCTCCCGTGAAATAGCTTGAATTTCATCCATAGCATTATGACAGTGACTGTAGATGATCATCTATCTGGTAGAAGAGACTGTAATTGGCAAGAAATAATCTGATTTGATCTCTCCGCGTACAAAAGTAATCCAAGCATACTTGCACGATTATGGCCACACGCAAAGAAGATTTCTTGATGTACCCCATCATGCTTAGCGGTACAGTACCAGCAGGGTTTATTTATCACCAAAACAAACAGTGCCACACATGTGTTAAGTAATTAACAGCTGGAGGTCGTCTGACCTCTACCATAGTAATAATACATACATGGTGCAGATAGGGTAAACTTGGCCACAAAATGAAAGAAGTTGAATCCCAACAAAAACTTGTATTTTTAAAAATATAGGGTCTTTAAGAAAATCAATCATTATAACTTGCAACAAGATTTTCTTAAAGACCCTCGTTTAACAACTTTATAAGCATTTCCTTGCACTGTAATGTCGATGGGAACCAGTAGACACTGGTGACAGAAATCAGTGGTCATGTGATGAAAGTGAAGCATCCTGGGGTGCATCAACAAATCTTCTTTGGGCCACACGCACACAGGTTTTGCCCTATGCATGTGTCATTCATATGATGCACAAGTGCACTTGATCGTCGTTCTGTATTCGTTCGCTGCTATAATGAGGCTTCACCAATTTGGAACTGATCAAACTGCATGTATAATTGCTCAAGTAACTCTCTGTTTCATATATTAAAAATGTTCATCCCCGGAAAAGTATTTGTCCGAAAACTGGTCAAACGCAATAGATATGGTCCCATCTTCATCCACTTCTGTCTGGTACACCTGGGTCTTGACCCGATGACCTTTGGGGTAAAGGACACGGCCTGATGTGAGTTCTATGCACCAGCTGTGCCAGGGGCAGCGTACACAGATCGACCTGTCCGGTAATACTTCTATATCTCCCATGTGAAGTGGACCCCCTGAAAGTAACCAGAAAATAATATATCAAACATCAGTTATAAGTATTACAGGATAAGATAACAATGCCAACAAAACCTGTTCTACCGTATCAGCAAAAGGATCTATCAGGCTTTTTAGTTGTTTTATTTATCGCAAAATTTCATGACATTTTGGGGCACATTTTCAGCAATTATCGAAATTTTCCAAAAATCTATTTTTTTTAAAAGAAGAAGAAAAAAAAAAATCAAAATTCAAAAAAGGGTCAGTTCTGGGTTCTTTTTCGTCGCCTAAAACTAAAAGCAAATTCATCAGAAAGATGTGTAGTAGTGTGACAACAGTGCTCTGTTATTAAAAGAAGTGCCATTTTAATGCGTATATCAATTTTATTATGTGATCTTTTCCAGGGGGGGGACGCCTTCAATCCTCGAAAAAAAATTGGAAGCAGATTTTCTTGCATATATATATGTGTTTTTTTTACATTTATTTCTTAGGGGTTCTCGCGAGATGGCAACATTTACCGGCATGGAGCTTGCCGTTTTGCCCTCTTTTTTCCTCCCTGGTTTATCTACTCACCCATATGGGGGCATTTCTCCTTGATGGCATACACTACATTACAGAAGCGAAACAATGCTATCTTTTCATCATTAACATTTGCAAGAGATCCACTGGGTGTGCTGTTGGTACGTCGAAGGTTACGACCTGTGACCCGATGAACTTTGCCCTTCTGCTTTGCTACAGACCAGTCAAAGAGATCTGGTGGCAAAAAAATGAACAACATTTATAAACAGTACAATAGGAAGATATAAATATGCAGCAATGGAAATACCCGCATGACTGTCTACCCGGTGTAGACGGTCATATGCATAACAGCTCTATTTATAATATTGTATGAGCTGATCTTAAAGGCATATTATGTGATCTATTCCAGGGAGCGCCCTCTATTCATGATTTTCTTTTAGAAAATAGATTTTCTTGCAGATTTACATTTCGGATCATAAATCATGAATATATTCCAAGTTACAGAGCGATACAATTCCTAATTAACTCAAAATCATGATTTCAGAGTGAATTTAGAGTAAAAATAAGTTGTCGGCGCAGACTCCGACAGTTTATTTTCACTCTAAAACCATGATTTCGAAGTAATTAAGAATCGTATCGCCCTGTAACTTGGAATGTATGTACGATTTATGATCAGAAATGTAAATCTGCAAGAAAATTTGCTTTCAATTTTTTTTCGAGGATTGAGGGCGTTCCCTGGAAAAGATCACATAATATGCCTTTAATACTAGTATTGCTTTAATCCGTAATGTTTAAGACAGATTAAAATCGTGTCCTGGCCAGTTCACCTCTCGCTAGTCTAGGGGTTGAGAGACATGATCTGCAATGCAGTAAGTCCATGGTATAAATTCCCACTAGGACCACTTTTTCAACTGATTTATTTCCTTGTAAAACTTAGGGTTAGAATTCCACAAAGTGTGCAGTTCGTACCTATAACCCCCTGGTAGACAGTCATGTAAATATTTCCATTGCTGCAGTAGGACAACCCCTTTTACCTTAAAAAAAGGAGATCAATGGTGTTGAATACAACATAGGTTTACAGAAACTGTAGTTTTTAACATACCATTGATGAAAGTGGTATAGCGCCCTCAGGTGCTCATTTTGCCAGTTGAAAGTTGTTATTATGTACAGTGAATTGTGGTAGATTCTGTCAGCATTCTGGTCAGTGAGTTGATTTGTTTTAAAGGCAGTTAAAATTTTAAAAAAATGATAGTTGAGTTTACATACATTGTTTTTGAATGTGTGAATCAATGGTGTTGAATATAACCTAGGTTTACAGAAACATTTCATAAATTCATATATATTGGGTTAATAAGAATATGTTTAATGTACTTTAATGGAATCAGGATCATTTTCCACCTTGCAGTATGACAACATCCATAGCAAGATTCTGACTTTTTACCCAAAATATGGTCAAATTTGACCTTTTGGGTACAAAAATGGCCGAAATGAATATAATTTCACAAGTTAAAACACTAAGAATATTTTTAAAAAGAATTAGGACCCTTTTTAACCTTTAGATTATGCTCATGAAAATATCTATAGGAAGATTCTCATTTTCAATCCCAAATATGGTCAAAATTAACATTTTCGATAAAAAATATGTCTGAAATGACTAACATTTCACAAGTTAGGCCATTAAGAATATTTGTTATGGAATATGCTTATGAAATGTCCATAAACAAGATTCTGTCTTTTTACCCAAAATAGGGTATAAATTGACCATTTTGGTAAAAAAATGATAAAATGACCTACATTTCTCAAGTTAAGTGTTCCTTTTTATGGAAACCTGACCATTTTTTACCTTTACAGGGTGAGTCAAAAAAAGTTTACCCTAATTGAAAAAATTGAAAAAAATATTTTTGACCACAAAATCAAGGCAAACAAAACTTTAAATGATTGCGCCATTTCTTTGCTACCATCTGGAAAATAAATCACGCTATTTGATGATACCGTTAAGTAAATATGACTATTTCTGTACAGAAGCTGTTTTTTCACCAAAAATTTCAAGCTTAACGAGCTTAATAATGTTTACTAGGATTATGATGTAAAGCATTACACATCTTGTTCATTAAAAGAATTAAGTAGACAATAGACTTGTTCAAAATTGTTTCCCAATAGATTAAAACAATAGACAGCTTTAAGGCCTATTTATGACACAATTACCACACTTTAATCATTTCATAACAAAGGAATTGATCCTTTCGCTGTCGGTATTGTAATTTTTTATTGGTCGTATCTTATGAAATATAATGGTCAAGATCTGGAAGCGTGTTCGGACGTTAAATTGTTAAATTGGTCACTTTTATTCAAAACAGCGTAAAATAAGTTTCCTTCAACCAATCTAAACCAGATAAAATTCATATTAAAGCTAATTGATTTTTCTTTATACTGTAGTAAATTGTTTTGAAAACAAACGAATACTTTTTTCTAAAAAAAATCGCTGAAGTTGAGTAAACTTTTTTTGACTCACCCTGTATATATAAGCTCATGAAAACATCATAGCAAAATTTGATTTTTTTTTTAAATCCCAAAAATGGTCAAAATTGCCTTTTTTGTCACTTGAACAAAAACTTGCCAAAACGTCAGTGACATGGGGTTAAAACCATCAAATATGCATGACTGAGTGTGACTTTTGTTAAATTTAATCAGCACATTTTATCTCATTTTTTTCCTCCTAATGAGTCTGAGCATGTATACGCAGATGATGCGCACACATACATTTTACAGATTGGCGTTCAATAACGCTGAGATTTCAGTTCGGGCTATAGTTGAAATATTTTTACCAAAACAGTCTGTTATAAATAATAATAATAATATTGAATCTCTTTTTTCGTGTGATACAAGAATATATTGCACTAGCTATATATAAATATTGCACTCGTCTTTGACTATAGAGGGCGACGGCGTCCTTTGTTTGAAAATTTGGTAGCAAAAATATGTGGAAAACTCCATGTTTACCTCTTTTAAATCCACGGAAGTAGTACGAATTGCGGTGGGATGTATTCACTGAAATAACCACACAAAAGCAACTGGACAACATGAATTTGTATTTGTAAACTATTTACCAGATGCTGTAAATCAAGTAAAACTATATAATGTATGCTGATGACACAACTTTACTATGTAGATCAAAATGTACTGATGAACTCTCAACTTCTTTGGCAACAAACCTGGAACTAAACTGCTCACAAAAAGTATCGAAACACTTAGAAATGATCCAATATATAACGGCTTGAAAGGGTATGCATTAATCGAAGCAAATAACCAAGTGCATAATTTTGTTCTGCGTATTTTGACACCTCGATCGATGAGATATGATGTTGCGGAGCAGAGTTATTGTCATTTCAATAGTCATGGGTCCAGTTTTAAAAGTGACAATCATCCTATAGAAAGAGGTTTGCATTACTGTTTAGAATGATCAGATTCGTGATTTTCAATAGGAATGAGTGTCACTTTTGAAAATGGACCCACGATCATTGAAATGACAATAACTCCGCGCCGCAACATCGTATCTCAACGATCGAGGTGTCAAAATACGCAGAACAAAATTATGCACTTGGTTATTTGCTTCAATTAATGCATTCCTTTTCTAGCCGTTATATATTGGATCATTTCTAAGTGTTTCGATACTTTTTGTGAGCAGTTTAGTTGCAAATTGGCTGGAGGCAAACAAACAAGCTTAACATTAAATATCAATAAGGCCAAAAACAAAAACAAAAGTTGACTTGCCCTTTTCCGACCAACCCGAATTTTCGGAAATCTAGGGTCGCTATTTTTTTTTTTCAAAAAAAAAAAATCATAAAAAAATCAAAACAAACAAAAAAATATCATCTTTAAAACGTGTTTTTGTGTAAAAACCACAAAAAAAACTGACCGTCCGACCCACACTCTGGCCCTTTCCAAGTCAACTTTTTTTGGGCCAAGTTATAAATGTTATTTGGTACCAGACAAATGGTAGATAAAGGGGTTAAAAAAAGTAAGCCCCGCCCCCCTAAAATTAGAGTTTTTGTTTCCATAACTTTGCACACAATTAGACGTTTTGAAAAATTGAACCAATTATGAAAAGAAAAAACACTTGGCTACCAAAAGAAAGTTTTTCGTTTTCGATATCCTGTTTACTTTTCCCAAAACAGTAGGCCTACAAAAAAGTCACATTTCCCCAAAATGATGTTTTTAAAAAAGTGGTACTTGGTCCATACCAGTCAATTTAAAACTCCCTAACTCCCTCTCGTGGGTTTTTTTTTGTACGCAAGTTTGTATGAAAGTTTGTTTGCAAAACTCCGCACAGGATTCATCGTTTTGAGAAATTTAAAGACTTGTGAAAAGAGAAAGTGCTTGGCTTCTCAAAAAAAATTCTCCTGTTCAATATCATGTTTACTTTTCCCAAAATTGTCTCATTTTTCCAAAACGATGTTCTCAGAAAGATATTCAAAATCCTATACAATTTTGTTTGCGTAACACTCCCACACAATTAGATGTTTTAAGAAATTGAAATTTCTCTGAAAAGGAAAAACGCTTAGCTATCCGTACAAAGTTTACCCTTTTCAATACCATGTTTACTTTTCCCAAAAAGTCAAATAGCCCTAAAATGATGTTTCCGTTAACAAGAAATTTGCCAAAATCCACAAGTAAGTGCCACTTTTTCTGAAAACATCATTTTGAGGAAATGTGACTGTTTTGGGAAAAGAAAACATGATATCGAAAATGGAAAACTTTCTATTAGTAGCCAAGCGTTTTCTTTTTTCATTATCGTGTTAATTTTTCAAAACGTCTTTTTGTTGTGTAGAGTAAAGCACTTTCTTCCCCATTTAACTCTTATATTATAACTGTTCAAATTCAGACCATTCCGACCTACATGTAGTGCAGGAAACCCATACATGTATGTTGGTGTTTATTTATTTATTTTTCTTCACCCACCAACGTATGAGGAAATTGTATTGCTAAAAATTGCTAATCGATTTTGCTGTACAAGTGAATGGTGGCCCGTATCATCAATACGGGGGAATTACAGCAAAACAAGATTCCTGTTGATTTTCATACTAGCTTCACTTTTCACACTATCATATAAAGACATCATCTTTCTTTTCAGCTTCTGTTTATTACGTGAAAATGCTAAATTATTCCATATTTAACCATAATTCTCAGCCGTGTAACGCGATGTCAGTACAGTACATGAGTTTTATGGGTCATAACATTATTTTGTATCGGATAGGGGGTTATAAATGGGCAGTTCCGTAGTTGCGGACGTACATTTCAGACACTTTGAGGGCTTCCCAAATCTAAACTATACCAGTTGCTTGATTGTTAACACCTGGGTTTCAAGTATCTCTAGTTGGAGTATAAAACCTGAAAATTCCTTTGCTGTACCATTTTCGGTTAATGAGATATGGTGTGAAAACCCTCCGTTGCGGACGTACGCAGAGAAAGTGATTTTTTCAGTACACCTGTATTCATATCAAAAGTTCTCTGAAGTGTTCAGGTCTGTAATGAAAACTAATATTGTTTTGTTTGAAAGAGGGACAAACCTAAAGAAAACAAACAGAGAAAATTATCAGAACCTTTATCTTTAAGTTAAAATTGACCAATGTTTATCCGTTGCGGACGTACATATTAGTGTTGCGGACATACATCTGTGAAATAGATGTACGTCCACAACACAGATGTACGTCCGCAACACTTCAAGAGACCATGTATTAAATATGTAAACAGATACAGAACAAAATAAGTTTTACACATTAAGTATGAATCATCATCAGCTTTAGAAAAGTACTTACTTCATTGGTTTCCAACATTGCCAAAGTATTGAACGGAGTGTTTAAAAGTTAGCAGCTTTTGGGAAGTGTACGTCCGCAACAGAAGGTACCAAATTTAATCCAAAAAGCATAATTCTTAAATATTTTGGTCATTTTAAGTCACTATTTGATACATAACACATGTTCATTGTTGTATTGATTGTATCAATTTGTAATACTTGCCTTAGTTCATTCATGGAAATAATTGCACTTCCATGGTGCGATTTCTACTCAAAAATGCCCTGTACGTCCGCAACAACCTCAAAATCAGCCAAACCGAGAATGTTATGTCAAATTCCAATTCATATCATGAAACTACAACCCATAACCTTTGATATATGATACATAAATTAGGTTATTTTGACGATTTTCAAATTTTTCAATTTGGGTTACCTAATTACGGAACTGCCCAAATATTATGGCCATTGACATATTGGTGACCCCCTCCTGAAGAAAATGACAGCCCCTAGTGCCATTGAAGTGAATTGGCTTAGAATGTCACCTTAAATTTCAAGGGAATATTGCATTTGTAGGCCTACAAAATTTTAAAAAATGGCAAGATTAGATCAGAAATAGTACAGATTAAGAACAAGCACAAAAGTCAAAGAAGTGTGTTTTTGAGCTCTGCATTCTGGTAAGCGATATAAAAATGGTTGAACCATCATTTTTCATAGAAAAGTATTTTACTTCCATGTATTCCATTTTCAAAACGAAACTTTCATTTTCAAAATTTTATGATCATGCCTAACCAAACAAAAGACTAATTAAAGTATGTTGAGACTTGCAGTTTTGCCTTAATATTTATTTAGGGCCTACCTTGTTTGTTTGTCTCTATTGAATCCTGAGGGATCCATATCGTGTGCCCTGATGGACAGTTAGTTAGATGGAACCGTCGTTTTGCATTTACTTTCATAAACAAACAAACAAACCGGCCAACCATGGAACATTTTTACAGCATGTCGAATTCGACAGAGTCGTCGACTTATGTCTACTCACCATCAAACCGGATAGATTCCACGCGAAACAACAACTTTGAATCGTCTTTTTCGGACATCAAAAAAGAAAAATACTCCCAAATTAGCTGTAAACGGATATTAATAATTTCATGGTTTTACTATGCAGGGAACATGGGTAAATCGACCATCAATCAGACAGAAACCGGGGCAGAAACCATAACAACAACAACCTAATTTCCTTTTCCAGACGCCGGAGTGACATTATGGAATAAACCGTATACTTCATGAAACCGTCAAAAATTGTTTTGTTTGTGCTTTTTAAATTAATCTCATTACACCCCATAAGGGTGACAGAAATACATCAAAAATATCATAACAACAATACAATTGATAAAATAGAATGCATATAGATATATACAAGAACTTATTTACTAAAATAGTTAAATTCGTGAAGTATACGGTTTAATTGGTAATATCCCTCCGGCGTCTGGAAAACAGTGTTAATAGAGCTGGGCGGTGTGTCATTCGATAATTAATTATCGCGCTGGGCGATTCTTTATTCGAATGATAGAGCAGACGGTGGTGGCCTTCGCTCTGGTCATCAAGGAAGTCACTTTTTGAATTTTGTGAGTGCTGTAATTATTGAACTATGCCAACAATGTTTAAAAAAGTATAAATTTTTTGAGAATGGGTCAAAGAATCCAAATTCTGCATAAAATTGGACAAAAAATGATTTTTTTTTTTAAATTAGAAAATCACCAAAGATTACTTTTTTGACCGATTTTTAAAAAATAAAGCTAACAAAAATATTTTTGAGTAAAAGGAATGCCAAAATTGCTAGATTATGACACTAACTTAGGGACGATTTTTTAAAAAAAACTTAATCTAACATTTATTGAAATATGGGCATTTTTTGTTAAAACATTTTGGGTCAACATTTTTGATTTTCATAATCAACATTTTTGGTCAAAATTGACGCCAAATTTAGATTCCATGATCTATTTCCTTTTTAACAATGTATATTTTTATGAATATACATTTGAGTCATAGTTCAATAATTACAGCACTCACAAAATTCAAAAAGTAACTTCCTTGAGTCCCCCTATAATAAGCAAACAAGTGACTTTTTCCATTTATATGTCAACTCAGATTAATCCAATTCTAAATGATCAGAACCATCTGTTTTCTCTATCTAAAGTGCTCAACAAAAGAAAGTCATACACTTTGTTTAGGTACTTTAAAGTAACTTTCTATTACTTTTTTACCAAGCAGGCTAGATAGACATTTGGATGAATCTTTTTTTGGCACATTTTGATACCAAACATAACAACTAACTACAAAGATAAACCATGGTTAGCACCATTTATAGAAAATCAGTCACTTTTCAAAAGTCACATTTTCAATACACTACGCGGGAAGAAAACACCAAGCACATAAGCCTTATCAGTCCCGTGTTGATCGCTGCGTATTTCCCCTCAATGCGCGGGCTAATTCAAATTCACATTGTCATGCATGGGTGAAGGATATAATTGTAAAGGTGTTTTTTATGGAAATGTGTGTTATTTGAAATGCTTCATTGATATCTACGGCTAACCCAAACCGAACAAAACAAATAATCCCTAAGGCTCGGTAAAGTTCCAAGCAGTTTAATGCCCGTGGGGGGGGGGTACTCGGATTTGGTTTGATCGGGGGTGTGCCGCTGGAGATTCAAAATCCCTACCTCTTCCTAGGGGACAAGGGGTGAATTTGGAAAAAACGGTACCCATTTTTAAGGATAATGCCTCATTATAGACCCAATTTTCACAAATTATCGGGCAAATAGACCAAATGTTTGCAATTTTTTTGTAAATAACCAACATTTTCGCAAAAATAGACCGATTTGTAAAAAAGTGACCCCATGATTAGGGATTTTCCAGCACAAATCATACCCCATGTTTAGGGATTTTTTTATGTTTGGAATCAAATATCCCGCTCACAAAGCGAAAGCGGGGTGTGCACGGTTGCACTGTGTGGTCGATTGCCCGGTCAATCCTGGTCATAACAACAGTGTCACACACCCCACCCCATTTTCCTCCAGCGTGGTGTATTGAAAATGTGACTTTTAAAAAGTGACTAATTAGTTTCTTTAATTGGCGGTTATCATGGTTTATCTTTGTTGTTAGGTGATATGTTTCGTATCAATGTGCCAGTAAGATTCATCCAAATGTCTATCTTGTAAGTCGGTATCAGGGGGGTCCCGTGCATCCCCCAGAACTAAACCAAACCAACTTTTTGGGGCAGTGGCGTAGCTAGGTTATTGATATTTGGGGGGGGGGCGAGAAATAAAATGAACCGACAAGATTATTATTAGTAAAGATATGCGCGCGTAGCGCGCGAAAATATTTCGACTTTACCCCTATTTTTGGCCCGATTGAGATACATTTTGGCTCTAAACAAGCTTGTTCCAACTGATTTTGCATTTTTGGGAAACATATGCGCGTGTAGCGCGCGAACATTTTTCATCTGTGTACTTTTGACCATCATAATTCCATGATTCCTCTGGTCAAATGAACCGACAGTGCCAATCTCAACCGACACGACGTCAATATTGGGTGGGGGTGCCTGGCGATTGCCCCCCTCGCCCCCCCCCCCCCCCCCCCCCCCCCCCCCCTCTGGCTACGCCACTGTTTTTGGGTCTTTTAGGGTCCTCATCCCGGGTTTTTCCACTGTTTAAAATGTGTTTAAAAACACATTTTAAATGTTAACAGTGAAAAAAACGGGATGCTCTTAAGATATCCATGATGGCGTCCAAAATAGCCGCCAAAACTGGTCAAATCTCATAAAATGACAATAGCAATTAAATTGTATGGCGAAAATATAGTTTTAATAGTGGGATGTATGTAGTAGACCACTAGACACTCATATCCAGACATTTTGCTTTGTTAACACGCCTAAATCCAAGATGGCCGCCAAAATGGCCGCCAAAATGGCCGCCAAATTTCCATACCGGTATATTGGCATATATATATAAACCAACATGAGTGATCAGAGTATAGTTTTAACAATGAGATATGTTAGACCACAAGAAACTCATATCTAGTAGTTTTACTTTGTTTACATACTTTGAAACCAAAATAGCCGCCATATTAATGGCCAAAAGTGGTCAAAAGTGGTCAAAATTTCTTAAAATAGCATTATATCAGCTGAAATGTATGATGAAAATATAATTTTAAACGATGGGATGTATGTGTTAGACCACTCATATCCAGTATTTGTGCTTTGTTAACATAGTTCAGAATCCAAAATGGCTGCCAAATTGCCCCCCAAAATGGTTCCATGCAGAAGTTGCTGCAAAAATTGTCAAATTCTATAAAATGGGATAATATCAACCTAAATGTATGATGAAACCTAATGAGGCGGCCATTTTGGAGGCCATCTTGGATTTAGGCGTGTTAACAAAGCAAAATGTCTGGATATGAGTGTCTAGTGGTCTACTATACATCCCACTATACCTTCACACAATTTAATTGCTATAATTATGTCATTTTATGAGATTTGACCAGTTTTGGCGGCCATTTGGACGCCATCTTGGATATCTTGAGAGCATCCCGTTTTTGTCACTGTTAACATCTAAAATGTGTTTACACTAAAACATTTGGTTTGGTTTAGTCCGGGGGATGCACGGGAACGAACCCCCTGTACATACCCGACTATAGCCTGTTTGGTAAAAACCTGATCGAAACTTACTTTTGTTAAAGGACCTAAACAAAGTATATACTATACTAAAGGGTTCAACAAAAGAAAGTATACCACTTTGTTTATGTAATTTTGAGTAACATTCAATTTTTTTTTGACCAAACAGGCTAGATAGACATTTAGATGAATCTTTTAGGCATAATTTGATACCAATTTGCTCCCTAACAACAAAGATAAACCATGATTAACAACATTTAAAGAAAAATATCCCATTTTCAAAAGTCGCATTTCCAATACACAGCACGAGAAGAAAGGACCAATTGTTAACACGCACAATGTCGTAAGACCCAACGCATTGTACTGTGCGATCGATAGCCCCGTCAATCCTGGCTAATACACACACCTCGAGAGACCCCAATTGAAAAAAATCACTCTACGGAGTCCAATTTCGCAATTTAGTGGTCTAAAACAGAGTTTTCTATCAGTGTTTTTGTACATATCCCTATGGAGCTCTATTTAGTGGTGTGACCCGGCAATATTTGACCCTTGACCCCCGTATGTAAGTATAATTAGGTCAGATATCAGCTGTTTTGAATTTTATTGCAGACAAATATTGTAAACAAGGATTTATCAACCAGATTGGGATGGTTTCGATCCAATTGTTGCCTTAATTTGACCCCATCTTGACATGTTTTGTAAGTAAGCCTATTGGAAACTGTGTAATTCTGGGCTATAGAGGAAAAAGGTGGATTTTTACACAAACCGCAAATCTCAGAGGAAGGGGGGGGGGGGGGGCGGCGGAAGTATGCAGAACTTAATTCAACCAACCTTAAATGTTTGGCAAAGATCATTAATGTCAATTCCACGTGTATTAGAATCGGAGATGACTTTTTAATTACAATTTTTTAGATCATTTTAGACCCCGCGCCGTACGGAGGAAGAAGGGCAAGGGGAGAAGCCAGAACTTGATTTTTTTTTAAAATCTTAATTAAACCTAAAATCGTTTACGTCTATGGCACGTGTCCGAGAAGTCTTAATGTCGCCGGGTCCTGCATTAAAAGACAGTGGGGTGGAGAAAATGAGCTTTTATATCGAGCTCTATGGAGAAAAAATTACATAATCGTCGATATCTCTAAAAGAAAATCATTAATCAAGCATATTTTCTTCAGATTAACCTTTTTGGGTAGCCTATATATAGGAATATTTTCTTATAAAAAAAGAAAAAAGCGAAAACAAATTATATAATTATATAATAATTATAACCCCCCGCCCTTCCAGTAAAAATAAACAAACTACCTAGAAATTCAATTCAACAAGAATTCCTTTCAAAAGGATGACTGCTGTCCTGACAAGTATTTCTTTTAAAAAGGATGGTAGCGGTCCTCACAAAATGTAATATTGCTATGTTAATTTTGCTATCTTCAGTAGATAGCAGGGAATAATCCATGCATGACAATTTCCACTCAAAAATAATTATAACAACATGGAAATATCATTAAAATTATCACAAAATGTTTCAAATGATTCAAGATAACTATTCTAGCACATTTAAGTACATTCAGCACAATATTAATTCTCTTAAGGCTTGAAAATAGTGTAATATCAACTCAAGTGATTGCTATGCCTTTGGCATTGGAATACTGCATGCTAATAAGTCGAATGTTGCTGCAATCAAGCTGCAGTGATGTCTAGTATGTTAAATCTTTAACATGATAGTCACTTTATGAGTTTTCATTATGTGCAGCCTTCAGAATAGTCAATCAGGTATTCAATGATAGAAAATTATATCTTTGGGAGACTTGCAATCCCTCTATTTAGTCCGGTATATTGAAAAACACTTCGTTTTAATGAAAGTCAAATATGCCCTTTGCCGGGTTCTCTAGGGGAAGGGTAAACTTATGGTTGTCCTAATCTGGTTCTGGTTAATCAAAGGGATTAATATTTCCAAAGAAATCAGTCAGCTTCATTGTTTGTAGTCTATTAAAGAGATATCTGACATTTAGAGCAGTTATAATTGACCGTTAGGTATGTTTGGCCTCCTACAGTAGGCCAAATGAATAGCACTTCGGCGATATTTTGCTGTTTTTTATCCGTTACCGTCACACTAAATGTAGGTTTGGTTTTCACTGCATCCCCAGAAAAATACAACCAGTACTCAGATTAATTTACAATGAATTTGTAGCTGAGGTTCCAAACTACAATTGTGCGATATTTCATAAGACTGGCTTATATAATAATAAAGTTATGAGGTAGGAGGTAGAACTTATTGAATGACCCTCGTAGTACAGAATGATATTTTTCAGCGCGCTAAATTGTCTTAGAATCTTCTGACGTAATTCTTTGAATATAAGTTACATTCTAGCATTAACTATATACTAAGTTGAATATTGGGTCAAATTTAAAGGCATATTATGCGATCTTTTCAGGGGAAGCCTAGCTCTATTCTTGATTCTTTTTTAAGCAGATTTTCTTGCAGATTTACATTTCTGATCATAAAACATATAGGGTTACAGGGTGATACGATCGATTCCTAATTGCTTAAAAATCATGGTTTAAGAATGAATTTAGAATGAAAATAAGCAGGACAGTTTATTTCCACTCTTTTAAACCATGCTTTTGAAGTAATTATGAATCGTATCTGTAACTCAAAATATATCCATGATTTATGATCAGAAATGTAAATCTGCATCGGAAACTTTGCTTTCAAATAAATCATCAAGAATAGATAGCATCCATGGAAAAGATCTTATAATATGCCTTTAAATAGCTAACACATTCATAGTATTACATTTTAAAAACATTTCCATTTGTAGCCGTGTAAAGCTCTTCAACAACAAGTAGTAATTATTTGATAATATTTATGTATACATATTTCTTTTTGTGTTTCCTAAATTGCAAATATGCCATGTACCATGTCTTGGTTATCACATGTAAATAGTGTTTCCAAAATAATTGCTGTTATTCATAGTGTAAAACACTTTCTTCCACATCCAACTCCTGAAATTGCCTTGAAAATAACCAAAATAAAACAATAGGCCTAAACTAGCTTTTTTGGTGTGCAACGGGTTTTGGGGACACCTCCCATCTGCTCTCATTTTTTTTTTAATTTTCAGGACCCCCCCCCCCCCCCCCAGCTCTCAATAAAAGAAAATATTTTTGACCCCCCACCCCCCCCCCCCCCACCCCTCAATTTTCTGACTCGGCGGCACATTTCCCAACATTTTTGGAAGAAAAAACCTGCCTGACAGACCTACTCTACATGAGAGGTCCGTTTGCCCGTAGAACAGTATTTTTTCGTGGCCTTAATATATTTTCTTTTATAGCCCTAAATATATAGCAGTTTTATTTCTTAC